>JAPPVO010000032.1:113586095-113635301 GCA_030407325.1 Camellia japonica
ATTTTGGGAAAAGCCTCTTGGAGATGTGGTGGACAGTGGCAAGGGTGGCAAAGATGAGCTAGATAGAATCACGGGTGGGACTAGAGTTAGGGTTAGACTTTGGAAAGTTAGAGATAAGACAAAATTGGATTTTTTATTTTTATTTTTTTTATGGAGTAAAATTGTAATACAAAAAATATAAAAGGATGAGGTTTAAAAAAAAAAAAACGAAAAAAGAGTTGAGTAATAACAATCCTTTATCTTCTTTCTCGAACATAAGAAAAAAATTAGACTGTTATTTGCCTTTCTTTTTTTTCCCCTCAATTCGTTTTTCAAATTCAAAGATTTTTTTGGGTCAATCAAGAGAATAATAACAAATATAAAAAATATTACATTACTGAATAATTAAAGTCCAAACAAGAACTAGAAAGGTCAATTGTCACCAAGCCTAACAACTTCCACTATCCCAGATTAGGGAAGAAATAAACAGCAGTGATTGGGAGCTCTAGTAGAGCTGCTCTAATAGCAGCTCTACTGAGCTGGCAACCAATTAAAAAAAAGAAAAAAAAGAAAAAGACAAAACAGTGGCCAGAAGAAGACAATTTAATGCTAATTTAGAGGTGCTCTTTTAGAGCTCTAAAGCAATTTTGAGAAATAAATAAGGGCAACTTATGCTGATAGTTCAAATACTTTAATCTTTGTGTCTTTTTGATTTCTATAATTTTAATTGGCTCGATTTTGACATTAAATTTATGAATTTGTGTTAAATTAGTCTAATTGATTATAACTGTTTGTATTTTTCTAATGAGACACGTGTCATGGTTTTACGAGTAAAGTTATAAATTTGCTCAACCTAGTGAGTTAACCTCAACAAACTCAATGATCATTTTTAACTAAAAAAAAAGGGTTACGAAATGTCCCTACCTATTTACTTTGGACCCCTCACTTCTTTGAACCACCACCCATATAATTGAAACCCTCTCATCTTCTCTTTGAACACCTACCTTAATACCAAATATACCCTGTTCTTTGGACCCCAACTCTTCTTCTCCCTTCTATCGCCAACAGTACTGTTCCAACGATCTTCTTCCTCTTTCACTTCTTTTTTTATTGTTTCTCTTCCCATTTCCTCCTCTCTCCTTCCTTCTCCCTCTTCCCCTTCATCTCTCTATCTCCCTCTTGCTTCGTTCTGGCATTTCGCCATTACCATCACTGCCAAAACCCTAACCCCAGATCTCGTGCCCCCTCTCTCAAATCACCATCATTAGAAGAGAGAAAGAGAAAGAAAGAGAGTCGTGAAGAAGATGAAGATGAAGATGATGATGGAGGGAGATCTGGGTTATGATTTGAGTTTGTGAGTTATGGGGCTTGGTGCAAATCAAAATGAGGAGTTATAAGACTTGAAGATAAAGATGAAGATGATGATGGAGGGAGATTGAGTGAGAGAGAGAGAGAGAGAGACACACAAAGAGATAGAGAACCCTAGAGGAAGAGAAACAGCAAGAGAGAGAAAGAGCGGATCAATGATTTCAGTGCAACTGTCGACGCCTTGTTCACCATCGCCGCAAATCCAAAATTCTTCTTCTCTCTTCTTTGTTTTTTTTTTTTTTTTTTGGGTTTTGGTGGTTCGGTAGATTCCGATCAGAAATGTAGCGACGACAGCAGCGAAGGAGTGGCGGTGGTAGTGGTGCAACATAGGGGTTAAAGATCATTTGAGAAAGAATACGGCAACCAGAGGTAATGGAATGGCTAATAGGGTTAGGGTTAGGGCTTTCAAAATTACGTTTAGAAGGTTAGGAAAAAGGGTAAAAATGAAACTTCATATTTAGATAAAATTGAAATTTAAAAAAATAGATGGGGTTCGTAAGTAAAAAAGTAGGTGTAAATAACATTGCTCTAAACAAATCCTAACGATATTATCAATTTGGCCAAATTGACACAAAAATTAAAATTAAAGGTTAAAATTGAGTCAATTGAAAGTGTAGGAATCAAATGTCATGACGAACAAAATGTAGGGATTATCGATATAATTTTCCCGATAAATAACTATATATAATCCCTAACTTTTTAAGTTTGTTTAGATTAAATATTTTTAATTTCTTTTAAAAATTGAACAAATCTATTAAAACTATAAGAAACCATCTTTCACATTTGAAATCAACTTTTTGCATTTTTTGTGAATTTATTTTTGACAAATTATGACAGTAGTCCCTATATTTTAGTCCTTGTGTCATTTTGGTATTTACAATTTCAACTGACTCAATTTTGATTTTGAATTTATAAATTTGTTTCAATTTAGTCTAATTAATTACAACTCTTACCATCTTTTTATGCAAAATACCCACATAAGATTCATGTGCCACATTTTTAAGGGCAAAATTATAAACTTATTAAACTCAGTGAGTTAACTTTAACTAATTTAGTGATAATTTTTTGTAAAAAATATACGAACGATATTATTAATTGGACCAAATTAACACAAAAAATAAAATTAAGGGTAAAAATTGAGCAAATTGAAAGTATAAGGGTCAAAATGATATAAGGGGTAAAATGTAAGGATCATTAGTGTAATTTGTCCATTTTTTTGTATTTCATATTTATTGTGTTTAAAATTGCTTGGTCTAAATGACCCAAAAAAAACAAAAGGTTTAGAAGAAAAAAAAAAAAAAAAAAAAAACTGGGAAAATTAAAACACGTTCCCTCTCGAAATGTTTGATCAAGTTGAAAGATAAACTAAACAAGTTTATGAGTAATGTTATGGTACACACCCTTCAAAAAGTGTATATTATATGTACTTATTATGTATTTTTGTAATAAATATTATATATTTTTGTAATACAATCAATATTACGCATTTTTTTGATAAGAGTTACTGCAATTTGGGAAGCCTACAAACCTTCTTGGGAAGCCTACAATAACTCTTATCAAAAAAGCCTACAAACCTTCTTCCCAAAAGTATATAATATTTATTGTAATACAATTAAATAGGCATACGATTACAATGATGTTCTTCACCCACTTGATTATGGTAAACTGGTATGCCTTGATGTATTGACTAATCCAAAAATTTGACATTCGTATTTTCCTTTCCCATGTTTTTGTGACTAATATTCATCATATGTACATAACTAATATTATTATCATTATTATTGTCTTATTGTTCAATTAAGTGTAAAGTCAACTTCAGAACAATCTATAAGTGTCTTAATATTATTATCATTAATATTAACTTATTGTAACTGCATTTATAAATATTAAAAAATTAACTTACACTACCTTTGGAGAAAATTTTATTTTTACTCCTATACTTTGCTTCGATGATCAATTATACTCTCAGATTTTGAATAATTTCAATTTTACCTCAAAAGTTTTTGAAATTGTATCAATTTTCCCCCTATTGTCACATTTAAATAGGAAAAGTTAAAAAAAATTACATTTTGACCTCAAATTTCAAGACAAAGATGTAAACTCTCCATCTCCTACCTAGATTCACCATCTCTTCTCTCTGTACCTCTACAACTCCGCCGGCCAGCACCACCAGTGGCTATCTCTCATCTTCCCTTCACCACTGCAACCCCATCATCTTCTTTCTCAAGAAATCTTTGAAAATGGATTCCCAGAGTCAACGTCGCTAGAATTCGCCAAGCCTCCGTCGTTTGGTTCTGAATTCACAGAGCTAGAGAAGCTCTAGTCTAACCTAACTGGTGCAAGTGACGACGCCACTCATTGCTACCGATTTTCCAACATTAATAGTATTCAAATCCTTCAATCTGTCCAAAAGTTTTTTTTTTTTTTAATCTAGTAGGGAATTGGGGGCAAAACAACACAATATGAAAAATTGACTTTTGTGGGGGAGATTGGGGGCAATAAATAAAACACAATGTAAACATGTGTTTGATTTTGGGTGATATATCTTTAATAAAGGGAGCTTAAAGAAGGAAACATTGATGTCCTTGTTAGGGTTATCATTAGTGATGAATATGAGTTTTTTTTTTCCATCACAAATCTCTTGTAGGCATTCTTCAAGTACGACTCGAACCTAAAAATTGAACCAAACCCAGAAAATTTGAAGGTTTTTTACATCACACAAAAACATCTATGAAGTGAGAGAATTGAATGAAGTACTTGAGGTATTCATCAGAGATAGTCTTTTGAAGAACATCGTTGAATCGCATAACATGAGAGAAATCAATGAACATGATGTTGGCTTTGATGAGTCTCATGGCTTCGATCTCTGATTCGTAAAATGGCTCTTGAGAATTTTAATCCAACTTAAAGTTGGAGAAACAGACAAACCCAACTGTAGACACCCCATTTTTGACCGTCCTCAAGACTTGGACGTCACCGTTTGAACACTCGGTGATTATCCATGTTTGTGTTCGTTTGGAGTTCCCGGAGTTCTCGGCTACGCGCCTTGTCTCAGGATCTCCGAACTTGACCGTTTTGTGTCCGGTTTTGCACCAAACACTTGTGTTTTGCCTTGGAGGGGCAGGGAATGCCTTGTGAGGCATCCCCACACACCACCGGCACTAGCTAGAGGCCACCGGCTGGTTTTTGTTGCCACCGGCAATATATATTGCCGGTCGGCACTCTTTGTTGCCGGTCGGCACTCAATTTTGTCAAAATGACATTTTTGGCTAGCCGACTACTGTTCATCTGCTTTTTCAGATATTTTAAGGCAGCTGTCTTGCATTTTCTTCCCCTCCATACACGTGTATGGAGGGATGCCCCTCTTGTTTGCTTACTAGTTAAGCATTACAAGATTGCCTCCTCTATAAGAGGAGGCCTTCTCTCCCTTGTTCTAGGGTTAGAAAAGTTGGAGAAGAGAGTGAGAAGCCTCTGGTTTTAGGGTTTGGATTAGTGTATCTAACCTATATCTATATCTCTCCCTCTCTTGCCATTGTGTGTTTTTTAGGCCTAGTTTTGTGCATAAACACCTACCATCACACCATCCTCTTGGAACTGAGGTTCTTGAGGCTTGTTCTTGGAGCTTTGAAGCTGGATTGGGGCTCAAGGGGGCTGCTGGTCCAACATTTGTGAAGAAGGTCAACAAGGGTAAGAAACTAGTCCTTTATTCCCCATTTTTGCATCCTATTTCTACCTATCTTAGAGCTGTTTTTGTGCTTAGTGTTTAATACAAAAAAGTTCTTTTTTTAGGCCCTCTTGATAGTTTATTAAGAGTGTTTTGTGCTTTGGGGAAGTTTGACCACCCTTAGGCCTTGAAAGGCCTCATTTTGTGCTATTTTGTGCAAGTTTCGAGACTTTGGTGTTTGGGCCTCTTCACCACTGAAATCTTGAGGGATTTCAGTGGTGGAGATGGTGCCTTGAAGTCTCCAAAAGGGGAGGGCCACCCCCTCTCCTTGTTGTCCTTGAAAGGGACCATTTTTGGTCTCTTAAGGAAGTCTTTGTTCAAGTGTGTGTTGAGCATGCCATGGCTGTATTTTATGCTTATATTTCCATGTCATAACTTTGTATTAAGTTGGTTTTGGTACTCCATGCATGTTTTGCATAGATGCTTTGTAATGCCATGTTTAGGCCTTAAGTTGCTTTGGGTTGTAAACCTTAATTCTAGCATGTTTTAGGCTTAGCTTTGTGAAGCTCTTGTGCTTATTTCATCATGTTTTAGGTCTGTCCATAGTTGTTTGGGTCGATCTTGGCATGTTTGGTATAGCCTCTTTGTAGTTTGGGCTTGTTGGCCTTAAGTATGTAAGTGTATAGCATGTTTTGTTTGCATCATTTCAATGGTTTGGAACCATTTTCCATGCTATTTCAGTCCCTTTAACATGCTTGTATGCTTGCCTTGCATGCCTCTTTAATGCCTTATGAGCTTGTGTTGTATGCTCCTTGAAAGTGCATTTGTGCATGCCTTTGAATTCAAGCCATTTAGATGCCATCTAGGTGGTCCTTTGGGCTTGGTTTTATGCACTAAAAATCTGTTTTAGTTGTTTAATGCATGCCATGCATGATTACATTAAGTGTGGTTCAATCCCCCTTTGGCTTGCCTCAAGTACTTGGACCTTAATTGCATGCCTTGCTCATCTTGTTTGCTTGATTTGGCATCATATTCTTACATGATTTTCAAAGCTTTCTATGCATGCTAGTTGTCCATACTTAGCCTCTTTTAAGTGTGCTTGAAAGTTGCTTGCTTAATGCTTAGGTTTGTGCCTTGACATGTGCATGTGTGTATGTGTGTTGGTCTCATTTCCTTTGCATTTTGGCCTTTGTTTTAGGCCTATTTAGGGCTGCCTAAATCGTGTTTAAGTCCATCTTTTCATTAATTTGCATTGCCTCATGTTTGCTTGTATGCTTGCATAAGTGTCTTGCCATGCCATGTTGCATCCTTAGCTTGCATGCCTAGGTTGCATTGCATCTTGCATGCATGTCTTGTTCCTTGATTTGGTGATAGGAATTGGGCCTTGTTTTGTTTGTTTGCTTTGCATTTCATTTGAAATAGAAGTTGCACACTTGGCTCTTTGGGCCATCATGCATGGAAATGCGTGATTGGTGGCCCGAGAATCGAGGCACATCCTCCCTTGAGTCATTAACATGATAGGGAATGTGATTGGTGCATACATAGCTTGAATAGCATTGCCATGCAAGTTTTGCCCTCTGCTGCTGTGAGTTGCAGGTTCTGCAGGAACTTATTGCCGGCCGGCAGTATTTAGTGCCGACCGGCAGTCAATAGACAGCCGATGGATTCATTTTGTGCCGGTGACCACAAATTCACTGTCGGTGATCACTACTTGGCCGGTGATGATTCCCAGTATCCATAGAGACATCCTTGAGACTTTGGCAGTTTTCAGAGGAGCAAAGCAGGGAAAACAGAGGCAGGCTAGGTATGGCAGTGCAATTCCGAGCGGAATCCGAGCGCGCATGCATTGAGCCCTCGCCCCGAGGCGGTTTACTGTTTTTCTTAGCGTATTTAATTTGTTAATTAATTAGGCAATTTGTAATATTTAATTAGCTTGCGTAGTTAATTAATTTGTATATTTATTCGGTCCCTCCGGGCGAGGGCAAATCTATAATAAGTGTGGGTGAGTGGTGTGTATGTCTCCAACCCCCACTTCTTCCTTCCCTTTTATTTACCTGCTTATGATGGTAGATTAGGGCACGTTTATTTTAGCATACCTTATGCAATGCATGCGTGCATCCATGCATTTGTTGACATGCACCGGGCTCGGTACATCACGCTAACCGCATTGTATTTCAATTTCCAAATTGAATACTTGTTACATGTAGCATTTCACATGTCATGCTTAGGATAGCCAAGCCTGCTCTAAACTGCATCTCTGTATGTGTTGCATTAGCCACTTAACATGAACTAGGGCATGCATGTTTGCTAACTAGTTTATTGTTTTGGCACGGAGTACGATGTAAGTATTTACGCTTTAGCATATCGCATGCGTGTGAATGTTAACATGACAGCATGATTACCATGTGGCTAAATGCTTATATGAGATAAACTGTTTGATTGCCTGTGGGTGAAGGTTGGATTGTTTGAGTTGGAAAAACTCGTTGAAATCCGTGTTTTAGCCTACTTGCGAGTAGCAAATTCCAAAGCCCTTTTTCAAAACGAACGGATATGCAATGCTTATTTCCAAATTAGGCAATCTAGTCTATACTTGTTTGCTGTGCGCATAACATAGTAATTCTAGGCTAATAACCGGAATAAGAACACATAACGTTTTCAAAATCGGATATCACGGTTAGTAGAGGCCGGTCTTCGGACCGGGCGAAAGGGGGTGCTCATAGCTGACCTTCCCCGATCTTACCCAAGCTCCCGAACCAAGACATTTGGTGATGACGGACACGTGGCCTTTGGCACCGAGTCAGGGTTTCCTAAATTTCCCCATTAAAAAATATTTAGGTGGCGACTCTGTATCTGGCAAAGCAGTCCATGTTTGGCACTTCTTTTCAAAAATCTGTTTCTCAAAACGATTTGCCAGAGTTGGACTCTTCGGTTCAGATTAAGAACCGTGACAATTTGAGTCCGAACTGTAGTGAACCCAATATGAACGGAACGGGACCTAACCCTCCCGGGGCGTTCGGGGACGCGTCTACAGTTTCTGGCGACTCTGCTGGGGAGTTTAGAGAGCTTGACTTGAACTCGTGATATCCTGGTTTGATTTCATTTATGTGTCTCTTTGCATTGCATGTGCATTGGTGCGCCTAAGACACCGTGTTGGCCATCTGCTATTCCTGAGCGGTTTGCTGGAGGCTTGTCTTGTCAAGGCATGACCATAAGGCTGACCGGTTGCGGGCTCTGCCAGTATGGGAACACAAACCCCGGTTTTACCGGGGCACCCTTTTTGACCATTCGACCTAGTACATATTCGGATCCATAGTGACCATTCCAAACTAGGACAGGTTGCTTACCCGATATAGGTTGTTTGAAGCCGCTGTGTGCATAGTGAAACCCTAGCTCCTGACAAAATAGGACAGGGAAACCCTACCCCAACATAGGGGTGTATTGGCTCTCATTTATCTGCTATGTGCTTTTAGAGTGTATCTCTGCAGGGAACGCATATATCAGTTTGCAAGTCTGAACATCAGGCCCGAGGGCACTAGTATCGGTGTTGTTGAGAATCAGTTATGTCTGCGAGTATCAGTTCAGTTTTGAACAGTGATTCTGGGGAACAGTGATCAGTAGTAGAGTGCAGTTGTTCGGCTACACCCATGTTTGATCTGTTTAGGGCTGAAATGCTGCTTATTTTCCGTTTCAGTTCAGAGATTCAGAGAGTTGATCCAGAACAGCTAGTGTCTTCTCCTTGCTGAGGCAGGACTTAGCATGACGCAGAATTCAGAAGAGATCGTGGTCATGACGGCCGCGTTGGATCAAGGAATCACCCTACACAGTGAGACTACTGTTGATATGCCGCATCCACCCAGATCGCCGGCTGCGCACCCAGTTTGGGCCCCTCAGCTATATCAGGCTCGCGAGCCTACTACATTTGAACTAATGGGAATGATAGGTGATCTTCAAAGATCCGTGGCGGATCTCGCCTATGGAATGTCAGCTTCACCGCCAGCCACACCGTATGCCGGAGGCTTTGTACCCCAGGAACCCCCGCTGTTGGGCCGAATTGTTATTGAACTCAGCCAACCGGAGATGACCTCCAGCTATGGCAACGACGCATCAAACCAAACTCTAGATCAGGCTGAGGCCGGAGACAAAGGCAAGATGAAGACAGATGCCGACCCTATCGAACAACTGCTGTGGGCAGTCGAGGCTTTGAAAGCCGCAGGGATGAACAAGCAACAGATATCTGCAGTTGTGACAAAAACTGTGGAGGATGCTTTTCCCGCTCCGCCTGAGGGCAGTTCCAGTCAATCAGAAAACCGGGACAGGCCCCGTCATGCCAAAACAGTTCTTCCCCCTCCTAACCTTGCATCCGGAAAGGATCGGAAATCCAAGGCGCCCCCGCCGATCCGTTCGCTAATGCATCTAGCAAGAGTGCTCAGGCTCCAAAGTACCTGCCTCGAGGGCGCAGGGTTTTCCATCCTCTTTACATGCCTTTGTCTAGGGCACTTTTGATTTTGGCCAAAAAGGGGCATCTTACACCTCTTGAGCCCCGACCCTTCCGAAGAATCTCCCTGCTACTCATGACCCTGCTCAGTACTGTGCGTACCACCAGCAGACAGGCCACCCTACCGACAATTGCTTCCGCCTCCGTCATGAGGTGCAGGATTTGATTGACAACGAGGTTATCCTCCCGCCTACCTCGGCCAAGTCAGTCACTACAGAGTTCTTGGATTTTGAGGATACCGATAGTGCAAGCATGTAATCAGGAAGTGAACCACCTGCGGGCGACAATTGGCATATTTTTGATGTGGCGTCTGGCACGCATTTTTGAGCATCTACGGTCACTAATTTTGTAAATTCTGACTTGGGTGTCGAGTCAGTCTTTTGTTTTGTTTTGAGTCTGTCTCTCTGTATTGAGTCAGTCTTTTTTTGCTTACAGGGTCTGTCTTGTTGTAATGAGTCAGTCCCTCTTGTATAGTATACCAGGTGATTCCGGGGTTGTTGCCTCGAGCGCCGTTTTGTAATTATCCTTTTGTTTTTCCTTTTGAATCTGTCTCGGTTGAGGAGCCAGTTGCATCTGAGAAATCTGAATGAAACAGCCGTGGCTATCACATTCCGTACTTGTTGCTATTTGAGTCAGCCGTGCCAGAGGATGTGAATGGGACGACAGTACATACCGCCTACTCTCTTGTGCCTTAAACATCGTCGTAATGACCCAAGCTTTTCATAAAAACCCTTTTTTTGAACACTGCGGTGAGAAAAACGAAGAGGAATGAATTCCTCGGGTTTTGCAAAATTTTGATCATTTTGAGAGAAAGAGAGGCATGCTAAGCTTTTAATGAATGAAGTCATGCTTGTCGGCGTGAGTACTGAGAAGGATCCTGGTTTGATCCAGACTGGTTCCACACTATCTTCTGCGCGAGCGATTTGTCGCTTTCTTAAAAACTTTCAAAAACGAAATGTTTCGCGCGGTCTTGTGAAGACCTGTGTGGAATCGCTCTTGAGATTGTGCAGCCCAGGATCGTTCTCAGCCTCAAGATTCAATTTATCTGTTGCAAACTGGAATCCGTTCAAAACATTCAACAGTGCCATGTAAGGCCTGTGTGGCCCATTTTGAGGCAGCCCTCGAGCAAGAAGCGTCAAAGTCAGATCAAGGAGATCAGATCCCACCCGGCAAGGTTCGTGAAACAACCGTGATGGACTTTTCTGCAAATCAACACAGCAGTCATTCTCCTGGACACAGAAAGGCTTCAATCTCAAAACCATTTGGCATGGGCTTGCTACACTTTTACCCTTTGAGAGGCTCGCTGGGCCGAAAACCCGGAAGGGCGACCCAGGCAAAAGTTAGAGCAAAGAAAACAAAAAAACAGAAAAGAAATAAAGAGACAAAAGAGAAGAAAAAGAAAAGAACAAAGAATAGCAAAAGAAAGAAGAAGAAATGAAAATACAAAAGATAGCAAAAGAAAAAGAAAAAGAAAAAGAAAAACATAGCTCGCAAGGTCGAAAACCCGCATTGGGCGCCTTGGCAAAAGTTAGAGCCTAAACAGTGAAGGTTAAAATACCCGAGTGTACCTTAACCGGAACTACGTAAGGCTTGATTCCCATGTTTGGGATACGTAGACAACTTCATCTTGAAGTCCAGCCCCCAACGCTTCCATAGCGTCTCAGTCCATGTCATGGTTTTGATCACTTTTGCCTCCTCTGAATCCAACGTCTCGATTGCAGCAACCGGGAATTGCGTGATTAACTTCCTCTTGAAGTCCAAACCACCAACACCTTCCAGGTGACTGTGTCCATATATTGATTCAAACCGTCTTCGTCTCCTCCGCGTCTGAGGGTCCGATCGTCATCAACAAGGACTGGCTTACAATGTGCCGCGGCATCATCCAAACAAGGGGCAACTTTCCGTTGCCATACAGTGCCATAAGTTGCCCTGAGTTGCCATCCAAAACCAGGGGCAACTTTCGTTGCCTTATCCCCCTTTAAGCCAGGGGCAATTCTCCACTGCCTCCGATCCGAGGTTGCATATCTCAAGGGTGAGTTCCGCGCTCGTTGAGCGTTGACTGTTTGCAAAAAAATAGTTTTTGAAAATTTTCACTAAGGTTGACTTATTTTCTCGAAAACTATTTCATTTTTCAAAATTGGACCATGTTTGGACCCAAAAGGAGAATTTTCAGTGCTCACAGCCTGATTCGCATGATTTTCAAATCAAAAATCGAACAAGTGTGTTAATCCGACTCTCACTCTTGATCAAAGCTGTTTTAGAAAACAAAAAATGGTCAAAGTGACGAACTAGGGGCACAGTTGAGTCAGGTCTCCTGTCTTTCCCCCGTCAACATACTCGCCGGAAAGACGCTCCATTCGTCAGAAGAAATAGCCGTGAGCTAACAGTGCTGGGTGTGAACCTGCGACTTCCTATTCATCCGTTAATCACCCTAGGGAGGGATGAAAAATGAGAGAATAAAGAATAGAGAGGTGTAAGCAGAGAGAGAAGTGAGCAAGAAGGTTTTGAGAGAAAAACCGAGCCTGAGGGCCGAATGATGTGAGTATCACAAATCAGAAAGGGTGGGAAATAATACCCGGAGGAATTGGCTCCTCGAGATTCGAGGTCTCTCCTTGTGTAAACATGTCCGTGTGTCGTGTCTTTTGATTTGTCGGCCTCGATTTTGGCTTTGAGTCTTTTCCGAGTGTGTCTCGTTGTGTTCAGGTCGTGTGCCTTTCGTTTCTCTGTTTGAGTCTGTCTCGCTGTGTTCTGTGGTAGACTCGATACCCCAGTTGAAGACCTTCCTTTATTTCAAAAAAATGCTTGTGCTCAGAATGCTGTGTCATTCTCTACATTCGTGCGAAGCAGGAGAAAGAAAGGGAAAATTTGGGACACCCGAGTGTGGTTCAACTCCAACTGTTTCAGTTTTGTGATCCATCTTGTCAGATTGGGTTATTTGTTCAGGGTTTGCTGTGTGCAGAATGAACCAAGTGCTGTATTACGGGCTGTATGCAGATCAATCCCCAGTAGAGTGTGGGCTGTATTATGCAGTTTGAGTAGTGCTTTGTATGAGTTGTTTGCTGTTAGTTGGTTGGTTATCCGATTATCATAGTGCAAATGCTCAATTTTCAAACAACAGATCGATATCATTTACATTTGAGGTGTAATATGATGCAATACAGTACAGGGTATGGAATATACACAAATGTAAACACTTTTTTCAGACAAAAAGTTTGTTTCATTTCATATCATCTTTTCCAGTACATAAATTTTGGAAACAAAATCTGCTTGCGGCAGTACAAAGTACCCTAACTACTAACAAAAGGGGAAAGTGCAAAAAAGAAACAAAAAACAGCAAAAATCTGTATCAAATGTCAAAAATGACTCCGAGGCTGTCAGTCTGTCCTAGTCCTCTTCCTGGACGAAGGTCCAGGAGCGTCATCAACAGGGGCACCACCAGGGGCATCGCCGTCTGAGCTCGAGTCCGAGCCATCACCGGTCTCCTCCGCCTCTGTCTCTGCCTCAGACTCGTCATCTGGAACTGGAGCCCGCGAGCTACTCCCGACATGAGTGCGCCCCCCTCTGGTACGAGGATATGCTCTGCCATCCCGGGTAGAAATGGGAGGTCCAGTTGGAGCGCCGCCCACCGGAGGGATCTGGAAAGGAGACTGAAAAAGCATGAAAGGCAAACGCATCAGAATACTGTGAGCAGTAAATCAGTATAGAATACAGTGTATGAGTACAGTGTGTGAATGCCGTGAGCAGTGAATCAGTGCAGAATGCAGTGTATGAGTACAGTGTATGTATGCTGTGAACAGTGAATCAGTGCAGAATGCAATATATGAGTACAGTGTATCAGATGCCGTGAGCAGTTTATCAGATGTTGTGTTGTGCATCAGATTATGTAAAGCAGTTTGTGTATGGTTTGAGGCTGTGGTCAGGAAGAACATACCGGAATGCTGTAAAGGGCTAGGAGGTCGAATGTCCGCTGTAGCATCCCCATCATGGAGGCATTCATCTCCAATGACTGCCGGGTGTACTCAGAGGACGCCTGCAAAAGTATCAGATGCATCAATATTCTGTGGAATATCAAATAAACTGAAATGAAATAACAGTGCAAGACGAAGAATGCAGTAATACATACCGGAGGCAAGTCGGGGACACCGACAAACTCGTGGTCAGCTGGTAGAGGAGCAAAGGGGATCTGATAGGTCGCCCCACCCTGTCCTCGGAAAGTCAAAGCAGCGGGCAGAGCAGGCCAACCGGTCCCTCGCCCTCGCTGAACTCCACCCCTGCCACGGACTCGAGCCCTCCTCGGCGCTCCCCCTCCAGCTCCTGCTCCAGCCGCTGGCACCGCTGGTCCCTCTCTCTCTACTCGGCGACCGCCGCTCAGAGGTCGCATGATAAAGGTCCGGACGTACTCCGAGTAATCGCCCTCGCCTCTGAAGTGGTCTGCCTCCCAGCCAATGGTGTAGTCCGCCATCTGCTCGGCAGTGAACCTCTCCGTGTCCCGCATGTGCTCAGGAGGATGCACCGGGACTATCTGCTCAGGTAGGCCTAGGGTCTGACGCAAGAAACGCTCGCCCAGGTACCAAGCTCGACAGACCGGGCCCTCGAGCAGAATCCGGTAACGCGAGGTCTCATCGGCACCGGCAAACCGATCCCGAATCGTCGCTGGCAGCGGAGCCCACGGCCGCCAGGTGATCTGAAATTGAAATGCAGTTTGTTATTTACTGATATTGCAAATATGCAGTGGAAAGGCGAAGCTTAAATGAACTACAAATAAAACATACCTCCGCGGGGGTGATAGTGTCAAAGTAGCGGCGGAAGAAGCTGAAGGTCTCTCGGGGCCTCCGCACGCACCTCCCGTCAAAGCGACGCGAAAAGGGGACGACCAGAGGGGTCTCTGCATCGGGTACAGGAGCGAGCCTAGGAAAGTAGGCGTAAACCCACAACTGCAAGATAAATACCAGTGCATTTATCAGATAAAGCAGAATACAGAATAGAAGGCAGAAATAGCAGAGCAGTGTTTTGCAGTGTATTGTGCAGAGTGTACAGTGTGAGTAGCGTTGTACAGTGTATTGCGCAGAGTGTACAGTGTGAGCAGTGTACAGTCAGTATAAAGCAGAGTATGTGTGTGCCGTGTGTACAGTATACAGCAAGTGTAAAGCAGACTACAGTGTGTGCAGTGTGCAGAGTACAGAAAATAAAGAACGGAAATGAAAGGCAGAAAAAGAAATGTACCTCCCAAGCACGCCAGTAACCCCCGAGCAACTGTCCACTGCCGCGGGAGGCTGAGCTCATATATCCGTAAAGGGTGGCCAGAGGGGCACCACCCCAGTCATAATGCAAAATGTCTCTGACATCCACCAGTGCACTGAGAAGGCAGAGAGGCACTGTGTTCGCCCGGTCGGCGAAGATGGTCGTCCCAAATAGGAACATGAGGAAGCCGCGGGCATATCTCTCCACGGCCTCTGGGGTCATCGGAGCTACATCAACGAGGAGGGGCTGGACCCGGAACTGCACCTCGAACCAGGAGTACCGGACGAAGCCGGGACGCGCGAGGGGCGGTGCCACGCCAAGCAAGTAGACCTGAGTCGCAGTCCACTCATCCATGTCTATGTCAAAGGGGATCGGATCACCCCCTACCCCGATGCCGGTGAGCATCGAGAAATCGTAAGGGGTCATCGTCATGTCCCCGGTCGCAGACAAGTGAAATGAATCGGTGGTGTCCCACCACCTTTCCACCAGAGCGGCGAGGAGAGGTCTGCATGTCGTGAGCTGGGAGAGTCCCCTGCAGAACGCGCCAAAGCCGGCCTGGTCCACGATATGGCGAACCGCGTCGGGAAGCTCGGCGTACCACACGCGAGCGACAGTATTCCCATACCCGCGGATGGTATGGGAATCTCCCTGTTTTCAAACAAATAGTTATGAAGCAGTATGAAATGTATAGTTTTGAGGAAACAGTAAATCAGTACGAATTTGGCATGCGTGCGTATATTCAGATTCAAACAGATACCGGGTGCTGGTGTGTTTATAGTAAACTACAACGTGTGATGCGTCAGTGTTGTTTGTGTGGCTCGGTGCAAATGTGGCATGCGTGCAAGTTTTTCAGATTCAAACAGGTATCGGGCAATGGTGTTCGCAATGAAATACGGTGTGTGCCGTGGTTTGAGCGGTTCAAGGCTAGTGCAGTGTGTGCGCGTGTGAGTCTTAAACAGATAATCAGTTGCAAACGTATTTGTGATCAATTACAATATACAGTGTATCAGTGTATTGGAACTAAGCAGTTAGAGACTGTAATCAGCTATGGCAGTTGGCAGTTAAACATTCTACATTGCAGAAAGTAAAGCAGAGAAAGAAAGTTACCTCGGAAGCGCCGGAGGATAGGTGGGAGACAGGCTCGCGTAGCAGGAGCTCAGGATCCAACGCCATGTCGAAGCTCCTGAACTGGCGTAGTCCGTCGGGTGGCAGAACGTGAATCGCCGGCCGGTAGGTCGCCGGGTCGAACGGCGCTCGCTCAACGGGAGGAGCTCGACCTCGGGATCCATCTCGTGATCCGAGGGAGTCCCACCGCGCGGAATGTCGTCGGCCATGTCAAGAGAGATGAGAAAATGGTCGAGGAATGGAAATCGGGTCGGAATACGAAGAGTCAACCGAAAAGTCAACCCCCGGGAGGGTGGAAAATGGCCGGAAAGGTCGGAATGTGAAAAGGCACGGAAATGAAAAGGAAATCGAGGGGAACAAGTCCCAAAAAGGTGAAAATAGCAAAAGGAGTGCCGAAATGAAATTTCAATCGGTCGAAAATGTTCGAAACGCGATGAACTTCGCGAATCGGACGACGAAAAAGGCGCGAGAACGCAAAGAAATAAGGAAATGAGGAGAGAAAAAGGCTCTAGAGAGAAAGGGAGATGGTTTTCGGCGGAAGAGGAATAAGAAAATAGGGTTTAGAAACCCTATTTTAAAACACCCGAAGCGAAAAGTTGAATCTGCCCCGACTCAGCAACTTTTTGCCGGTCGGCAACATTTTGTGCCGGCCGGCATAATATTGTGCCAATGGAATTCTTTTGTAGCCGGTGGACAGCCGGTGGCCTCCTAGCCCGGCCGGTGGTGTTCCCACAGCCTTGTTTAGGCAATATGAGTGGTTTCTGGTCTTCATAGCTCAAGAAAGTGCAAAAAAGTGTATCTCCGATGCTCAACCGGCCTCCGTTTTGACCTCGGACTGCGTCTTCTGTACGTGGCACTCAAATTCATGCAATGTTGTATCCTTTTGTATCCTTTTGCCTTTTACAAGATTCAAAAGTTGCCCCTCGTGCGTTGCATGCATTCATCATGTTGTCTGGTGCGTTATGTCGCGCCGTCATGCACATCCCTCATGCATTGTCATGCATTTTATTACAAGCGTTGTTGTGCATTGTCATGCACCTCAATACATACGTCGCCTTGCGCATTGTTCGCATTGTTATACATTCCCTTGCCATGCGTCGTCATGCATTCCGAAACACGCGCGTTGTTACGCATTTGAGCCCATCTGCATCGGCTTGCATCTTTTGAGGCATGCATGTCTCATTTGTTACATTTTACACCCCATGTGACATGCGTGTCACGCTTACATCATGTTACCTTTCGTGTGGCATGCGTGTCACATTGGCCTCATTTACATAAGCACGTGTGCCTCATTTCCATTGGCATGCGTGTTTCACTTGCTTCATGCATTACCTCCGCGGTCTGGCGAGACCTTAAACACGCACGGTCTAGGAGACCTTAAATCCTTGGAAGGTGCAAGACCTTCGGTGCATTGGTATGCACGGCTCACTTGCGTTGTCATGCGTTTATTACGAGCATTGTCGTGCATTTCAAAAGATGTGCGTTGTTACGCACTTTAGTTCATTCGCATTGTCATGCATCTTTCGATCTACATTTCAGTTCAAATCTTGGGGTACGCGTGCCTCAAATCCTTGAGGCATGCGTGTCTCATTTACATATCATTTTCCATTCCTTCATGGCATGCGTGTCTCACTTGCATTATACATCGCATTGTTTTGTTCGCTCCATGGTCTGGCGAGACCTTAAACACGCACGGTCTAGGAGACCTTAAATCCTTGGGAGGTGCAAGACCTTCGGTGCATTAAGATGCACACCTCATTGCATTTGGCATGCATCTCAAAAGCCGCGCGTTGGCGCGCATTTCAAAAACATCATGCATCATCTGCATTCAACAAGAAAACATGCATTGTCATGCATTGCATCCCGGTCTAGGAGACCTTAAATCCTCTGAAGGTGCAATTCCTTTGGTGTTTGTCGTGCCCGAACGACTTCCGGTGGTCTGGCAAAGCCACCAGCCTGTGTTTGCAGTAAGTTCCTAGGAGACCAATGGGGACGGTGAAAACTAGAGTTTGAACGGCTCATGCCTAGAACGCAAAGGTTCGGGATTTCCGAGACTAAAGTCTGGTTTAAATACCCAGAGGGTGTACCCTCGGCTTGAAATCTGTATGGAAGCCCCATAGGTTGAGGCGGCGTGTCTACGCCTCAGTTCTGGATACTGAACCAACCTAGTATATCGCCCTGTTGGGAGAATAGGGAAAACTGCAATTGCAGCCATTGCATCATACTGCATATGTCATGCATCATTAAATATCGCATATGTCATACATCATTGTAAATAATCTTGCATATGTCATGCATCATTGTAAATACTGCATATGTCATGCATTTCAAGAAATCAAAAAAAAAAAACACATATTGCATATGTCATGCATTTCGTTGTAATATAGTGCATATGTCATGCATTTTCTGTAAACATCCATCTATATTGCATTATAGTTTGCATGCACCCACTGCATTATCCACCCGCATTGTCGTGCATTCTTCACTTGCGTTGACGCGCATGTTTCGCTTCCACCCGCATTGTCGTGCATTCTTCACTTGCGTTGACGCGCATGTTTCGCTTCCACCTGCATTGTCGTGCATTCTTCACTTGCGTCGATACGCATGTTTCGCCTTCACTTATCCATTGTAAATATCCATTCCATTGCATATTGCATATATTGCATTTTAGTTGCATGCATCCACTGCATTCCCCCTCATTTATGGCTTGCGCCTTTCCTTGTTGAGCTTGGTCTGGTATGTGTCCATACTTTTCACGTCAAAGCACAGTTCTGCACGCGTACAGTTTTGTGATTAGATGCGGCTTGTATGCGTGCATCCCCTTCCTAAGCGAGATACGGTTTGGCTACATGCCATATCCATTGTATATATCACATTGTAGTGTAAGTTTTGCATCCGGCTTTAGGATCATTGTTCTTTCCTCAGCGGGTCGTTACCCCACTTATGTCATTCCACTCAATACTCGTCCTTGTGTCCGTCTACATCACTCATAGTTCAGACATCGTTCTATGGTAGACGGACTTGTTACTTCCACCAATCTATTTGACATATGTGTAGTTTCGACCCGCTCATGATTGAATCATGATTCAATTGCCCTGCATTTAGTTTGCATATCATTTGCATTGTTTCAATTGCATTGCATATCATTTGCATTGTTTATACATAGTTTTGTATATTTTGCATATCATTTTGCATTTCATCATTGCATTGTCATGCATGTTGCTAACAATATCATACCTGTTAAGTTTGCTTTCTTTGCAGGCACGATATTGTATGTACGGCTCATTTGAGGCCGGTGCAACCGGACGAGCCGTACAGGTATTGTATCCTCCGCGTGAGACGTATCGAGAATTGCATAATTCTCTTACATCCTTTCTGCATTGTAGTGTAGATTGGCGTATGCTAGCTTATAACTGTCGCATGCGTGCTTCATTACAGCTTTCTTTGCATGATCATAAGTTATGCTCGGCCTCTTGCATTGTCTTGCATTTTGCCCCTGCCTTCGGGCGCATACCTTATTTGTCTTGCATGTTTGTCCAAGTCTTCGGCCTTGTCAAAAATGGGTCGTCTCTGGGCTTTGACATTCACTCCCGTCATTGTTATGACTTTCGAGTTCTGTCAAAGAGGGGCAACTGTAGACACCCCATTTTTGACCGTCCTCAAGACTTGGACGTCACCGTTTGAACACTCGGTGATTATCCATGTTTGTGTTCGTTTGGAGTTCCCGGAGTTCTCGGCTACGCGCCTTGTCTCAGGATCTCCGAACTTGACCGTTTTGTGTCTGGTTTTGCACCAAACACTTGTGTTTTGCCTTGGAGGGGCAGGGAATGCCTTGTGAGGCATCCCCACACACCACCGGCACTAACTAGAGGCCACCGGCTGGTTTTTGTTGCCACCGGCAATATATATTGCCGGTCGGCACTCTTTGTTGCCGGTCGGCACTCAATTTTGTCAAAATGACATTTTTGGCTAGCCGACTACTGTTCATCTGCTTTTTCAGATATTTTAAGGCAGCTGTCTTGCATTTTCTTCCCCTCCATACACGTGTATGGAGGGATGCCCCTCTTGTTTGCTTACTAGTTAAGCATTACAAGATTGCCTCCTCTATAAGAGGAGGCCTTCTCTCCCTTGTTCTAGGGTTAGAAAAGTTGGAGAAGAGAGTGAGAAGCCTCTGGTTTTAGGGTTTGGATTAGTGTATCTAACCTATATCTATATCTCTCCCTCTCTTGCCATTGTGTGTGTTTTAGGCCTAGTTTTGTGCATAAAAACCTACCATCACACCATCCTCTTGGAACTGAGGTTCTTGAGGCTTGTTCTTGGAGCTTTGAAGCTGGATTGGGGCTCAAGGGGGCTGCTGGTCCAACATTTGTGAAGAAGGTCAACAAGGGTAAGAAACTAGTCCTTTATTCCCCATTTTTGCATCCTATTTCTACCTATCTTAGAGCTGTTTTTGTGCTTAGTGTTTAATACAAAAAAGTTCTGTTTTTAGGCCCTCTTGATAGTTTATTAAGAGTGTTTTGTGCTTTGGGGAAGTTTGACCACCCTTAGGCCTTGAAAGGCCTCATTTTGTGCTATTTTGTGCAAGTTTCGAGACTTTGGTGTTTGGGCCTCTTCACCACTGAAATCTTGAGGGATTTCAGTGGTGGAGATGGTGCCTTGAAGTCCCAAAAGGGGAGGGCCACCCCCTCTCCTTGTTGTCCTTGAAATGGACCATTTTTGGTCTCTTAAGGAAGTCTTTGTTCAAGTGTGTGTTGAGCATGCCATGGCTGTATTTTATGCTTATATTGCCATGTTATAACTTTGTATTAAGTTGGTTTTGGTACTCCATGCATGTTTTGCATAGATGCTTTGTAATGCCATGTTTAGGCCTTAAGTTGCTTTGGGTTGTAAACCTTAATTCTAGCATGTTTTAGGCTTAGCTTTGTGAAGCTCTTGTGCTTATTTCATCATGTTTTAGGTCTGTCCATAGTTGTTTGGGTCGATCTTGGCATGTTTGGTATAGCCTCTTTGTAGTTTGGGCTTGTTGGCCTTAAGTATGTAAGTGTATAGCATGTTTTGTTTGCATCATTTCAATGGTTTGGAACCATTTTCCATGCTATTTCAGTCCCTTTAACATGCTTGTATGCTTGCCTTGCATGCCTCTTTAATGCCTTATGAGCTTGTGTTGTATGCTCCTTGAAAGTGCATTTGTGCATGCCTTTGAATTCAAGCCATTTAGATGCCATCTAGGTGGTCCTTTGGGCTTGGTTTTATGCACTAAAAATCTGTTTTAGTTGTTTAATGCATGCCATGCATGATTACATTAAGTGTGGTTCAATCCCCCTTTGGCTTGCCTCAAGTACTTGGACCTTAATTGCATGCCTTGCTCATCTTGTTTGCTTGATTTGGCATCATATTCTTACATGATTTTCAAAGCTTTCTATGCATGCTAGTTGTCCATACTTAGCCTCTTTTAAGTGTGCTTGAAAGTTGCTTGCTTAATGCTTAGGTTTGTGCCTTGACATGTGCATGTGTGTATGTGTGTTTGGTCTCATTTCCTTTGCATTTTGGCCTTTGTTTTAGGCCTATTTAGGGCTGCCTAAATCGTGTTTAAGTCCATCTTTTCATTAATTTGCATTGCCTCATGTTTGCTTGTATGCTTGCATAAGTGTCTTGCCATGCCATGTTGCATCCTTAGCTTGCATGCCTAGGTTGCATTGCATCTTGCATGCATGTCTTGTTCCTTGATTTGGTGATAGGAATTGGGCCTTGTTTTGTTTGTTTGCTTTGCATTTCATTTGAAATAGAAGTTGCACACTTGGCTCTTTGGGCCATCATGCATGGAAATGCGTGATTGGTGGCCCGAGAATCGAGGCACATCCTCCCTTGAGTCATTAACATGATAGGGAATGTGATTGGTGCATACATAGCTTGAATAGCATTGCCATGCAAGTTTTGCCCTCTGCTGCTGTGAGTTGCAGGTTCTGCAGGAACTTATTGCCGGCCAGCAGTATTTAGTGCCGACCGGCAGTCAATAGACAGCCGATGGATTCATTTTGTGCCGGTGACCACAAATTCACTGTCGGTGATCATTCTACTTGGCCGGTGATGATTCCCAGTATCCATAGAGACATCCTTGAGACTTTGGCAGTTTTCAGAGGAGCAAAGCAGGGAAAACAGAGGCAGGCTAGGTATGGCAGTGCAATTCCGAGCGAAATCCGAGCGCGCATGCATTGAGCCCTCGCCCCGAGGCGGTTTACTGTTTTTCTTAGCGTATTTAATTTGTTAATTAATTAGGCAATTTGTAATATTTAATTAGCTTGCGTAGTTAATTAATTTGTATATTTATTCGGTCCCTCCGGGCGAGGGCAAATCTATAATAAGTGTGGGTGAGTGGTGTGTATGTCTTCCAACCCCCACTTCTTCCTTCCCTTTTATTTACCTGCTTATGATGGTAGATTAGGGCACGTTTATTTTAGCATACCTTATGCAATGCATGCGTGCATCCATGCATTTGTTGACATGCACCGGGCTCGGTACATCACGCTAACCGCATTGTATTTCAATTTCCAAATTGAATACTTGTTACATGTAGCATTTCACATGTCATGCTTAGGATAGCCGAGCCTGCTCTAAACTGCATCTCTGTATGTGTTGCATTAGCCACTTAACATGAACTAGGGCATGCATGTTTGCTAACTAGTTTATTGTTTTGGCACGGAGTACGATGTAAGTATTTACGCTTTAGCATATCGCATGCGTGTGAATGTTAACATGACAGCATGATTACCATGTGGCTAAATGCTTATATGAGATAAACTGTTTGATTGCCTGTGGGTGAAGGTTGGATTGTTTGAGTTGGAAAAACTCGTTGAAATCCGTGTTTTAGCCTACTTGCGAGTAGCAAATTCCAAAGCCCTTTTTCAAAACGAACGGATATGCAATGCTTATTTCCAAATTAGGCAATATATCTATACTTGTTTGCTGTGCGCATAACATAGTAATTCTAGGCTAATAACCGGAATAAGAACACATAACGTTTTCAAAATCGGATATCACGGTTAGTAGAGGCCGGTCTTCGGACCGGGCGAAAGGGGGTGCTCATAGCTGACCTTCCCCGATCGTACCCAAGCTTCCGAACCAAGACATTTGGTGATGACGGACACGTGGCCTTTGGCACCGAGTCAGGGTTTCCTAAATTTCCCCATTAAAAAATATTTAGGTGGCGACTCTGTATCTGGCAAAGCAATCCATGTTTGGCACTTCTTTTCAAAAATCTGTTTCTCAAAACGATTTGCCAGAGTTGGACTCTTCGGTTCAGATTAAGAACCGTGACAATTTGAGTCCGAACTGTAGTGAACCCAATATGAACGGAACGGGACCTAACCCTTCGGGGCGTTCGGGGACGCGTCTACACCAACATAAACCCAGATTTTTAGCACAATTTTTACACCCAAACCAACAAAATTAGACATCAAATAAATTAGATTCAAACACTGAAAAATGAAATATGGATTAATTGAATAAAGAAACAAATTGTGGGGAAGTATTTCATGAATAACGGCACGTGGCCAAGGTGACGCCGAAGTGTCAGCCGAGATGCCGCGTGGCCTGGTCATACTGCAGAGATGATGATCTCGGCAAGGCTGAGGTTATCTGTGGAGATACCGAAATCCGAGATAAGCAAATAAGGGACAAGAGTCCTAGAACAGAGGAGTATCTCAATCTGGATAAAGATAAGGATCAAGAAGAGTTTATCTCTATCTAACTGAGGGTCTAGGATGAGCACTAAGCATGAGTCCATTGAAGTGAGGCTTCTAAAGGAATCATGTCACTGCTGGTTATAAAAGCAAGGCACCCTCGTGGGTCTAAAGTAAGTTATTTCTTGTGAGTTTAAGTACAATTTGCTATCTTTTAGAGATATTGATTACTGACTTGATCGTCGGAGTACCCCCGGGTAGACGAACCACCACCAGATTCTCATCTTCTTATTATAGGTTATTGGACTTAATCTATTCTATCGATACTCTCCAGCTGAGTTCCCCTTTTGATTTTGTGGTCGGAAATCAACACCTACACAAATCTTTTGAATCATGTATTACTATTTATTGTGTTAATGAAGATGATTTAATTAACTGAATCAGATTTAAACCCAAATTGAGTCATGTATTAGTGTTTGTTGTGTTGATAGAGATAATTTGATGTGTGTAGTGAGAGCAAAGGGCTTCTTGGTAGTGGTGGTGGAGAAGATGACGGTAGAGTAGGGAGGATGAGAGTAGTGGAAGGATTTGGGTAATTTAGGGAATGATAAAAGAGAGGAAAAATGGTGAGTTTGCATTTTTATTTTATTTTTTTGAAATTTAAGATCAAAATGTAATTTTTTTTAACTTTTTCTGTTTAAATGTGATGATAGGGGAAAAATTTAATATTTCAAAAACTTTGAGGGTAAAATTGAAATTATTCGAAGTTTGAAGATGTAATTGATCAAATTGGCAAAATATAAGGGTAAAAATGAAATTTTCCCCCACCATTGTATATATCAATGATGTGATGGATTGATAAATACCTTGCCTAAGTCAAGTCAAAGAACTACAAACAAATAAGTCATGATTTGCACATATAACATATTTCAGAAATTTCTATGTATAATTTTTTTTTAAGGGTTAAGTGGTGAGAAATTATTTTTATGGGTGCATATGGCATAAAGTTTTGAGAAAATTTCATTTTTACCTTTATACTTTGCCTTGATTTTCAATTACACTCCCAAACTCCGAATAATTTCAATTTTTCTCCTAAAGTTTTTGAAATGGTATTAATTTTGCTCCTACCGTCACATTTGAAATGGAAAAAGTTGAAAAAATTAAATTTTGACCCCAAATTTCAAAAGAAATATGCAGACCCACCATCTTCTTTCTCTATCTTCTCTCTCCTGCCATCCTTACCCTTCCCCACCACCATTTCTGTTACATTCAATCCACAGAACTGCACCAATTTGTTGCTGAATTAGTTTATGAGAGAGCTCAAGTTGTTGCTCATTGGGTTGATCCCGAAAACAAAATCCTAGAGGCTATAAACATGTTGTCCAGTCAATTGCATCTCATAAAGGGTATACACGCTCCTTGATTTATCAATTTACTGAGAGTATTTTGTTTCTGCCCCATTCAAATTAAGACATAACCTGCATAAATTGGATAACTTTGCTTCTATAGAATCTATTTTTCCACTCCAAATTAAGACAACACTCACAGCACAACACTCCTCTAATTTGAGTTTGATTTCACTTAAAAATTGGATTTTGATTTGGGTTTAAAAATTTGGATAGCAAAGGTGATTACACAGTGTACGTTGATAGAAGAAGTTGGGTAATGAAGGTTGGTAAATGGGGCTGACCATATGAGATGGGGGTGGGTAAGTGGAACTGAGCTAGTGGAGGGAGAGGGGGTTACTGCCTTCAAACTAGGCAATGAATCAGATTGTTTTTCATTTTACTAATTTAAGTAGATGTTAGGCATCAATGGAGATTCTTCATTCACTAATTTATGAAAATGGTAGGCCTTCAATGGAGTGTTTTAACCCAGTCATCAATGGATGGCTTTAACCAAATCAGATTCTTTACAACGGGTATATCAATACCTGAGTGGTGTTACATATATTACAAATGATATATATATATATATATATAGAGAGAGAGAGAGAGAGAGAGAGAGAAAGAGAAGGTTTTAGAAGAAGAAGAGAAGGGTATTTTAAGAGAAGTTGATGACGAGATGATATGTATACATACATATCAATTATATCAATCCATATATATACATATCATCTCTTCATTGACTTCATCACCTTTATCAACTTCACCAACATCACCACCTTAACCACCAACTTCACCGCCGCTAAACTCCATTAATACCACTATGAGCATCACCATCACTGCTACCTTTCAACACTAGACCCACCTCTTTCACAAGCAAGTTCCATTACCAATACCATCAATCTCCATGACCACCATCACCGCAAGCTCTGCCGCCGTCGTCAGACAGCCACCACCACTATCGCCAGCTCTGTTACCACTTAGAACCGTGCTCCACATCATGTTAAAAGTGAAGAAGAAGAAAAAGAAGAAAAATGAGGAAGATGGAAGAGAAAGAAACAAAAGTTGAATGTTTTAGAATTTTCGAAGTTAATTTTCAGACAAATTTTGACATACCGAAATCGTCCATTACACGAAGAAGTGAGAAAATGAGGTAGTGTAGGACGAATGAGGAACTGAGGTGAAGAGAATAGCGAAAGAATGAAGTAGAACTGTCAAGAATCGAGAAAGATATGAAATCCGAAAGATGGCTCGAAGAAAAGTCAGAAACGAGAAGAAAAGTCTTATTTTTTTATCAAGTTTCGGAGCTCTAACGGCATACAAAAAGAGGAAAAACGAGACATGCGAGCGATGATACGAAAATTAAGCCGTGAGGTGAATCCAACGACGTAAAAATAAGGGAAAACAAAATTATGACGAAGAAGATAGAAGGGCTTGAAATGGTGGTTGGGTGGTTTGATGGTAAGAGAGGGTGAGTCTGCATCTTTTTTTTGAAATTTAGGGCCAAAATATATATTTTTTTTAACATTTTCTATTTCAAATATGACAATAGGGTCAAAATTGAAACGATTTCAAAAACTTTAGAAGAACAATTGAAATTATTCAAAGTTTGGGGTGTAATTAAAAATCGAGGTAAAGTTATCTGGATACAAATAAAATTTTCTCTAAAGTTTAATGATTGATTTGTTTTAATTATAAGGATATGGTTAATGAAATATATTGGTGAGAAGTTATAGATTTTTGTCAAATTTTTTTTATTTTTTATTTTTTTCATTTTGAACCTTATTTTTTTTTTCAATCTCTACTTTATCACTTTCTCACACACTATTATCATTCTTTGCCATCCGTCGCCAAATAAGGGTTGGTTTGGGATGTTCTAAAAAAGTGCGCTTTTTGACTTATTGGCTTATATGGGTTGGGTTTAGGTTAGGTTTGATGTGATGTGTTAGAGAGGTGATGTAATTTAAATAAGATGATGTGACGTGATTTAAATAAGATGATGTGACTTAAATAGGATAGTGACTTTTTAACTTTTTGTATTATTTAGGCCCCGTTTGGGGACTTACCTTTTTAGTCAATTAGCCAAAAAGTTACTAAATTAGTCAAAAAGCCAACAACTCATACTAAAAAGTCAAAGATTCTCTTTTCTCTCTAATTTTTGCACATCTTTTCGTAATTAGTCAAAAAGTCATCCTAAACATACAAATTTTTTTTACCTACCTTTTTAGCCAAATAACTAAAAAGTTACTAAATTAACCTATTCCCAAACGAGGTTAGTAGATGCCAAACCTGACCTAAATCTGTGAAAAATATTGGCCAGCGTCTAAAAAGTTGTCAACAACAAATAAATGGACACATGGACAGGTAAGTCACCAAATAGGGATATCATGGTCTTTCAGTGTAAAGGCCCCAAATGAATTATCACATACTCACACAAGTGTGGGTTGACGCTCATGTAAATATTGTGTAGAATATATAATTATTCATCTAGTATTTTTGTTTACTTATTATCCTTGTAGATAATAATAAATAAAATAAAATAAAAAATTGGGATAATTGCCTCAAATATTTGAAAATTAAACTTGCAGCCTGAGTACCTTTTTTTTTTTTTTTTTTTTGTATTCCAATTTAGATAATGAAAGCTTCTCTCTCACTTACACCTATTTTATTTCTAATAGTTTTTAAGCATAGGAAGAAATTCACGTGCAAGGTACATGCACTGCTATATATATTAATTTTGTTAAATTTTCAAATCAAACTTATAGTATATATATATTAATTTTGTTAAATTTTTAAATCAAACTTAAATAATTTATTAGTTTATTCAACTCGGTTTATTTATGTATCTATGCACATTCAAAGTGTTGATGTATATTACATTAACATTAATTCACTATAAAAAATTAAGATTTTAGAGACTAAAATTTAGGAACAATTAATTTTTAGGAAGCAAATATTTTTGTTACAAAAAATGTTGTTATTATATTTTTAGCAATGAAAATTGAACATTTGTGATGAATTATTATCTTTTTGGAACCAAATTTTTTGTCTCAAAAAATAAACTATTTTGAGAACAAATTATTTTGTCACTAAAAGTCTATTTATTAGTGACATTTTCAAAATTTTGTCACTAAAAATCTTATTTTTGACTTTTCGGAACGACCTTTTAACAACTATCCTCACGACAATAGAAATTGGTCCCTAAATATCTGTTGCAACAAAATTTTTACTTTTAGAAATTAAAAATTTTAATCTCTAAAACTCTTATTTGTTGTAGTGATTGTGTCATATCTTTTGGATAGTAGGGTCTAAAAGGAATAAAATAGTACAAAAAAGTGAAAGGGAAAAATGCAAAAATGCATAATAAAGCAGACTCTTAAGGTCACACTTACAATATAACGTTTTATGAAATACAAAAATTCAAGCTCCTAAAAATGCCTAAAAAAAAAAAAAACTTATCAATAGAACATAAGTTAAAGAAAACAAGAACAGTGACTCGCACAAGGCTAGTGGTTAATTATTACTATTAAATAACTTAAATGTCATCAATTGTTTATAGATTTGCACCAGTCTTTCTCATCTTCACTCCTAGATTACTTGTGGCTTCAGAAGCCTTTTCTTTGGCAGCCTCATACTTCTCCTTCGCCTGATCAGTCATGGTTTCCTTGGCTGACATGTATGTATCACCAATAGTGTCTTTAGCATCATCGTAGGCACCATAAACTGTCTCTTTCCCTTGAGACATTCCTCCTCCCATTGAATCTTCGGCATCATTGACCCTATCTGTAGCCATTCTTATGGTTTGATCTGCCCTATCAGAAGCATAGTTGTATGACTCAGAGGCTCTATCTCTTCCATGTGACATTGCTCCATCCACCATCTCTTTAGCATCACCAACCATATCTGAAGCCATATTCTTGGCTCGATCCGCCTTTTCAGATGTGAAGGTGTAGGCATCAGAGGCTTTATTTCTCCCACGTGACATTGCTCCAGCCATCGTCTCTTTGGCATCCCCAACCATGTCTGAGGCCATATTCTTGGCTTGATCTGCCTTCTCAGATGCTATGGTGTAGGCATCAGAAGCTCTATCACTTATATGTGGCATTGCTCCAATCATTGTCTCTTTGGCATTTCCAGCCATGTCCGAGGCCCCATTCTTGGCTTCATCTGCCTTCTCATACGCATATGCGTAGGCATCAGAGGCTGTATCTCTCCCTCGTGACATCGCTTTATCCATTGTCTCTTTGGCACCTCCAGCTATGTCTGAGGTCATATCTATGGGTCGAGTTGCCTTCTCATATGCAGAGGTGTAAGCATCAGAAGCCCTATCTTTTCCATGTAAAATTGCTCTAGCTATTGTCTCTTTGGCATCACCAGCCTTATTTGAAGCCATATTCATGGCTTGATCCCCCTTTTCAAAAGCAAAATCGCAGGCATCAGCCGCTTTAGCTTTCCCGTGCGACATTGTTTCTACCATCGTGTCTTTGGCATCACTGGCCATATCAGAAGCCATGTTTGTGGCTTGACCTACCTTCTCAGAAGCAAAATTCTTTGCTTGACCCATTTTCTCTGAAGCCAAGTTGGTTGCGTCACCAGTCTTTTGAGAAGCATATTTTGATGTTTCTGCACACCAAAATAAATAAATAAATAAAATGTAACTGTTACAAATGGGACTCCAATATTATAAAATTCGACATTATAAGACAAGATAAAAAGAAAAAGATAATCACCAGACGCAGCAGAATTCATTGTCTCTGTGGTTTTTGACGCAGCATCCCCAGCTTTATCCATCATCCTTTGAGCTGACTCTTTTGCATCTTCTTGGTTGAATCCAAGTCCCCTGAAAGCATCATTGGACTCAGATGATCGCCAAGTACAGAGTTACTAACACTAAACTCAAATGTAACAAAAAAAATAAAATAAATAAATAAATAAAATAAAAATAAAGAAAAGAAAAGGTTAACAGAATTGCACATGCTGCATTTTATTTTAGTTGGTAGGTAGTTAACAGTTCCATGAGTGTGTCTCTTCTACATTTGCATTCCCCTTGAGACAAATTTAACTAAATTAGGGTTTACAATTATCACCAAATTTGCATTTAGTTAAAACAACCTTTGGCCTTTAAATATAAATAAAAATATTAAAATTTTCCTTTTATTACATGATATACCAACATAATTTTCCTGTAGTAGGTCTTGGTGGTGTTCCCGGTGTTGGTTTTGTTAGTTTAGTTGGTTTTGGGTGCAGGGTTAGTTCTTTTGGTTGGTTTTGGGTGTTGCGGTGGGATGAAGTTGTGGGTATTCATGTTTTTTGTTTTTTTTTTAATTTTAGTTAAGTTCTTCTTAACTTTTTTTGTTTAAAAAATCGAGAGGCTTAGGGGTTGGTTGTATGGATGCGAGTAACAGTAGTAGGGGTATTTTTATACTTCTGAATCTCTCTCGATGCATGTCATCTTCCTGTATCTTTAATTTCATGCTGTTTAATGAAATTTTTCTTTGCTGATCAAAAATAAATAAATAAATAAATAATAATAATTTTCCTGTAGTAGAAAATCGTTCCCTTTTTATCCTCATCTTTTTTCAAATTGAAATATGCTCCACAATAAGTTTGATTGAGCTTTAATTTTTTTTATTACAATTTATCACAGTAAAATGAAATATAATAAATAAATAGTTGGCTTATTTACACGAAGATTTCCCAAATTATTGAGAAGTATCACTTTGAACCCATAAACTAAAAAAATATATAAATAGACCCCCTAAACTATTGAGATATATTATTTTTCCTCCTAAATTACAAAAATGTATAAACGGACCCTCTAAATTATTAAAAAATGTACAAATTGGATCCCCTAATAGAAGGGATCAAAGTGAAATATACCAACAGTTTAAGGGGTTTATTTGTACGCTTTTATAGTTTAGAGGGCAAAGCGATATTTTCAATAGTTTAGATGGTTAATTTATAAGTTTTTATAATTTAGGGAATCAAAATAATATTTTTTTTAATAATTTAGGGGCTCCATGTAAATAATCCAAATAGTTATATTGCATAAATAACATGAATAATATTAGGTATCATGAAAAAAATATCATGAAATGATTTATGAAAATTTTTCATCTTTTGATTAGTGTATGATGTTTTATTGTGTATACAATGGTGAAAAATTCTCATAAAACTTTTTATAATATTTCTTTCATGATACTTATCATTACTCAAATTACAATTACATACAAACTCTCATAGTGGATGAAAAAATTATTTGACAAATATTAAGGAAATAAACAAAGACTCTTCACCTCCTATGAAAAGGAGACAACTCCGTTCTATTGTTAATTATTCGGTTGTCCGGAGTATGACTACATAATACTCTATAGTATTATAATTAGTAAATAATATAGAGTATTAATTATTTGTATTAGGTGATTGAGAAGTATAATAGGACATAATAATTGGTGATTGGTAATTGGTGTGACTACAGGAACTATTATATAATTTTCCATTCAACACACTCTTAACCGTTCCATTGGTCAACGCACTCTTAATTATCGAGAAGTTATTTGGTGATCTGAAGATATGTTTATGGTGATGCTTTAAGAGTGTTGTGATTGGTAGAAGGGTAGGGCTCTCAATTTTGTGTTGGGGGCATAGGGAACATGAGAAGACTTAGCAATTAGTGATTGGTTGGGAGTAAGGACACGTATATCCTGGATATTTAATAATTTTTTCTTAATCAGTTTGCCAATTTGAGGTTTGACAAAACATTCTTTAGACTTCGTTTAGGAAGTGGGTTGGCTTTTTGACTTTTTAACTTTTTTGGTTATTTTATCCTAGGGCTAAAAAGCCTCGTTTGGAAAGAGCTTTTGGTTTTTTTGACTTTTTCTGTGAGAGAAAGAATGTAATGATTATGGGTTGGATGTGATGTGTTGTCTTATTGGGCTAAAAAGCCTATTTTATTTTTTGTGGCTATTTTAGCAAAAAAAGCCCAAAAGTTGGCTTCCCAAACGAAACTTTTAATAATGTATTTATTATCTTATCACTACAAGAAATAAAGTTTTGCCGACCAAAATATTAGTCGCCAAAGGTCACATTTTTAGTCGCTGATACCATTTAGCGACTAAATTTTTTTTGTCGCCAAGTTAGTTGCCAAAACCCTGTCGGTGATTGTTTTAGCGACTAAACGTGTGTTTGGTCGCTGAAAGTGAAACATTTGGCTACTATTTTTTTTAGTCAGCAATGTTATCTTTTAGCTACTAAATTTTATTTGATCGGCAAAATTAAATGTTTGGCTACTAAATTATTGGTCGCCAATAGTCAATTATATTTTTTTAAATTATACATTTAGCAACCAATGTTTTAGTCGCCAATGCTCAAGGAATCGGCGACCAAACCTTTTAGTCGCCAAAAGCTCATTCGTGAAGAAAAAAAATTACACTCACTAGTTTCTCATTTGCTCTTGTGGAGATTCGAACCATCAACCTCTCACACTATAAACCTTATATAATACATTATTTCCACTACGCCTCTATAACACCATATGATTATATATGCAACATATATTATTTATATAGTACATATACCCGTATTAATATAAAAATATATATATAAAGATAATTATTTTTTATTGAACATAATTTATGTAAAAATAAATTATTTACTAGAAAAAAAAAAAACTAGACCACTTTTGGCAACTAAACTTCTTTTTAGTCGCCAATTTTATACTTTTGGCTACTAATTTTTTTTAGTCGTTAAAAAATTTAATTCCCTCGCTATAATTACTACTTTTGGCGACTAAACTTTTTTTTAGTCGCCAAAAAGCCTCACTTTTGGCTACTAAACATCTTTTTAGTCGCCAAAAAGTCTCACTTTTGGCTACTACAATTTTTTTAGTCGGTAAAAGTCTCACTTTTGGCGACCAAACATCTTTTTAGTCGCCCAATGCCTCACTTTTGGCTACTAAATTTTTTTTAGTCGGTAAAAGTTTTACTTTTGGCTACTAAAATTTTTTTAATCGGTAAAAGCCTTATATCGGCGACCAAACAGATTGTTAGTCGCCAAAACCTATACTTTTGGCTACTAAATTTTTTTAGTCGCCAAAAAACTTTACTTTTGGCTACTAATGCTTTTTTAGTCGCCAAAACCTATACTTTCAGCAACCAAAGGTGCATTTTTAGTCGCTAAAGATGCTTTTTCTTGTAGTGTATCTATATATACTATTATAATTGTAAAACATTATCATTTAAAAAAATTCTATTTGAAAAACTAAAGCATATTGCTTTTGCTTTTGTTCATTAATATAAAATTTTTAATTGTTTTATTTATTATTTAAAAATAAATTAGCAAATAATTTTATATATTTATATTTACAATTTTGTTTTGGGTTACTCAGATTATTTAGTGTCTCTACCTATATCCACTCAAATTTAACTCAATTTTTTGAATTTCTGTTTGTATAAGCAATATGCAATTCGAGTTGAGCTCGCCCAAATTTGCAACTCAAGTAAGAGAGTTTGCAAGTTACATGATATTTGTGATAAATTAAAAATTAATACATAAATTGTAGGACTTAATTTGTAAATTTCAATCTTTTTCGTTTTCATAATTTGCATATAAAAATTTAACTATTTATGTTATTTTATATAAAAATATGTTATTAATTTTTTTACATCCCGTGCATATATAGCACGGGTTTACTGCTAGGAAGAAACAAACCAAAAGAAAAATAGAAGTTTGTTTAATGATGATTATATTTATCTTATAAAGTGGATATTATATGCACAATTTTTGAGTGCACATAGAAGTATGGGAAAAGTTAGCGATCATAAAAAAAATTTCATAAAAATAATCATAAAAAATTTATGATTCTTAGATTACCTTGATTAGTGTGTGGTGTTTTATTCTAAGTGTAATTCAAGGATCACAAAACTTTCATGATTATTTTCATGAAAAGTTTTTCATGATACCTAACATTACTGTAGTAATATTTCCCTCTTAAAAATATAGAGCATTTTGAAAGCCAATGAGACAGCAGCTATTGTTTAAAGAGTACTGATATTCAAGTCCAAAAATTATAGTCACTTCCTAAATCCATTAACATGGACAAGTTTAAAAAATAGATTTTTATGTCATTTTGATTGTTGAAAATTTTCTCTCTTGTATGTATATGTAAGCTTACTGGGAGACTTTTCCAACAGCCCAACCAGTCCAAGAATTAGCCTTCTCCCCAGCGTCTTGCAAGGTCTCTGCAGTTCTCTGCTTCGCTTCTTCAGCTCTCATCTTCATGTTCTCCGCCGCCAGATTCATCCTCTCATTCGCATTGCTCATTGTTTCCTCATCCCGCCAACACCAGCACACCTCCATTGACATCGCAGCAACAACCAACAGTATCAACAACTCCCTTCTCTTTCCCATCTCTCTACTATATACTATACTATCTTACTTTCTCAACAACAAAATTGAAAACTTGTATTCTAAAGTAGTATAGAAATTGAACAGCCTCTTCTGGGGATGTAGATGTGGTTTTTGTTGGATTGGATGGATAAGAGTGTGTCGGAGAAAACGTGAAAGAAGGAATAGGAACGGTTGTAGAGGGAGCGAGACTGGTCTTTTAACATGGAATGGAGTCATGAGGGGGTATAAGGCAACGTGGCGGTTTCTCAGGAATTTCATGAGCGTTGTTGGTCTCTATTTCTTTTCTCACGATCCAAACAGAATGTAAATGCCACATCTTCATGAAAATGGACAATTGGTGTTGCGTGTTGGTTGTGTTTTGCTTGGGCACAATTTTGCAATTTTTGTGGGTGACCTCTGTTGCCTACGGGCATCTCTCCTCACCAGAGAACATAGGAGAGAGAAACAAATCTATGGTGTTTTTATATATATATATATATAGAGAGAGAGAGAGAGAGAGTTTTTCTATTTTCACGTACCATATTTTATCTCAACTCACCTACTTTTATAGTTCAAATATCAATTTTTAAACAAAAACCAACTATGCTTTAATTTTAACCTTTTATGTTCAAAAATAATTATAATAGTAAATAGAAATGGGACCTAAAATATAGTGTAAAATGTGTTGAAATTTTAATAAAAATAAAAATCATTATTTCTACTTATTTTGTTTGACCATTTAAACATTTGTTATTATATTTTAATTCTCATAAGTTTCTTACATTACATCTATATATATAGAGAAATGTTAGGGATCATGAAATTTTTTTCATGAAAATGATCATGAAACATTTGTGACCCTTAGATTATCTTGATTAGTGTGTGGTGGTTTATTGTAAATGTAATCCAAATGTCACAAATCTTTCATGACCATTTTCATGAAAGACTTTTCATGATACCTAGTATTGCTGATATATATACCTATACGAGTTGAAAAGAAAAATATAAATATCTTATACACTCTCAATACAAATGATAAAGCAAAATTTTTTCTAGGACTTTTCTTTATCTGTTTTTTGTATTTTTGGGTGACTTTGATTCATGACTCATTCATAATTTCTTAGTGGATGTAACATTGGACGAGAAATATTGTAAGCACTTATATTTTGGAGTTGTTACACTTCGATTGTACCTTCACTTAGAGAATAATAACAGTTTTCGAACTGTAATTATACATCTCTCAATCTGACATGCCAACAATTTCTTACTTTTGTTAATTACATGCATTCTTATTTTATTAGTTGTAAATCTCTTAATTATTAATTAAAATTATATTGTTGGATATTTTTTTTTAACGAAATGTAATTTAACCCTTGTCAGTTGTGATTATTAAAGGCCTTATAAATGGCAATTTGTGTCTCTTCTAGTAAGCTCCACAAACCAACTAGGAAGAAGCTCGAAACAGATGCAACAATGATGTAACAACTTGTTCAAGAAGATTCTAACGTGTTTCATCAATTCAGTAATCTTTTTATGATTGTAGGTATCTCATTGTAACGCCCTTAAAATAATACAAATAATTCAACTCATAAGAAAAATGATTATAATAGAATTGGTATACTTTCATATATCAGAGTTCGTTTTACAAAAGATAATACATTCACAAATGTTCATCCTGAATCTATAGTATGTAATACCAATTAACAATAACAAAATAAATGCCCTACGGGTTTACATCTTTCCAAGGCGTTGCTTGGTTACAACAAAAGGGAGTCATAAGCACCATACATATAAAGCCCTCGGCTTGAATAAACATTTAAACATAAAATAACAAAATAAAACCTCCAGCTCCTAAGTCCTCTCAAGCTACGTCCTTGAAGAAAGCATGTCACCGATACCTAAAATGGTTTCCCAAGTAGGGTAAGTCAAAGTTCAGTAGAAATAGTCTATCACAATATATGAGGTTTAACTAAGATATAAGTGTCAGCTAACATTCAATATTTATGACCAACGTACAATCTGTTGGACAATCTTCACTGTATTTAAAAAGATTAAATTCTGTTGTGTACAAAACAACAACCAGAATATAAAGAAATAAAGGAAATGAGAAAATTTGTTTGATTACAAAAATCAAACTAGAAATAAAAATAAATAAATAAAAACAGATTTTATTTTGTTACAAAAAAAAAATTAAAATCTGATTTAAATAAATAATAATAACACCAAAAATAAATTAAATAACTCACTTGATTAATTCTTGAATAATAATCTGATCAAGTCCAGTGTTTGACACTGTGTCCTTAAGACAGATTCGTCCTCTCCACGGTACTTTCATAATTTGGACGTCTATCTCTCAAGATGAAATGATCAACTACAAACAATAGCAGCACTACAAATTGTTTGCCTTACGAACACACTAAGTGTTTACACTCTTTCTTACAAGAAAATAAATGCAGCAAAATGAAGAATAAATTTGCAGAGGTGAAGTACGAATTTTCTAAATCTGTAAACATCAAATGAGGGCTGTCCTATTTATAGATGTATTGGTGGCTGTAGGTTTTGAATTAAACAGGTGCAAACTTGTTCGAACAGGTATGAAACCTGTTTGGTTTTGAATTTAAACAAATTTGAATCTGTTGGATTGACAATTCAAACAGATAACAAAAACGGGAAGGGCCCTATTTGGGTGTACAGTAAAACCGGACCAGTTTATTTCTGAAATTAATTTGAATTCTGAATTTTTATTTTACCAAAAAATAAAATTAAATTCAAATGTTTTTTTCCCAAAAAGATAGGTATTGGGCCGAACAAGCCCAGCCCAGCCCGCCCGGACGGACGGCGGCGTGCGTGTGGTGATTTTTGGGTCCAATGGGTCTAGCCCATTTTGCCCATAACCTCCCTCTCTAAAACACTTGGGTACCCCTTGGGGCACACCCCAAGTTCCAATCCCATGCCTTATAAAGCCATTCAAAATTTCTCACCAAATCAATGTGGGATAAGCCTTATTCAAACCTTTAAGGATTTTCCACCAACACTCCATTTCCATGGAGCATACTTTGGCTTCAATTTCCCATTCACAACGCGGCATAGAACGCGTTACCACTTTGACCCGCGAAAATCGACGCACGGGTCCTATCTAAATATTAGACCAAAGTTAGGAAAAAATCTGTTATAAACCCAGATTTTTCCAAACCATTTCCAACACAATCTTCCCATGATAATTCAGTACTGATACTCACGTCCCAATCCATTTCTATTTATTCATTCCAAGTTAATTAGTTTCATTTCAAATCATATGCCAAGTGTATAATTTTCCAAATAACCCAACCGAGACTACAACTCAGTTGTTCTAATTTTACATAACCATCACACAAGCACTTCAGCCTTGCTATTTTGCGAAAATTTCATCCGCAAGATCAGCACCCATGTATGCAAATGATTTCGGGACTTTCACCCTGGACACTCCGGCCAACTTAGTTTCATTGGAGTCCATCTCCTATCTCCTCCCAAAACATTATATATATACAATGTATTTGAAGTACCGTCATATTCAATGACTATCAATTATACATATTCTGTAATAACCCGACCCTCGTACTTGATTCTGGTATATTTTCAGTCCTTAAATTCTGCGCTCTTAAATGCTTATTGTGGAATTTTATATGGAATTAAGTTTAACTAAGTAATCCTATAATTATGGATTCATGTCTGTTTGATAAGGAAAGACATCTGTTACACTTATAATGTTTGCATCAGCAATTGGAAGCCTTAGAGACTTAATTTTCTGAAATTGATTTGACATTTGAAATCTGCGTGATTTTTAAGCTATAATGAGATTTTCTGTGAAATTTCAATTTGAGATGACTAAACGATTGAATTTTGTCTTATTCACTCCTTATATAAATATATATCTATATACCAAAGCTCTTTAGACATTTTGACTTCAAAGTTCAATGAAAAATATCTCCTGGAGGAAAAGTTTAGAGAAGGGTTTGAGAAGTAGGAAGACAAGATCATCAAGAAGGTGGGGAAATGGAGAGATTCAAGCCGCAGGTAAATTTATTCATCATCTATGATTCTTCTTTTGAATTTGAGAGGGAGTCCTCCTTTCATGAGGCTTAGAGTATGAAGGGAAGTTGGTATTTGATTCTTGCTTAAAATGGAACATGGTTTATCACTTTGGTGTTTTGAAACTAATTTGGGGTTATATGTGTAGGAAGTTATATTCTATTCCTTCTATTAGCATGGTTGAAGTCAATTATGTGGTTATGGCCATGTGTGTATATGTTTATAAGTGTATGAAGTATAAATTGAGTTATGTTTTGGTTATGGAATTTACATGATGTTGAACTCAATTCTTGCTTGAAGATCTAGTTTATATTTCGAATCATCATGTGTTTGTAATGATTTTGGAACCATGTTTTAGCACTCAAAAGATTTATTTTGGACCTTGTTGATGCTCATCAAAAATGGGATTATGTATGATTTTCGGACTGCTAAAAAGGGGCCAGGCCGCACGTGCGGAGGTCGTGGCTGCACGTGCGGAAAAGAGGGAAAAATTTGAGAAAGCATACTGTTTTTGGCCGCTCGAGCGGTGGAGGGGGACCGCACGTGCGGTATATGTCCGCACGAGCGAAAGGGATGGCCGCACGTGCGGCCTAGGTCGGAAAACTTGTTTGTTCCGTTTTACGTGCTTAACCCTCAACTATTTTTGGAATTTATGTTTGAAGTCTTTTTGATGGTTGTAAATTCAATTGAAGTGTGATGACTCAGGAAATGTTTTAACAAGGAAAAAGGGAACTAATGTGCGTTATATACGTATGTAGGACACACGACGGGAGGAACCACCGCTCCGCATTAACACTGTGAGTAATAGTACGGAAATGTACATTTTATTTACCATTGATGATTATTGTCACTAACGCTCCGTTCCTCGTAAGTGTTATACGAACATTTATGACGATTGGAAATCAATGTGAACGTATGTGAACGCTGGAAGATTTGCGTACATCGGTATGATTTTGGAATTATTCTGTCCTGTTAATAACGAATATCAACCCTCTGTTATTTATCAAGAATAAATGGAACTTATGTCCACCCTTGAGCAATGGTATCTATGTAAATCTAAACTTATTCTGTTGTGTTACGTATGGATCCGAGGTCGTTCCGGACCTATGACATGAATACAAAGATTTAACGTTATTATGCGACCCACGTTAGAATGTGAATTGTTCCGTCTTTGTTAAGTGTACTATAATGACATAATATGACAAGAAATGCCCTATTTTCTGATATGTTACGTTTTGAATCAATGAGCGATTGTTCATAGATGTAAAAGTATTCATGGCATCCTTAGCACAAGGCCCTTAGCCGGGGGTAATAATATCGTGGTTCAACTATGTTACAAGTTCCCGGTACCGGAGGTTCCTTATGGAACTAACAAGTATATTCTATATTGATTGGTTAGCGCTATTAAATGTACCATATGAACTCTGATTTCTGTTCATGATTCAAGCATAATTAAGAATATGTATGAATGGGTTTCTGATATCCGTTCCGTTATGCTATGTTATGACATGATATGAATTGTTTTGTTCTTAAGATCTATTGATTTCTGGTATGGAGCAAAGTGCTGTACGGAACTAAGTGCTGCAATGCGAGTCATCTCTAGAATCCGTACGAGCCACCTCTTGAGTCCATACATATGTGAACTGGGCTTAAAGCCGATGTGAAAGTTATGAGGCCTATGGCCGTTCTGTGAAAGTTATGAGGCTTATAGCCGTTCTGTGAACCTATGGGGCCGAGGGCCAATTTGTGAAGTTATGAACCTATTAGGCCGAGGGCCAATGTGTGAATGTGTGAACCATTAGGCCGAGGGCCAATCTGTGAATTTGTGAACCGACAAGACCATTCTGAACTTAAGACAGAATCAAATTAATCATATACTCTCTTTATTTATATAAGCATTGATACGTATCATAATTCAAGTTAAGCATTGAATTGTTTAAGTATTATTATTCACTGAGATTGTCTCACTCTGTATTTTGTTTGATTCTGTAGGTAGCAAGTCTGGAGGTCAGCCTTGACCCTCGATGCCCGTCCCTCTCTTGTCAACCTCTGTGTGTCCGGGCATTTAAATAAAGCCTACCCATTTTTGAGGAGTTTTGCTAAGCTTTTGACTCGTACGTTAATTGTCTATAATATGTTCCACTATTTTTGTTATACGCCTAAACAAGGGGCGGGGTTTGTATGTGTATATGTAATATTCACCTTTCGATGCACTGTTTTTGATCTTGGCATGATAGTGGTCGCTCAATGGATGTAGTTTCTTTTTATTTCTTTTTATTTCATGTTATTTTATATAGAGAATGCTTCCGTTCAGGCCCCATAACTTATGTTCATCGAATTAAGTGTCCGTTTCTGAAGTAGTCATGCCCAAACTTTTAGGGGCGGGTTTGGGGCGTGACAAGTGGTATCAGAGCACGAGTTGCTATCTCACACACGAATCCATTGAGCCTTAGGATGTCTAGAAAAGATTTAGGCATCATGCATGACATCCTTAAAGCATATGAAAAGATCGATGGCAACGTGAAATGCACTCTGTTAACGCTAACGATTATGATCCGTGCCTATTATATATTCGTTGTGTCTATTGTGATTGATTGTTATGCAGAACTTGGCGAAAATAAGGATAGAGGATCCAGAGGATTCTACCCCTGCATGGTTAGACAGAAAGAAAAGGAAAGTTGTGCCATATGTAAAATGAATTACGGAAAAATAAAATAACACATAACTATGAGAATTATCGTCTCTGTTTATTTTATCTGTGGATAATGCAAGACATGTAGGTGAGGTTAAAACCATAGAGTTGCACTGCGGAAGCGTGGTGAGGGATCGAGCTAATCGGTAAGACAATTTATATGCTAATGATTAAGTAGGAGGTGTGTTATTGGCTGTTATTTTGATAGGTATCTGTGGGAAATGATGACAGTAGAATTGTGCATTTTAGTACCTATTTGCTCTAAGTACGGAATATTTTTAAGACCAAAAGAAATGAGACATGTGATATTCTAACCTTTATGAATGATTATCCTTAGTTTATGTACCAAGTATTATGTTTGTTTTGATGACATTCCTGGAAAGTCCTCCCATGCTAGGGGACTCTAAGCCTATGTAGCATCATGTTTGAGAGATCTCGGCCATCGATGGTCTGGTGAAACGGATGGTCCCCACCGACGGTCTGGTGTACGGGTGCGGTTGTGAGATCTCTGCCATCGACGGTCTATGAACGGATGGCCCCCACCAACGGTCTGGTGTACGGGTGGGTTATGTTTTGCCACCGACGGTCTTGTACGAGTGGGTTATGTTTCGTCATCGACGGTCTTGTACGGATGGCCCCCACCGACGGTCTGGTGTACGGGTGGGTTATGTTTTGCCACCGACGGTCTTGTACGGGTGGGTTATGTTTCGCCATCGACGGTCTTGTACGGATGGGTTATGTTTTGCCACCGACGATTTTTCGGGTGGGTTGTCTAACCGATTCTGGGTCGGCCACCGACGGTCGTGAACGGGTGTGCTTCGATTCCGGGACGGTTATTCCCTTATTTTGTCCAGAATGTCATCCTTTGGTATTGTGTAGATGTTATTAACATCCAACAAGCTTTGAAAGATTTTGATTAATGAACCTGAGTCATCCTATATTCAATGACATAATTAAATGATTAGTTTCAATTCACCTAATCCTCATACAATTTCTATAATAATCATAACTATCCTCCACCGATAGCCCAATACAGTTATTTTTAAATAGATATACAATCTTTATAACAGATAATTCATCAAATTTTCATAAGTGAGTGATTTAACAAATCCAACTACACCTTTCATTCATATATCCTTCCAATTTCACATTTCTCATACCAATTCCATTATTTATACAAAATAATTATTTAACACATATTAGGGCAAATTTCTCCCTTTTTCCAAATATCAATCCAAAGGTTAAAAATCCACCATTCTAACCCAAGATAACCTCATATTCAAAATCCCATATTCATTTATAGAACACAACATAGAAATCCCTCTTCTCAATTTGAATCCAAATCCTAGGTTTTCTCCAAACATCCCAAAACTCACCATTTATACATAACAACAAATAACTAGATTAAAGATCATAACAAAATATAGAATATCCCTACCTCAAGTGTAGAAGCCTAAAGGAGAAGAGGAGGAACTTCAAAAATGATGAAATCAAACTCTATTCGGATGTAATGGTAGCCCTTGAGGTGCTCCACCTTTTCCTCAAAGGGAGTAGGGTAGAGAGACCCTTAGATCCTAGGGTATTTTTAGAGAGAAGTTGGTTTTTAGAAAGAGAAAGAGCCGATCTAGGGTTTTTGAGTAAAAAGGGGTCAAAAAATGAAGAAGAAAATGTTGTTGCGAACTGATATACATGAGGCTCGCTCGAGCAAAAGAGTTGTCGCTCGAGCGCAGAATACATACCTTCAAAAGTTTTATAAACACACACTGTCACTTGAGTGCAAAAAGCTTTGCTCGAGCGAAGAACATCAACCTCCCAGAATCTCTGCAAGCCTGCAAAAATGTTGGGAGCTCACAAAGCTCGCTCAAGCGAAGAAGCAAATTTCTAGACAGCAACAACTTGAACAACTAGCAACCAACCTATTCCAAACATGCCTAAGGCACTCCAAAACTCCAATTCAAAGACAAATGAGGGAAAATACGACATGGATAACAATATTAAATCACAAAACCCAAGTTCGGAATATAACAAAGGTCAGATCAAAACCGAGATCGCTATACTCATGGACCGCCTAAAAAATTCCTCAATTAACTGTGTCTATAAGGACGCAAACTAGTGTTTTGATATTAACTCCAATATTAGAGATCAGTTGTTGGAAGGTTTTCAATTTTCTTCCCACTACTTTAGTATGTATCAGACTAATGTATGCTCCTATTTAAGTTTGGATTAGTTTCACTTTTATTTTTTAAATTATCAATTTTATATATTTAGTTTTTAAAACTTTTAATTTCACTTCATGTAATTTAATCGAGACAATTGTACAATAATTGGTGAAGCCTAATTTGGTGAAGGATTGTACAAATTAGTCCAATTGGAGGAAGATTTTCAATTTGTTTTCCCCCCAAAATTTCAATGGGGTGTTTGTTACAACTTAAAATAGGTAATTATAGCTTAGAAAAATGTTAGAAATCCCAAAAGTTTTATTAAATGTCTCACATTGGTGTGAGACCCACACCATGTGGGTCCCATGTGAGTCTCACACTCATGTGAGATATTTAGTAAAAATTTTGGTAGAACTTTTAGGGTCTCTAACATTACTCTATAGCTTATTTAGAAATCTATGTCAGACTGTTTGATACACTTTCTACATATTGCTTATTAGAGCATCATTATCAAGCTCATTAGAGTCTTCTCTTGACTATTTTATAGCACAAAATCATAGAAACACTCCATCAAACTCAATTATTGGCTAGTTACTTTAATTAAACATCAAACCACTAGCTACATGTAGTTAGGAAAAGAATGCTCAACAAATAATTTTATGTAATAAAATATTTAATATATTATATTTTATTTATCATTTAATCAATTATTAAATTAATAATTAACATGAGTGGTGAAATTACTAAACTAATGCAATTGTAATTCATAAGATAAAAAATACAATTTGATAAATTAAGAAAAATTATTTATAAATAAAATTTGTATAAAAAACTGAATGAGAATGATATAATTGTATTATTTTTTAAAATATAAGTTACAATAATATGTTTTAAATTAAGATGGACGGAGCATAAATTGTCACATCATTTTGTATATAAATTCAATATAATTTTTATTTTAGGATAAATTGCATTGACTTCTCTAGATATACAACAAATCATACGTTTTGAGATAATTAAATCAACCTCTTCATTTGCAAGCTTAAAGAGATCGAAATGAATGTAGGTAGTGCTAAGGGGTTGTTTGGAATAATTTACAAAAGTCAAAAAGTTACTAAAAAAGTCTAAAAGTCCATACTATTTGGAGGAAGCTTGTGGAAGAAGCCTAGAGGTTATTTTGCTTTTTGAATTCAACTACTCAAAAGTCAAAAAGTCAATAAGGATAGAATGGTCATTTTGATTTTACTATAATATTTTATTACACATCTTTTCGTAAAAAGTCAAAAAGTTATCCCAAACATACATGTTTTTTTCTTTACTTTTTTAAACAAAAAGCCAAAAAGTGCACTTATAGTCTCAAAAATAAATAAAATCAAAAATATATATTTTAATATAAAAAAGATGACAACAATCATTCTCTTATCCACAAGACTAAACAATTATTATGGAGAAACATAGATTAAGTATTACGTAAATGAAAACCTTAAAAGAGTCTAATATAATATGCAAACTTATGAAATTTATTGTATTTTTAAAAATTTTAAGATATGTGATTATATATCATTATTCTAAATGTGATCATTCATTATTTTAATTCTCTATTGAATATTAAATGTGGAATTGGAAAAACTAAAATAAAAATAAAATAAAGTAATAGAGTTTATTAGAGAATGTATTTGAAAAGATGATTAGTTAAAATAAAAATAAAATAAAATAAAATCTAATTTAAATAAATTGAAAATAATTGATTATCTAGAAATTGAGGAAAAAATATTTTTAACTTTTACTTTTTTATTATCAACTTTTACCTTCCAATAATCTAATTCCAGATAAATATATTTTAATAATCAACTACATAATAATGCTAACGGAAATCTATATCCAGACTATTGTATGCTACTATTTAAATTTGGATTAATTTGATAAAAATGATTTTAAAATTTGAACAATTTAATCTTATAACTAAACATCTATTATATTGGTTGTGAGGTGTAATTTGTTCAAAATATTAAGAAAAATAAATGTTGAATTGTATGATTTAAATCGTTCAAATTTTAAAATAATTTTTTTACCATCAAACCAAGCTTTTAACGGTTACTAATTTGTACAGTGGCCTTCAATTGGATCATATTAAAGAAAAGAAAAAGAAAATGGGGAACTACTTGTAGGTAGGGAGTGGGAAAAAAATTATCAATACATGAGGGGTGTAAGTGTGTCTTTGATGTTGTGCAAATGAAAGACTGTGGAGGTCATGTATTAGCAATTAGTTTTTCCTTCTCTCATCTACATATAGTTCTCTCAAAAAAATATTAGGGATAAAATGTTGAAGATACACCACCAGCTAACTTAGCTGCTAGCTCAACTAGCCTAGGTTGCAGTCATAGCTCCAAGCTACAGCTCCTACCACAGCTTCAACCTCAGTTATCAGCTTATATATTTTGAAAAGATATTTTGTAGAATTAGTTAGGAGTTAGTTGTAGTGGTTGTTAGTTTGTTAGAGTCATTATATTGTATATACATATAAGTGATGTACGTACTTGTGATTGATTGTGAATGAAATAGTTTGATTATAAACTTCTTTTTGGTATCAGAGCCATAGAAGCTCTATCGAGCAACTGATCCATGACAACATCACTTTCTTCTTCTCTTCCTTCAAATCTGACATTACTGATCTCTAATCTGTCATCCTTTATGACAGTGAAGCTTGATAAAACAAATTTCATCATCTGGCAATCTCAGCTCTCGAATGTTCTTCGAGCAATCAATCTACTTGGTTATGTTGATGGCTCAATCACATGTCCTTCATCTACAATCATTGATTCAACAGGGAGTTCAGTGCCTAATCCCGATTTTCTTCAATGGGCTATGATTAATGCACATTTGTTAAGTTGATCATTGCAACTCTTACACCATTGATTTATACATCTGTTCTCAATTTCATCACTGTTTAGAGGTTGGACATCTCTGCAAAAAAGATTTACGACCTTATTCGTTCGTATGTTCATCAATTAAAAAATAAACCGAATAGTGTTGCTAAGAAATCAGATACAATGGAAGAATATCTGTCCAAAATCAAAGTCATAGTTAGTCAGTAGCTTTGGCCTCTGTTATCATTGATGATAAGGATCTGGTCATCATTACTCTGAATGGTCTTCCTTCAAAGTATGATGCTTTTTCCACTATAATCCGTGCTAGACCAGAGGTTATTACTATGGATAATCTCTCCTCCTTGCTATGTTCGGAGGCTCTTCATTTAGATTCGAAGAATAAACAAATTTAGGATCAACTGTAGCTTTTTCTATAGTTAAAGGATCTGACAATTCACGAGCTTAATCTTTAATCAAACTTGTGGTATCTTATTCTAAAGGAGGAAGAGGTAGTCGTACTCAAGGATCCTACAGAGGATATGGATATAGGGGATATGGAGGATCTCACAAGGTTTTGGTGGTGGTAGATTTTGAGGCCAAGGATCAAGAGTTTCTAATCAATTTTGTCAGATTTGTGGAGGTTCTAGTATTCTACTTAGACTGTTGGCATCGTATGGATCCACAATACTCTTCATTTCAACTACAGTCTTCCCAAACAAGCAACTTTAGTTCTCAGTCACCATCAAGAGCTTTTGTTACTGCTTCCAATGCTTCTATGTCTCCAGCCTCATTATCTGCTCCAAGTCTAGGGTTCTTGGATTCTGCAGCTACAGATCATATGACCAATGATCTTAGCCAACTCAGTTGTTATCAGCCCTATCAAGGATCAGATCATATTACTATAGGAGATGGTAACTCTATTCCTATACAACATACTGGTAAAGGTCTTCTTCCCACTCCTCATCATCTCTTTAAGCTTAACAATGTGCCTCATACAGATTCTTTATCATCTAATCTAGTCTCTGTTCGCAAATTGGCTCAAGATAACAATTGTATTATCAGTTTTGATGATACTCATTTTGTGATTCAGGACAAGGTTACGAAGAGAATTCTGCACAAAGGCTCTAATCTGCATGGATTATACCATTTCTTTTCCACTGCTGGCTCACCTGCTCTCACTCCTCATTCTGCAAGCACACACACCAGTTTACCTGCTCTCACTCCTCATTCTGCAGCCACACACACAAGTTTCACATCTCAAGTGCATTCTAGTTCTTCTGCTGTTAGTACTATATGGCATAATAGGTTAGGCCATCCTAGTAGTTTGAAATTCAAGCATCTTAGGCCTTGTTTGCATCTTAAAATCCTGCTTATGTTCAGGTTCATGACTGTGTTCATTGTTGTGTTGCCAAGAGTCACAGATTACCTTTTTCATTGTCTAATTCCACTGTTAATAAACCTCTTGCTTTAATACACAGTGATGTTTGGGGCCCCTTTTCCTCCACTTCTGGTTACAAATACTATGTTCTCTTTGTGGATGATTTTAGTAGATTCACATGGTTGCATCCATCTAGCTACAAGAGTGAAGTATATGATAATTTTCTTGAATTCAAAGCTTATGCAGAAAAACAATTTTCTACATCTCTTTAGACTACATCTCTTTAGATTCTTAGAACTGATGGTGGCACAGAGTTTTTTAATAATAAAATGAAGCAATTTACTGTTTCTCAAGGTATTGTGCATCAACACTCATGTCCCTATACACCATCTCAGAATGGTGGCGACTGAAAGAAAGCACAGACACCTCACTGAAATTGCAATTGCTTTACTTCATCACTCACTTGTTCATCTCCATTACTGGTTTGATGCCATTGCTTGTGCCACTTATCTTACAAATAGACTACCTTCTTCCAAATTGGCATACAAAACTCCTTTTGAAACTCTCTTTCATAGCACTCCAGATTTTTCTATTCTTAAGGTGTTTGTTTGTCAGTGTTTCCCTTGGCTTAAACCTTACATTTCTACCAAATTGCAGCCTAAATCTATTGAGTGCGTTTTCTTAGGCTATCATCCTTTTGCTAAAGGTTACAGGTGCCTTGATCCCAAAACTAGCACCATTGACCTTTCTAGAGATGTGTGTAACAAGTCCGCGGGGGACCTCGCTACAGTTCGGACTCCCTTTGTTGTCACGGTTCTTAATCTTGAACCAAAGAGTCCAAATCGGCAAATCGTTTTGAGAAAACAGATTTTTGAAAAGAAGTGCCAAACATGGACTGCTTTGCCAGATACAGAGTCGCCACCTAAATATTTTTTTAATGGGGAAATTTAAGAAACCCTACTCGGTGCCAAAGGCCACGTGTCCGTCATCACCAAAGTTGCCTCGGCTCGGGAACTTGGGTACGATTGGGGAAGGTCAGCTATGAGCACCCCCTCTCGCCCGGTCCGAAGACCGGCCTCTACTAACCGTGATATCTTTTTTGAAAACATTATATGTTCTTATTCCGGTTATTAGCCTAGAATTACTATGTTATGCGCACAGCAAACAAGTATAGACTAGATTGCCTAATTTGGAAATAAGCATTGCATATCCGTTTGTTTGAAAAACACTTTGGAATTTGCTACTCGCAAGTAGGCTGAAAATACGGATTTCAACGAGTTTTTCCAACTCAGACAATCCAACCTTCACCCACAGGCTCAAACAGTTTATCTCACATAAGCATCTAGCCACATGGTAAGCATGCTGTCATGATAGCATTCACACACATGCGATATGCTAAAGCATGAAAATACTTACATCGTACTCCGCGCCAAAACAATAAACTAGTTAGCAAACATGCATGGTCCTAGTTCATGTCAATTTGACTAATGCAACACATACAGGATGCAATTAGGGTAGGCTCGGCTAACCTAAACATGGCATGTGAAATGATAATTGATGCACGTATTCAATTTGAATTGAAGTACAAAGCAGTTAGCATGATGTACCGAGCCCGGTGCATGCAAGACAAATGTATAGGTGCACGCACGCATAGCATGAGGTATGCTAATTTAAACATGCCCTAATCTACCATCATAAGCGGGTAAATAAAAGGGAAGA
>JAPPVO010000032.1:113635401-113911534 GCA_030407325.1 Camellia japonica
TTCTGTGTGCGCTCGCGCCTTGAGGGCTTCGACAACCTTTTCTATGTTAGACATGGCTTGTACGTGTACATGCCTTTCCTAGGCAAGATTTGTTTTGGCCCGCGTGCCATATCCATTGTATCCATATCCACTTCTATTACATTTTAGTTGCATGCATCCACTGCATCATCTTCCATCCATGGCTTGCGCCTTTCCAGGTTGAGCTTGGTCTGGTATGTTGCCCATACTTTTCATGTTGAAACGCGTTATGAGATTTGGTGTACGCCGCCTATTCCACGCTGGTTGTTGGTTTGTTGGGGTGACGGCGCCATTTTTCCGTGTTAAACATGGCTTGTTTGTGTCCATGCCTTTCCTAGGCAAGATACGGTTTGGCTGCATGCCATATCCACTGTATATATTACATTGTAGTGTAATTTTGCATCCAGCATTAGGATCATTATTCTCTCATCAGCGGGTCGTTTCCCCACTTATGTCATTCCACCCAATACTTGTTCTTATGTCTGTCTACATTACTCATAGTTCTGTGTGCGCTCGCGCCTTGAGGGCTTCGACACCTTTTCTATGGTAGACGGACTTGTCACTTCCATCAATCTATTTGACATTCGTGTGGTTTCGAACCGCTTATGATTGAATCATGATTCAATTGCCCTGCACGTAGTTTGCATATAGTTTCAATTGCATTGCATTATCATTTGCACTATTCATACATAGTTTTGTATATATTGCATATCATTCAGCATTCACATTGCATATGTCATGCATATTGCTAACAATATTGTACCTGTTAAGTTTGCTTTCTTCTCAGGCACGATATTGTATGTACGGCTCATTTGAGGCTGGTGGAGCCAGGCGAGCCGCACAGGTATTGTATCTCCCGAGTGAGACGTTTGAGAATTGCATAATTCTCTTACATCCTTTCTGCATTGAGGTGTAGACTGTTGCATGTTAGCTTATAACTGTTGCATGTGTTGCTTCATTACAGCTTTCTTTGCATGATCATAAGTTATGCTCGGCTTCTTGCATTTTCAGTTGCATTTTGCCCCCGCCTACGGGCGCATATCTTATCTTTGGCATGTGTGCCTCCTGCATGAACTACGCTGGTTTGATTCCCTAAGGGATACGTAGGCAGCTTGCGAGTTCAACCATTTGCGCTTTGTATGTTTGTCCAAGTCTTCGGCCTTGTCAAAAATGGGTCGTCTCTGGGCTTTGACATTCACTCCCGTCATTGTTATGACTTTCGAGTTCTGTCAAAGAGGGGCAACTGTAGACACCCCATTTTTGACCGTCCTCAAGACTTGGACGTCACCATTGGAACACTCGGTGATCATCCATGTTTGTGTTCGTTTGGAGTTCCCGGAGTTCTCGGCTCGCGCGCCTTGCCTCAGGACCTCCGAACTCGATCGTTTTGTGTCTGGTTTTGCACCAAACACTTGTGTTTTGCCTTGGGAGGGCAGGGAATGCTTTGTGAGGCATCCCCACATACCACCGGCTGGGGCTAGAGGCCACCGGCTGGCTAGAGTTGCCATCGGCACTATATTGTGCCGGTCGGCACTATTTTGTGCCGGTCGGCACTCTTTTTGGCAAAATGACCATTTTGCCCTGCCGACTACTGTGCACTTGCTTTCTGAGATATTTTCAGACAGCTGTGTGCAATTTGCTTCCCCTCCATACACGTGTATGGAGGGATGAGCCCTTAGTTGCTTAGCTTGTAAGTCTTACAAGTTCTATAAGAGGAAGGCTCTTCCTCTTGGCTTGAGGTTGGATTCTTGAGAGGTTTCAGCCATTTTAGAGAGAAACCAAGCTCTGGTTTTAGGTTAGATCATATATCTATCTTATCTCTCTCCTTTCTTGCTTATTTAGTACACTAGGTGCCTTAGTTCACACTATTGCACACAAGCACCTAGTGTCTCACCTTCTCCTTGCAACTGAGGTTCTAAGGACTGATTTTGAGTGTTCTTGACTGGTTTGGAGCTCAAGGGACCAACTACTCCAACCTTTGTGAAGAAAAGCTTCAAGGGTAAGAAACTTACTTTATTTACCCCATTTTTGCACTCCATTTTTTACCTAGTTTAAAACAGTTTTTGTGCTTGGTCTATAACACAAAAAAGTTCTGTTTTTTTATCCTCTTCATTGTATATTAAGAGTGTTTTGTGGTTTGAGCAAGTTTGACCACCCTTAGGCCTTGAAAAGGGCTCATTTTTGTGCTATTTTGGAGAGATCCGGGACTTGTGTGCTTGGACCTTTCCACCACTGAAATCTTGAGGGATTTCAGTGGTGGAGATGGTGCCTTAAAGTCCTAGAAAGGGGAGGGCCACCCCCTCTCCTTGATGTCCTTGAAAAGGGCAAATTTTGCTTCCTTTTGTAGCTTCATGCTTGAGTGTGTGTTGAGTATGCCTTGGTTGTTTTCCATGCTTATATTGCCATGATATAACATGATTTCAAGTTGGTTTTGGTCTCCTATGCATGCTTAGTATAGTTGCCTTGTAATGCCTCTTTATGCCTTAACATGTCTAGGTTGTGTGCCTCCATTTCGAGCATGTTTTAAGCTTGCATTTGTGAAGCTTGTATGCTTATTTTGCTATGATTTAGCTCTGTCCATGCTTGTTTTGGTCAATCTCATCATGCATTACATAGCTCCTTTGTATTTGGCATGTTGGCCATAAGAATATGAATGTGTAGCACGCTTTGCTTGCATTGTTTTGATGGTTTGGAACCATTTCGTATGCTATTTCAGTCCCCTAGAAGTGCTTGTATGTTTACATTGCATGCCTCTTTGCGACCTTTTTTTAAGCTAATGTTAAATGCTCCATGTTTTGGTCATGTTGTATGCCTTTGTGCTTGAGCCTCTTAGATGCCATCTAGATGCCCCTTAGGCTTTGTTTAGGTCTGCTTGTGACCTGTTTTGAGTCCCTTTAGCTTTGTGAGGCTTGGTAGACTTGGCCTTAGTTTAAGCCTTAATGGCTTGTTTCAAGACTTGGACCATTTGTTGCATGCTTTGACTTGTCTTGTTGCATGATTTGGCATCATATGTTGCATGATTTTCAGAGCTTTTAATGCATGCTAATAGTCCATGTTTAACTCACTTCAAGTGTGCTTGAATGTTGTTGTTATGCTTAAGTGTTGGTACCTTAACATGTGTATGTGTGCATGTGTGTTTGGCCCTCATAATTTAGCATTGTGGCCACTGATTTTGGGCCTACTAGAGTTGCCTAATTCATGTATAAGACCATCCCCCATTGGTTTGCATGCTTGCTTGTGTGCCTTGCATAAGTGCATCACATTGGTCATTTTGCATGATAGATAACATGCTTAGGGTTGCATCACATTTGCATGCATGTTAAGCCTCTTGAAATGAAGTATGATAGAGGTTTGAGCACCCTTGTTTGCTTGTTTGCATTGCATGCATTTGAAATCAAAGTTGCATTCTTGGTTCTTAGGGCCATCATGCATGGAAATGCGCGATTGGTGGTCCGAGAATCGAGGCACATGCCCCTTCGAGTCAATAACATGATAGGGAGTGTGTTTGGTGCATACATGCCTTGAATTGCATTGCCATGCAAGTTTTGCCCTCTGCTGCTGTGAGTTGCAGGTTCTGCAGGTGTTAAGTGCCGACCGGCACATTTTAGTGCCGACCGGCAGTGAATTGGCAGCCGATAGCTTCAATCAGTGCCGGTGGCCACATCCTTCAGCCGGTGGTGTTCTACCCCAGCCGGTGGTACTCCCCAGTGCCCTGAGAGGCACTCCAGGGACTTTGGTAATTTTCTAAGGAGGATAGCAGGGAAAACAGAGGCACACTTGCATGACAGTGCGATTCCGAGCCAATTCCGAACGCGCGCTGCATTTGGGCCCTCCTCCCGAGGCATTTACTGTTTTAATTAGATTAATTATTCGTCTAATTATTTTAGTAATTTGTAATATTTAATTAGCTAGAATAGTTAATTATTTATTAATTTCTGTATTATTATTTTGGTCCCTCCGAGTGAGGGCAAAGTTGTAATAAGTGTGTGTGAGTGGGTGTATGTCTTCCAATCCCCATTTCTTTCTATCCCTTTTATTTACCTGCTTACAATGGTAGATTAGGGCATGTTCAGTTCGCATACCTTATGCAATGCATGTGTGCATTCATGCATTTGTTTACATGCACCGGGCTCGGTACATCATACAAACTGCATCGTACTTTCAATTCCAAATTGAATACGTGATAGTTGTTGCATTTCATGTGCCATGCTTAGGATAGCCGAGCCTGTCTAGATTACATTCCGTATGCGATGCATTAGCCACTTAACATGAACTAGGTCATGCATGTTTGCTAACCGGGTTATTGTTTTTGGCACGGAGTACGATGTAAGTTTTTATGCTTTAGCACTTCGCATGCGTGTGAATGTTAACATGACAGTATGCTTGCCATGCCGCTAAATACTTATGTGATATTACTGTTTGAATGCCTGTGGGTGGAGGTTGGATTGCGTGAGTTGGAACAACTCATTGAAATCCGTATTTTAGCCTACTTGCGAGTAGCAAAAACTAACACGTTTTTCGAGACAAAACGGATATGCAATGTTTATTTCCAAATTGGCAATCTAGTCTATACTTGTTTTGCTGTGCGCACAACATAGTAATTCTAGGCTAATAACCGGAATAAGAACGCATAAAGTTTTCAAAATTGGATATCATGGTTAGTAGAGGCCGGTCTTCGGACCGGGCGAAAGGGGGTGCTCATAGCTGACCTTCCCCGATCGTACCCAAGCTCCCGAGCCAAGTCACTTTGGTGATGACGGACATGTGGCCTTCGGCGCCGAGTCAGGGTTTCCTAAATTCCCCCATTAAAAAATATTTAGGTGGCGACTCTGTAATCTGGCAAAGCAGTCCATGTTTGGCACTACTTTTTCAAAAATCTGTTTTTCTTCAAAACGATTTGCCAGAGTTGGACTCTTTGGTTCGGATTTAGAACCGCGACACAAAAAGGGAGTCCGAACTGTAGAGCGAAGCCCACGGGCGCGTCTACAGTTTCTGGCGACTCTGCTGGGGATTTTAGAGAGCTTGACTCGAACTCGTGATATCCTGTTTTGATTTCATTTATGTGTCTCTTTGCATTGCATGTGCATTGGTGCGCCTAGGACACCGTGTTGGCCATCTGCTATTCCTGAGCGGTTTGCCGGAGGCTTGTCTTGTCAAGACATGACCATAAGGCTGACCGGTTGCGGGCTCTGCCAGTATGGGAACGCAAACCCCGGTTTTACCGGGGCACCCTTTTCGACCATTCGACCTAGTGCATATTCGGAATCCATAGTGACCATTCCAAACTAGGACAGGTTGCTTTACCCGATATAGGTTGTTTGAAACCGCTGTGTGCATAGTGAAACCCTAGCTCCTGACAAAATAGGACAGGGAAACCCTACCCCAACATAGGGGTGTATTGGCTCTCTTTTACATGCTATGTGCTTTTAGAATGCATCTCTGCAGGGAGAACGCCCATATCAGTTTGCAATCTTCTATATTGATATTTGACCCGAGGGCACCAGTATCAGTTTTTGGGGAATCAGTTATGTCTGCGGATATCAGTTCAGTTTGAATAGTGAATCTGGGGAACAGTGATCAGCAGTATAGTACCGTTGTTTGGCTACACCCGTGTTTGATCTGTCTGGGGCTGAAATACCGTTTGTTTTCCGTTTCAGTTTAGAGATTCAGAGAGTTGGGCTAGAATAGCTAGTGTTTTCTTGCTGAGGCAGAATTTAGCATGACGCAGAATGCAGAAGAACTTGTGGTCATGACGGCTGCATTGAATCAGGGGATCACCCTACAAGATGAGACTACCGTTGACATGCCGCATCCGCCCAGATCGCCGGCTGCGCACCCGGTTTGGGCTCCCCAGCTATATCAGGCTCGCGAGCCCACTACATTTGAACTAATGGGGATGATAGGTGATCTTCAAAGGTCCGTGACGGATCTCGCCTACGGGATGTCAGTTTCACCGCCAGTTGCACCATACGTCGGAAGCTTTGTACCCCAGGAGCCCCCGCTACTGGGACGAATTGTGATCGAACTCAACCAACCGGAGGTGACCTCCAGTTATGGTAACGACGCATCAAACCAAGTTCTGAATCAGGCCGAGGCCAGAGATAAAGGCAAGATGGAGGCAGATGCCGACCCCATTGAACAACTGCTGTGGGCAGTAGAGGCTTTGAAAGCCGGAGGGATGAACAAGCAACAGATATCTGCAGTTATGTCAAAAGCTGTGGAGGGTGCTTTCCCCACTCCGCCTGAGGGCAGTTCCAGTCAATCAGAGAATCGGGATAGGCCCCGTCATGCCAAAACAGTTCTTCCCACTTCCAGCCTTGCATCCGGAAAGAATCAGAAATCCAAAGCCGCACCCGCTGATCCGTTCGCTAGTGCATCTAGCAAGAGTGTTCAGACTCCAAGATACCTGCCCCGAGGGCGCAGGGCCTTCCATCCTCTCCACATGCCTTTGTCTAGGGCACTTCTGATCTTGGCCAAAAAGGGGCATCTTACACCCCTCGATCCTAGGCCACTCCCCAAACCCCTTCCAGCAGGCCATGATGCCACTCAGTACTGTGCGTACCACCAGCAGTCAGGCCATGCCACTGATAACTGCTTCCGCCTCCGTCACGAGGTACAAGATTTGATTGATAACAAGGTTATTCTCCCGCCCACCTCGGCCAAATCGATCACTACAGAGTTCTTGGAGTACGAGGACACAGATACGGAGGACACAGATACCGTGAGTATATAATCAGCAGATGAATTGCCTGTGGGCAGTGTTTGGTACGTTTTTGGATGTGGCGTTTGGCACGCATTTTTGAGCATCTGCCAACGCTAACCTTGTAAATTCTGACTTGGGTGTCGAGTCAGTCTTCTGTTTTGTCTTGAGCCTGTCTCATTGTTTTGAGACATTCCTTTTGCTTAAGGGTCTGTCTAATTGTAATGAGTCAATCCCTCTTGTATAGAATACCAGGTGATTTCGGGGTTGTTGCCTCAAACGCCGTTTTGTCTTATAAATAGTTGTTTTTGCTTTTTCTTGAGTCTGTTTCTGTCAGGAAGCCAGTTTCGCTCACAAATCTGCATGCTGCATGAAACAGCCATGGCTATCAGGTGCTGTATTTGTTGTTATTTGGATTAGCCGTACCAGAGGGCGTGAGTGGAACGACAGTACATATCGCCTGCTCTCTTGTGCCTTGAACATCGTTGTAATGACCTAAGCTTTCCATAAAACCCTTTTTAACACTGTGGTGATGAAAACAAAGAGGAAGTAATTCCTCGGGTTTTGCAAAATTTTGATCATTTTGAGAAAAGGAGCGCATGCTAAGCTTTTTATGAATGAAATCATGCTTATCGGCGTGAGTACTGAGAAGGACCCTGGCCCGACCCAGACTGGTTCCACACTATCTTCAGCACGAGCGATTTGTCGCTTTCTTAAAAACTTTCAAAAACAAAATATTTTGTGCAGTCTCGCGAAGACTTGTGTGGAATCGCTCTCGAGATTGTAAAGCCCAGGATCGCTCTCAGCCTCAAGACTCGATCTATCTGTTGCAAACCGGAACCTGTTCAAAACATTCAGTGCCATGAAATGCCTGTATGGCCCACTTTGAAGCAGCCCTCGAGCAAGAGGCATTGAAGTCAGCTCAGGGAGATCAGATCCCCACCAGGCAAAGCTCGAGAAGCAACCGTGATGGACTTTTCCTGCAAATCAACCCAACAGTCGCTCTCCCGGGTACAGAGGGTTTCCATTTCAAAAAAAAAACCATTGGGCATGGGCTTGCTACACTTTTACCCTTTGAGAGGCTCGCTGGGCCAAAAACCCGGAAGGGTGACCCAGGCAAAAGTTAGAGCAAAGAAAAAAAAATACAAAATACAAAAAAGAAATAGAAAAATACAAAAAGAATTGAAAAAAAAAGAAAAAACAGAAAGAAAAGAAAAAGAACAAAAAATAGCAAAGAAAAAGAAAAGAAAAAAAAAGAAAAGAAAAACAAAGCTCGCAAGGTCGAAAACCCGCATTGGGCGCCTTGGCAAAAGTTAGAGCCTAAACAGTGAAGGTTAAAATACCCGAGTGTACCTTAACCGGAACTACGTAAGGCTTGATTCCCATGTTTGGGATACGTAGGCAACTTCATCCTGAAGTCCAGCCCCCAACGCTCCCATAGCGTCTCAGTCCATGTAATGGTTTTGATTACCCATGCTTCCTCCGAATCCGATGTCTCGGTTGCAATAATTGGAGCTGCGTGATCAACTTCCTTCTGGAACTCAGCCACCAACACCTTCAAGGTGACTGTGTCCATATATTGATTATGACTGTCTTCGCCCGCTCCGTGCCTGAGAGCCCGGTCGAGCTCAAATCATCAATAGGCATGCCGCGGCATCATCCAAACAAGGGGCAACTTTCCGTTGCCATCTATCGCCAAAGTTGCCCTCAGTCGTCATCCAAACTAGGGGCAACTTTCCGTTGCCCTTCCTTGTCCCCCTTAAGCTAGGGGCAATTTTCCAAATTGCCTCCGATCCGAGGTTGCGCATCTCGAGGGTAAGCCCTGCGCTCGTTGAGCGTTCACTGTTTGCAAAAATAGTTTTTGAAAATTTTCACTAAAGTTGACTTAATTTCTCGACAATTATTTCATTTTTCAAAACCGGACCATGTTTGGACCCAAAAGGAAAGCTTTCAGTGCTCACAGCCTGGCTTGCATGATTCTCAAATCAAAAATTGCCCAAGTACGCTAATCTGACTCTCATTTTGATCAAAACTGTTTTGAGAAAACGAAAAAATGGTCAGAGTAATGAACTAGGGGCACAGTTTGAACCAGGCGTTCTGTCTCTCCCTTGTCATCAACGAGCTCGCCAGAAAGGCGCTTTATCTACCAGAAGGAATAGCCGTGAGCTAACAATATTGGGCGTGAACTTGTGACTTTCTATTCGTCCATCAACCACCCTGGGGAGGGATTGAAAAATGAGAGAGTAAAGAATAGAGAGGTGTAAGTCGAGAGAAAAAGCGAGAAAAGGGTTTTGAGAGAAAAACCGAGCTTGAGGGCCGAGTGATGTGAGAGTCACAAATAAGAAAGGGTGGGAAATAATACCCGAAAAAAAAAACTGGCTCCTTGTAAACTAAGAAGTCTCTTGTCTTTGCAATACGTCTGTGCGTCGCGTCAGTCGTTTTGTTTGTCTCAATTCTTGTTTTGAGTCATTTCAAGTGTCTGTGTTTGTGTTTAGGTTGTTACCTTTTGTTTTCCGTCATTGAGTCTTTTTCGCTGTGTCCAGTTGTAGGCTCGACACCCTGGTTGAAAACCCTTCTTTATTGCAAAAAATCGTCTGTGCTCAGAATGCCGTGCCATTCTCTACATCCATGCCAGGTAAGAGAAGAAATGGAAAATTTGGGACATCCGAGTGTGTTTCAATTTCAGTCAGTTTCGCCTGCCGTGACCCTGCTTGTCAGATTGGGCTGTGTGTTCAAAGTTTGTCATGTGCGGAATGGACCGAATGTTGGGTTATGGGCTGTACGCAGATTAATCCCCAGCGGAATGTGGGCTGTGTTCAGTTTGAGCAGCAGTTTGTATGAGTTGTTTGCCGTTAGTTGGTTGGTTATCCGATTGTTACAATGCAAGTTCCCAATTTCCAGGCAGTAAAACAATTTCAGTTACACCGAGATGTAATATGATGCAATGCAGTGCGAAGTATGAGATATGTAAATAAAACACTTTTTCAGACAAAAAGTTTGTTTTATATAATCTCTTTCAAAGTACAACTTTTGAAGAAAGCAAAAAAAATCTGCCTGCGGCAGTACATAGTACTCTATCTACAAAAAAGAGAAAAGTACAAGAAAAGAAATAAAGAAAAGGAGCAGCAAAATCATCATCATCAGCAACAGGCCTCATGCCTAAGGATCAGTCCTCGCCCTCTTCCTGGGCAGAAGCACATAAGCACCGTCGGAGCTGTCACTGTCGGAGCCCGAGCCCGAGCTGTCCCCGGCCTCCTCCGCAAATGACTCCGTCCCCGCCTCCGACTCACCATCTCCTGGAACTGGAGCTCGTGAGCTGCTCCCCACGTGACCACGTCCCCCTCTAGTGCGAGGGAATATCCTGCCATCCCGAGTAGAGAGGGGAGGCCCAGCTGGAGCAGCGCCACCCACTGGAGGGATCGGGAAAGGAGGCTGAAAATACAAAGAACAAACACATCAGAAAACTGTGAGCAGTTTATCAGTACAGAATGCAGTGTATGAGTACAGTGTGCGGATGCCGTGAGCAGTTTATCGATACAGAATGCAGTGTATGAGTACAGTGTGAATGCCGTGAACAGTGAACCAGTACAGAATGCAGTGTATGAGTACAGTGTATGAAAGCCGCGAGCAGTTTATCAGATTTTTGTGCAGTGTAGCAGATTGTGCGAAACAGAGTATGATTTGAGACTGTGGTCAGAAGAACATACCGGCAGGCCGTAGACGGCCAAAGCGTCGAGAGTCCGCTGCAACATCCCCATCAGGGAGGCATTCAGCTCCACAGACTGACGGGTATACTCGGAGGAAGCCTGCAAAAGTATTAAATACATCAGTATTCTGTGGGATATTTGAATGAACTGAAATGAAATAACAATGCAAGATGCAGAAATAAAGTAATACATACCGGAGGCAAGTCGGGAATGCCGGCCAACTCATGACCAGCTGGAGGAGGAGCAAAAGGGATCTGGTAGGTCTCCCCACTCTGCCCCCTGTATGACAGCATGGTAGGCAGAGCGGGCCAGCCCGTCCCTCGTCCCCTCTGCACTCCCCTCCTGCCGCGAGCTCGAGCCCTCTGTGACGACCCCACTCCTCCTCCTGCCTCTGCCCGGGCCGCTGGCGCCGCAGGTCTCGCTGGATCAGCTCGGGAGCCCCCGCTCAAAGGCCGCATCAAAAAGGTCCGGACGTACTCTGAGTAGTCGCCCTCGCCCCTATAGCCGTCCTCGTCCCAGCCGAGGGTGTAGTCCTCCATCTGCTGCACAGAAAACCTCTCGGTATCCCTCATGTGCTCGGGAGGGTGAACCGGGACTATCTGCTCTGGCAACCCGAGGGTCTGGCGCAGAAAACGCTCCCCCAGGTACCAAGCCCGACAGACCGGGCCCTCCAGCAAAATCCGGTAGCGCGAGGTCTCGATGGCGCCGGCATACCGATCTCGTATCACCGCTGGTAGTGGAGCCCACGGCTGCCAGGTGACCTGAAATGAAATACAGTTGATTATCTAACTGATATAGAAATGTACGCTTGAAAGCGAAGTTTAAACCGACTGTAAGAAAAACAATACCTCGGTGGGGGTGATGGTGTCAAAGAAACGGCGGAAGAAGCTGAATGTGTCTCGGGGCCTCCGAGTGCACCTCCCATCGTAGCGGCGGGAGAAAGGAACGACCAGAGGAGTCTCCGTCTCCGGCACTGGCTCTAGTCTGGGGAAGTAGGCGTACACCCACAGCTGCAAAACAGACGTCAGTATGACTATCAGACCAAGCAGGATGCAGAATAAAGCAGAAATAAGAAAACCGTGTGTTGCGCAGCGTATTGAACAGAGTGTGCAGTGTGAACAGTATACAGTCAGTGTAAAGCAGAGTATGTGTGTGCCGTGTGTACAATATGCAATCCTTGGGAAACTGACTACAGTGTGCGCAGTGTGCAAAGTACAGAGAATGTAAAGCAGAAATATAAGGTAGAGAAGAAGACATACCTCCCAGGCACGCCAGTAGCCTCCGAGCAGCTGTCCACTGCCACGAGAGACTGAGCTCATGTAACCGTAGAGGGTGGCCAAAGCCGCGCCCCCCCAGTCATACTGCACAATCCTCTCGACGTCCACCAAAGCGCTGAGCAGGCAGAGGGGCACTGTGTTCGCCCGGTCGGCAAACAGGGTGGTCCCCAGCAAGAACATGAGGAAGCCGCGCGCATATCTCTCAGCGGCCTCCTGGGTCATCGGAGCTGCGTCCACCAGCGCGGGCTGCACTCGGAACTGCACCTCGAACCAGGAGTAGCGGACAAACCCTGGACGAGCAAGTGGCGGCACCTCGCCGAGCAAGAAAATCTGAGCGGCAGTCCACTCATCCATGTCTGTATCAAAGGGGATCGGATCACCCCCCACCCCGATGCCGGTGAGCATCGAGAAGTCGTAAGGGGTCATCGTCATGTCCCCAGTCGCTGATAAGTGAAATGAATCGGTGGTGTCCCACCACCTCTCTGCCAGGGCGGCAAGAAGAGGTCTACAAGCAGAGAGTCTGGAGAGTCCCCTGCAGAAGGTGCCAAAGCCGGCCCGATCTACAATGCGGCTAACGGCGTCAGGCAGCGCGGCGTACCAGTCGCGAGCGACGACGTTCCCATACCCGCGGACGGCATGGGAATCCCCCTGTTTCAAAAAAAATAGTTGCAAAGCAATATGAGATGTGCAATTCCGAAGAAACAGTTAAAGTCAGTACAAATCTAGCATGCGTGCAAGTCTTTCAGATTCAAATAGAAACAGGGTACCAGTGTGCTTACAGTAAACTACGACGCGTGATGCGTCAGTGTGCTTTGAGTGGTCCAGTGTAAATTTGGTGCACGTGTGCACGTTTTTCAGAGGTAAGCAAATGTCAGGTTTCAGTGCACCAGTAAGTGGACTACGACCTGTGACGTGTCAGTACTCCCATGCGGATCAGTATAAGTCTAGCATGTGTGCAGGTTTTCAGATGCCGGGTACCGGTATGTTTTTAGTGGATTACCAACGTATGATGCGTCAGCGGGCTTTGTGTGGTTCAGTTTAAATATAGCATACAGTGCGTTTTCAGACTCAAACAAGTACCGAGTGTCGGCGAATTGACAGTGCAATGTGTGCCGTGTGTTTGGGTGATTCAGACTAGTGCAGTGTGTGTGTATGTGCGTCGGTCCTAAACAGATATCAGTTGCGAAGTTGTCTACAATCAACTACAGTACAGTGTATCAGAGCTAAGCAATTAAGGGTTGTAATCAGCTATGTCAGTTGACAGTTTACAGTTCTACATTGCGAAAAGTAAAACAGAGAAGAGTGTTACCTCGACAGCGCCGAAGGACAGGTGAGAGGTCGGCTCGCGCAAGAGGAGCTCCGGGTCCAGAGCCCTGTCAAAACCGCGGAAGTGGCGGAGTCCATCAGGTGGTAGAATGTGAATAGCCGGGCGATAGGTCGCCGGGTCAAAAGGACGCTCACTCAGAGGGAGGAGCTCGACCCCGGGGTCCATCTCGTGGTCCGGGGGAGTCCCAACATGCGGAATGTCATCAGCCATGGCAGTGGCGGTGAGAAAATGGCCAGAAAAGCCGGAATACGAAAAGTCAACCGAGAAGGTCAACCCCGAGAAGGCCGGAAATGGCCGGAAAGGTCGGAAGAAGAAAAGGCACAGAAAGGAAGACGGAATCAAGGAGAACAAGTCCCGAAAAAGCGAAACTAGCAAAAAGTACACCGAAACGAAGATTTGTTCGGGTGAAAATGTCCGAAACGCGGAGAATATCGCGAATCCGACGACAAACGGGTGTAAAACGCGGAGAAATCGACAAGAAATCAAGAAAAACAAACTCTAGAGAGAGAGAATAGAGTTTTCGGCGGTATAGAAGTGTTTAGAATAGGGTTTAAAACCCTATTTTATAAAGCCCGAAGTGAAATGGCAGTTCTGCCCCCGATCAGCAACTTTTGGCCGGTCGGCACTATTTTGTGCCGGTCGGCACAATATTGTGCCGATGGATTGTTTTTGCAGCCGGTGGCAGCCGGTGGCCACCCCACCCAGCCGGTGGTGTTCCCAAGGATGTGTTTAGGCTAGATGAGGGGTTTTGGGTCTTCATATCTCAAGAAAGTGCAAGAAAGTGCATCCCCCGCGCTCAACCGGCCTCCGTTTTGACCTCGGACCGTTCCTTCTGTGCGTGGCACTCGAATTCAAGCAAGAATGTATCCTTTTTGTATCCTTTTGTCTTTCGTAAAATTCAAAAGTTGCCCCGTGCGCATTGCACGCATCCATTACATTGTCCGGCGCGTCGCGTCGCGCCATCTTACACGTCCTTTGTGACTTGCATCATTTTCCATTCAAACGAGGTACGTGTGCCTCGTTTTGCATCTCATTTTCAAATGAGGTACGTGTGCCTCATTTCGCATTCCATTGCATCTCGAGGTACGCGTGCCTCGTCTTGCATCTTCTTCATTTGCATTTCATCTTTTCACGCACGGTCCGGCGGGACCAAAAACACGCACGGTCCGGCGGGACCCTAAACACGCCCGGTCTAGGAGACCTTAAATCCTTGGAAGGTGAGAAACCCTCGTCTGATGAGGTACGCGTGCCCCATCTTGCATTTCATTACATCTCGAGGCATGTAGGCCTCGTTTTGCACTTCATTTTCCATCCAATGAGGTATGCGTGCCTCATGAGCATTTCATCTTTTGAGCGCGGTCCGGCGGGACCAAAAACACGCACGGTCCGGCGGGACCCTAAACACGCCCGGTCTAGGAGACCTTAAATCCTTGGAAGGTGCGAAACCCTCGTCTGATGAGGTACGCGTGCCCCATCTTGCATTTCATTACATCTCGAGGCATGTAGGCCTCGTTATTGCACTTCATTTTCCATCCAATGAGGTATGCGTGCCTCATGTTTCATTTCATCCTCACTTGCATTGTTTTGCATCCCGTGTGGCACGTGTGTCACATTATGCAAATTGCCCCAACGAGGGTCCGGCGGGACCGAAAACACGCACGGTCCGGCGAGACCTTAAACCCGCTCATTTGCATTTAGCATGCATCTCAAAAGCCGCGCGTTGGCGCGCATTTCAACATCATGTATCATGTGCATTTCAATGCATACGTTGTGCATCCCGGTCTAGGAGACCTTAAATCCTCTGAAGGTGCAATTCCTTTGGTGTTTGTCGTGCCCGAACGACTTTCGGTGGTCTGGTAAAGCCACCTGCCTGTTTTTGCGGTGAGTTCCTAGAAGACCAACTGGGACGGTGAAAACTAGAGTTTGAACGGCTCATGCCTAGAACGTAAAGGTTCGGGATCTCCGAGACTAAAGTCTGGTTTAAATACCCAGGGGGTGTACCCTCGGCTTGAAATCTGTATGGAAGCCCCATAGGTTGAGGCGGCGTGTTTACGCCTCGATTCTGGATACTGAACCAACCTAGTATATCGCCCTGTTGGTAAGATAGGGAAAGCTGCAATCATAGTCATTGCATCATACTGCATAGTCATGTATCATTTGTATATATTGCATATGTCATGCATTTTCAAAACCGAAAAAAAAAAAAAAACACATGCATCATTGTATATATTGCATATGTCATGCATTTTCAAAACCAAAAACAAAAAAAAAACACATGCATATGTCATGCATATCATCATTGTAGTATAGTGCATATGTCATGCATTTTCCATAATATCCATCCCATTGCATGCATCCACTGCATCATCTTCCATCCATGGCTTGCGCCTTTCCAGGTTGAGCTTGGTCTGGTATGTGCTCATACTTTTCACGTCTATACACTCATAGTTCTGTGTGCGCTCGCGCCTTGAGGGCTTCGACACCTTTTCTATGTTAGACATGGCTTGTACGTGTACATGCCTTTCCTAGGCAAGATTTGGTTTGGCCCGCGTGCCATATCCATTGTATCCATATCCACTTCTATTACATTTTAGTTGCATGCATCCACTGCATCATCTTCCATCCATGGCTTGCGCCTTTCCAGGTTGAGCTTGGTCTGGTATGTGCCCATACTTTTCATGTTGAAACGCGGTTATGAGATTTGGTGTACGCCGCCTATTCCACGCTGGTATGTTGGTTTGAGGGTGACGGCGCCATTTTCCGTGTTAAACATGGCTTGTTTGTGTCCATGCCTTTCCTAGGCAAGATACGGTTTGGCTGCATGCCATATCCACTGTATATATTACATTGTAGTGTAATTTTTGCATCCAGCATTAGGATCATTATTCTCTCATCAGCGGGTCGTTTCCCCACTTATGTCATTCCACCCAATACTTGTTCTTATGTCTGTCTACATTACTCATAGTTCTGTGTGCGCTCGCGCCTTGAGGGCTTCGACACCTTTTCTATGGTAGACGGACTTGTCACTTCCATCAATCTATTTGACATTCGTGTGGTTTCGAACCGCTTATGATTGAATCATGATTCAATTGCCCTGCACGTAGTTTGCATATAGTTTCAATTGCATTGCATTATCATTTGCACTATTCATACATAGTTTTGTATATATTGCATATCATTCAGCATTCACATTGCATATGTCATGCATATTGCTAACAATATTGTACCTGTTAAGTTTGCTTTCTTCTCAGGCACGATATTGTATGTACGGCTCATTTGAGGCTGGTGGAGCCAGGCGAGCCGCACAGGTATTGTATCTCCCGAGTGAGACGTTTTGAGAATTGCATAATTCTCTTACATCCTTTCTGCATTGAGGTGTAGACTGTTGCATGTTAGCTTATAACTGTTGCATGTGTTGCTTCATTACAGCTTTCTTTGCATGATCATAAGTTATGCTCGGCTTCTTGCATTTTCAGTTGCATTTTGCCCCCGCCTACGGGCGCATATCTTATCTTTGGCATGTGTGCCTCCTGCATGAACTACGCTGGTTTGATTCCCTAAGGGATACGTAGGCAGCTTGCGAGTTCAACCATTTGCGCTTTGTATGTTTGTCCAAGTCTTCGGCCTTGTCAAAAATGGGTCGTCTCTGGGCTTTGACATTCACTCCCGTCATTGTTATGACTTTCGAGTTCTGTCAAAGAGGGGCAACTGTAGACACCCCATTTTTGACCGTCCTCAAGACTTGGACGTCACCATTGGAACACTCGGTGATCATCCATGTTTGTGTTCGTTTGGAGTTCCCGGAGTTCTCGGCTCGCGCGCCTTGCCTCAGGACCTCCGAACTCGATCGTTTTGTGTCTGGTTTTGCACCAAACACTTGTGTTTTGCCTTGGGAGGGCAGGGAATGCTTTGTGAGGCATCCCCACATACCACCGGCTGGGGCTAGAGGCCACCGGCTGGCTAGAGTTGCCATCGGCACTATATTGTGCCGGTCGGCACTATTTTGTGCCGGTCGGCACTCTTTTTGGCAAAATGACCATTTTGCCCTGCCGACTACTGTGCACTTGCTTTCTGAGATATTTTCAGACAGCTGTGTGCAATTTGCTTCCCCTCCATACACGTGTATGGAGGGATGAGCCCTTAGTTGCTTAGCTTGTAAGTCTTACAAGTTCTATAAGAGGAAGGCTCTTCCTCTTGGCTTGAGGTTGGATTCTTGAGAGGTTTCAGCCATTTTAGAGAGAAACCAAGCTCTGGTTTTAGGTTAGATCATATATCTATCTTATCTCTCTCCTTTCTTGCTTATTTAGTACACTAGGTGCCTTAGTTCACACTATTGCACACAAGCACCTAGTGTCTCACCTTCTCCTTGCAACTGAGGTTCTAAGGACTGATTTTGAGTGTTCTTGACTGGTTTGGAGCTCAAGGGACCAACTACTCCAACCTTTGTGAAGAAAAGCTTCAAGGGTAAGAAACTTACTTTATTTACCCCATTTTTGCACTCCATTTTTACCTAGTTTAAAACAGTTTTTGTGCTTGGTCTATAACACAAAAAAGTTCTGTTTTTTTATCCTCTTCATTGTATATTAAGAGTGTTTTGTGGTTTGAGCAAGTTTGACCACCCTTAGGCCTTGAAAAGGGCTCATTTTTGTGCTATTTTGGAGAGATCCGGGACTTGTGTGCTTGGACCTTTCCACCACTGAAATCTTGAGGGATTTCAGTGGTGGAGATGGTGCCTTAAAGTCCTAGAAAGGGGAGGGCCACCCCCTCTCCTTGATGTCCTTGAAAAGGGCAAATTTTGCTTCCTTTTGTAGCTTCATGCTTGAGTGTGTGTTGAGTATGCCTTGGTTGTTTTCCATGCTTATATTGCCATGATATAACATGATTTCAAGTTGGTTTTGGTCTCCTATGCATGCTTAGTATAGTTGCCTTGTAATGCCTCTTTATGCCTTAACATGTCTAGGTTGTGTGCCTCCATTTCGAGCATGTTTTAAGCTTGCATTTGTGAAGCTTGTATGCTTATTTTGCTATGATTTAGCTCTGTCCATGCTTGTTTTGGTCAATCTCATCATGCATTACATAGCTCCTTTGTATTTGGCATGTTGGCCATAAGAATATGAATGTGTAGCACGCTTTGCTTGCATTGTTTTGATGGTTTGGAACCATTTCGTATGCTATTTCAGTCCCCTAGAAGTGCTTGTATGTTTACATTGCATGCCTCTTTGCGACCTTTTTTAAGCTAATGTTAAATGCTCCATGTTTTGGTCATGTTGTATGCCTTTGTGCTTGAGCCTCTTAGATGCCATCTAGATGCCCCTTAGGCTTTGTTTAGGTCTGCTTGTGACCTGTTTTGAGTCCCTTTAGCTTTGTGAGGCTTGGTAGACTTGGCCTTAGTTTAAGCCTTAATGGCTTGTTTCAAGACTTGGACCATTTGTTGCATGCTTTGACTTGTCTTGTTGCATGATTTGGCATCATATGTTGCATGATTTTCAGAGCTTTTAATGCATGCTAATAGTCCATGTTTAACTCACTTCAAGTGTGCTTGAATGTTGTTGTTATGCTTAAGTGTTGGTACCTTAACATGTGTATGTGTGCATGTGTGTTTGGCCCTCATAATTTAGCATTGTGGCCACTGATTTTGGGCCTACTAGAGTTGCCTAATTCATGTATAAGACCATCCCCCATTGGTTTGCATGCTTGCTTGTGTGCCTTGCATAAGTGCATCACATTGGTCATTTTGCATGATAGATAACATGCTTAGGGTTGCATCACATTTGCATGCATGTTAAGCCTCTTGAAATGAAGTATGATAGAGGTTTGAGCACCCTTGTTTGCTTGTTTGCATTGCATGCATTTGAAATCAAAGTTGCATTCTTGGTTCTTAGGGCCATCATGCATGGAAATGCGCGATTGGTGGTCCGAGAATCGAGGCACATGCCCCTTCGAGTCAATAACATGATAGGGAGTGTGTTTGGTGCATACATGCCTTGAATTGCATTGCCATGCAAGTTTTGCCCTCTGCTGCTGTGAGTTGCAGGTTCTGCAGGTGTTAAGTGCCGACCGGCACATTTTAGTGCCGACCGGCAGTGAATTGGCAGCCGATAGCTTCAATCAGTGCCGGTGGCCACATCCTTCAGCCGGTGGTGTTCTACCCCAGCCGGTGGTACTCCCCAGTGCCCTGAGAGGCACTCCAGGGACTTTGGTAATTTTCTAAGGAGGATAGCAGGGAAAACAGAGGCACACTTGCATGACAGTGCGATTCCGAGCCAATTCCGAACGCGCGCTGCATTTGGGCCCTCCTCCCGAGGCATTTACTGTTTTAATTAGATTAATTATTCGTCTAATTATTTTAGTAATTTGTAATATTTAATTAGCTAGAATAGTTAATTATTTATTAATTTCTGTATTATTATTTTGGTCCCTCCGAGTGAGGGCAAAGTTGTAATAAGTGTGTGTGAGTGGGTGTATGTCTTCCAATCCCCATTTCTTTCTATCCCTTTTATTTACCTGCTTACAATGGTAGATTAGGGCATGTTCAGTTCGCATACCTTATGCAATGCATGTGTGCATTCATGCATTTGTTTACATGCACCGGGCTCGGTACATCATACAAACTGCATCGTACTTTCAATTCCAAATTGAATACGTGATAGTTGTTGCATTTCATGTGCCATGCTTAGGATAGCCGAGCCTGTCTAGATTACATTCCGTATGCGATGCATTAGCCAATTAAACATGAACTAGGCCATGCATGTTTGCTAACCAGTTATTTGTTTTTGGCACGGAGTACGATGTAAGTGTTTTCGCTTTAGCACTTCGCATACGTGTGAATGTTAACATGACAGTATGCTTGCCCTGTGGCTAAATGCTTACGTGATAAACTGTTTGAATGCCTGTGGGTGGAGGTTGGATTGCGTGAGTTGGAACAACTCATTGAAATCCGTATTTTAGCCTACTTGCGAGTAGCAAAAACCAACACGTTTTTCGAGACAAAACGGATATGCAATGTTTATTTCCAAATTAGGCAATCTAGTCTATACTTTTGTGCTGTGCGCATCAACATAGTAATTCTAGGCTAATAATCGGAATAAGAACGCATAAAGTTTTCAAAATTGGATATCATGGTTAGTAGAGGCCGGTCTTCGGACCGGGCGAAAGGGGGTGCTCATAGCTGACCTTCCCCGATCGTACCCAAGCTCCCGAGCCAAGTCACTTTGGTGATGACGGACATGTGGCCTTCGGCACCGAGTCAGGGTTTCCTAAATTTCCCATTTTAAAATATTTAGGTGGCGACTCTGTAATCTGGCAAAGCAGTCCATGTTTGGCACTACTTTTCAAAAATCTGTTTTCTCAAACGATTTGCCGGATTTGGACTCTTTGGTTCAAGATTTAGAACCGCGACAAACAAAAGGAGAGTCCGAACTGTAGCGAGGTCCCCCGCGGGCATGTTACAGTGTGCATGCGTGCACGCAAATCGAGGACGGACCCTCAGGCATTGAAATGCCACTCTAATGAGACATGGCAAAGACGCGGAATATAGTATGCAAACATGCAAAAATCAGTGGCAAGATGAGGGGCAAAACAGCCCCGAAACCCGGTAAAACGAAACCCGATGCATGAAATGGTCCCGAAATGCGAAATTAGGCACCCGAAATGACTTGTAGCTATACAATACATGCACAATTGGTACATGACATGAAAAGGAAGAAGCAAGGCAGCCCCAAAACTCACATTTTTTCAGTTCAAATCAAGGCCAAACAGCAATCACAAGTAGGGGAAAAATGGCATACAAAAATGGCTCCGCAAGGGAGGCAATGAAGCAAGTGGTACATGCAATGCCCAAACAGAAAAATACCCTTCTACAACACTGAATAGGGACCAAAAATATGAACATTTACAGTTTATGACATCCCCCAAATCAGTATGCAAGCATGCTCAAAATCCAATGCAAGATTGAGGCCACAAGATGGTATAACATGAAGTAGGCAAAATATACACCAAACAGCCAAGGACCGTTAATGAGATGTGCCAAGAAGGTCAAAATATGGCCATTTTCAGTTCTTCTCATGGCTGAAAACAGAAGCTAGATAAGCCTAAAAAAGCATGCAAAAATGGGGGCCAAAGAGGGGTACAATGGTAAGTGATACATGGAGGCCCCCATCAGTGTTGACCCCTTCTAAAATGTTGTAGAGGGGCTCAAAATAAGCCAACTCACAGTTTATATCATGCTTAGAAACAGATCACACATAGGCTAGAAATATCATGCAAGATTATGGTATTTAAGAGGGTATTGAAGCAAGTACCAAATAGGGGGCTCAAACAGGGTTGAGCCCTTAAACAAACATGAAGAATGGCTCAAAAAAATGACCCTTTCAGTTAGGGTCGGAGCCTAAAACAGTAAGCAAAGAGGCTATAAAAATGGTGCAAAATTGAGCTACAAAAGGGGGGAAATGGCTTACCCTTGAAGACCAATGCTTTTGTTGCTTCTTGGCTTGAGTTTGCTGCCTCTTAGCTGCTGGAAATCCTCTCCTTGCTGCTGGAAATGGAGTGGTGGTGGTGGTGCTTGGTAGTGGTGAAGAAATGAGGTTGGAACTTAGGAATTTTGAAGAAAATGAGAGAGATGGAGGGAGATATGATGCAAGAGCTCAAAGAGGGTTTTTTCAACCCTCAAAACAGAGCTGGAGGCTCTGTTATGTAAGCAAGAATGGAGGGGAAATGGAGGGAAAATGTGGAGGGAAAATGGCATCAATTTTCCCTCCAAAAAAAGTTCCCTCCGGATGCAATTTTTGGAGGGAAAAGAGCACACAGCTAGAACATACACACACTGAGGATGCTGGCCGGCCATGTATCTTGGCTGCAGGTGGCTGGCCGGCCACCCCCTATGGCCGGCCGGCCAAGGGGCAAAAGTGGCAAGGTGATTTTCTGGCCGGCCACCACAAATTGGTGGCCTCCCATGTGTCCTCAACACAACCCTATGGTTCAAAATTGGCAACTGTAAAACAGGAGAGAGAATAGGTCACTTTTCAAAGGGGTTCAAAATGTTGAAGTAGAATTAATGGCCAGCCATAGACTTTTAGGGTCCTCCCATGTGTGTACAACACAAATATGTGGTTTGGGGGTGAAGATAGTGGCCCTAGGGTGGTCAACACTGGCTCGGAAGTGAGAAAAACGGGCGTCGGAGGGCGCCGGAGGAATATAACTGGTTGCTGAGACAATTGCTGGCCTCCCACCCTTCAGTGACCTTCCTGGTGATAAAACAGAGGTACCTGCCAAAATTGAACGAAAACCGATGCAAAACGAACGCTCGGGGGCCAAAACACGCAGTTCGGGGTCCCGAAAATAGGCTGTTAAGCACTGAAAGTAGCATTCGACCACGAAGTGGGTTTCTCAGGCCTCAGTGTCCCTCAAACGGGAGTAAATGAGATGCATGCCAAAAACCGGAGCAGTCGGAGATGGTTAGGCGGTCCCGAACCGAGGCATACGGCCTGACGGCTCCGAAAACCGGGAACCGGGCTCCGAAATGGGCAAAATGGCCTACGGCCACGAAATGTAGCCCACGGCCACTGAGAGATGGTCTACGGGACCTCTCCCTCCCCTCAGGAAAAGAAACAGAGAAAATCGAGTCTGGTTCGCAAACCGAGGCAAGGTACAGAAGAGGGTTCGGAAGTCCGGAGGCAGGGCTCACGGCCGCGATTCTGAGACTTCTGAACGAGCACAATATGCAACATCACCGAGCGCTCAATCGGTGACGTCTGAGTCTTAAGGTCGGTCAAAAATGGGGTGTCTACAATCATCCTTTTGCTAAAGGTTACAGGTGCCTTGATCCCAAAACTGGCACCATTGACCTTTCTAGACATGTGTTGTTCAATGAACAAGTTTTTCCTTTTGCTTACTTGTCTTCTTCCTCTTTTCCTTCTTCTTCTCAGTTACCTTCTCTTTAGTCATTTTTCTGAGACTCTTCTTCTCCATCTTCCTCTACTATTAAACATCATTCTTCTTCTTTCAGCACTCCTACTTCTGCTGCTGCTACTCTTAGTCTTTCTTTATCTCAGTCCCAGTCTTTTTCATCTCAGTCACAGTCTTCTTTACCTTTTATTACTTCTCCTCCTCAGCCTTCTATTCCTATTGAATCTATTTCCATTCAATTACCTATACCTATTCCCTCTTCTGTCATTCCTTCAGTTCCTTCTCTTTCTAACTGCCATCCTATGATTGCTAGATCCAAAGTTGTTTTGTCTACTATTAAGCTACCTGCATCTTCTTCATATACTGATATTGAGCCTCCTACTCATAAGGAAGCTTTACTTACCCTTATTTGGAAACAAGCTATGCTTGAGGAGTTCCAAGCTTTGCAAAACCAACACACCTGGTATTTGGTTTCTCTTCCTCAAGGCAAGACTGCCATAGGTTGCAAGTGGGTGTTCAAAATCAAACGCAATTCAGATGGAACAGTGGCTAGGCATAAAGCCATATTGGTTGCTAAAGGTTATCTCCAACAGGAGGGGATTGATTTTCAGGAAACTTTTAGCCCAGTTGCTAAATTACCAACAATTTGTGTACTGTTATGTCTTGCTCTTCATCACAGTTGGCCTATCAAGCAATTAGATATTTCTAATGCCTTTCTTCATGGGATCTTAGAAGAGGAGGTTTACATGCTGCAACCACCAGGGTTTAAAGATCAGTCTCCTAATTCTTAGATTGTTTGCAAACTTCATAAGGCCTTGTATGGTCTTAAACAAGCCCCAAGAGCTTGGTACTCCACATTCTCCTCTTTTTTGTTGTCTCAAGGATTCAAGAAAAGTAAATGTGACTCTTCTCTATTTATTAAAAAGGCTGGTTCTGTCTTTCTTGCCTTACTTGTTTATGTTGATAATATATTGATCACTAGTAATGATGATACACATATTCAAGCTCTTATTACTCAGATGCATTAAGTTTTTTCGATGAAGGAGCTTGGTTCTATTTCCTATTTTCTTGGCATCTCAGTTGATACCTCTGGTTCCACCACTGTTCTATCTCAAAAGAAGTATGCTTAGGATATTCTTCTTAAAGCTGGTATACTGGATTGCAAAGCTTACTTATCTCCTATCTCTGTTAAGCCTGGTCTGCCTACCCATTCAGATGAGCCCTTTGCCAATCCATCTATCTATAGAAGCATAGTTGGAGCCTTACAATATTTGACAACTAGGGATAACCCGTGCCTGAAGACACGACCAACAATATTTTGGTATCAGATCTGTTACAAAATTCAATTGTAATAAATCAATTCAAAATGATAAATCAATTCTTGCCTAAAAATACCACCTAGTGAAATTATCCATACACAAATAGTGATATAAGGTAAAAAATTCCTATAGCCTTCTAACAATTTGACAAATTAAAATGACAAATAGAAAATTACTCATGCTTACGATACTCCTAAATTAAACATTGCTAGCAAAACTAATTAACGGTGCCTCCTTAATTAATAGCACAGCTAAATATCTCATAAATAACCTCTTGTAATACATCCAAGCTCTCTAATAAAACTATATGAACAAAGTTGAGAACTGTCTAAAACTGCTAAGTGAACCTTGAAAGATAAATAACTCAAGCATTGAAATGGCACATTATCTCATACTCTTAACACTTGCAGCACATTTAAGCTCGCTATGTTAAAAAAAAGGACACAAAGTACAACAAAATAATAAACCCAATAAAATTAACATAATAACCAAATTTATTAGATTGATGTAATTGAGAGTTAATTAACATTGAAAAGAGATAACCAATTCAAAACCATCTTCTATATGTGACCAACGGACATTTTAGCTTAAGTGACATTATCATATAAAGCTGCCTTGCTTTAGAACTATGTTCACCAACACTCCCTCCATAGACTTGACGCATCCTCCATCTTAGCTATGTCCATTGTCATGTGAGAAAACAAACAATAAGCTCCACTACTCTAACTGCAAAAGGGCCAACAAATTAGATTAAAATAAATTTTCTAGTAATTAAGAAATCACCAAACAATAAATTATATAATCTAGTGTGTTTCTTAACAAAAACAAACCCATAGAATAAACCAATCCAAACAAAACCAAGGATAAAGTAATGGTAAATTTCTTTTATGAATGGTCAAGAACAAATAAACAAAAAGATTTATACCTCCCAACTTGCATTATTAGGGGAAAAAAAAAAGGTCTAATTTAATTTTTGAATAGGAATATCTCCAAGAAAACATCACAACCATAGATAATTAATGAAATTATAATTTTCTTAAAGAAAAAAAAAAATCTTCGGTGCCTCCACTTTTTATTCAGCTTTGCAAAATGCATGAAAGTCAATAAGTCATTTTGTTGGCGGTAATTCAAAGCTGAAACAGGTCTAAACTCATCTTATATGAAACTCACCTTTTACTCGTCTGATTGCATTACGGTTTCGTTGACTCTCCTAGCATAATTTTTATTCTATTTGAATAGCCTCTCACTCCATTTTCAATCCTGAAATAATTCTCGAAGATTCTATTTTTTCAAGAAAATCAAAATAAGGATACATGCTAATCTGCTCAGCAAACATTTGTTGATGTTTCGAAATTCAGATTATACATTTTTCACTACCCTTGAGACAAATCCATTCGAAACATGAAATTCAAATCATGACAGCCAAACTAAATTCATAGTTACATATAAATAACCCACACAACGTGTAGGAACCATAAGTTTAAACAATGCAAATTTCAAATCAAATTGTATTTTCCTAGAAGATTAATTAATATTTTTTTGACACTGATACACAACAACATAGACAATATAGTGATATTTATCACCAAAAAAAAAAAAAAAAAACATAGACAATGTAGTGAGAACATGTGCCTAAAGGCACTCCTTAACAAAACCTAAGCATTCGATAGTGTATACAACTCAACATTAAATGAGAAAAAAAAATTGTATAAAACTCGATAGTGTATATGTAAAAACTTAAAAAATATATTTTCAAAACCTTTAAGAGTAATTCAGCCATAAATATTCTATTAGCATCATTATTTCAACACAATTTTTTTTAAATCAATCCATTAAAGTTTATTCACCTGGGTTCCTTTACCCTAACTCTCCCACATTCACATTCCACTTTTTCCATGTAGACTAACCAAGAATAACACAATTGGTGAACGAAATATTGAATTGCCTTTTTTTGGCTTTCTAAATGACAAAATCAAAGTCTAAAAATCTAACAAAATCAAAGTCTAAAAATCTGAAATACCACACAACAATCAAACAGAAAATTACTCATGTCTACGATACTTCTAAATTGAACATCGCTAGCAAAACTAATTAACGATGCCCACTTAATTAATAATACAGCTAAATACGCCATAAATAATTTCTTGCAATACATCCAAGCTCTATAATAAAATTATGTGAACAAAGTTGAAAACTACCTGAAACTGCCAAGTGAACCTTCAAAGATAAATAACTCGAGTATTGAAATAGTCTATTATCTCATAGTCTTAGCACTTGTAGCACATTCAAGCTCACTGTGTCAAAATTGAGATCTCATGTCTCGAGCAATTTGATTACATGCCTGACACTTATTTTCTATATTTAAGCAAGTATAGCAAAAAATAAATGGAAAAAAAAAATGGCAAAATAAAAGTTAAAATTTAAAATTTTAAACTTGATGACAAAATAGTGCTGCATTAGATAACATTTACCTAACTATTCCTTTTTTTCAAATAAAATGTTAGAGAGGAGTCAAACAACTTTGACATGTCACCAAAATATTTTACAAAATTGACTCAACTTGAGAGATTGTAGGTTGCAAAACTTGGTCTCTAATCTTACCCTTCTAGTGGATGACTCGTGCCTAAAAATACTTGCCTAAAAATACCACCTAGTGAAATTGTCCATACACAAATAGTGATATAGGGTAAAAAATTCCTTTAGCCTTCTAACAATTTGACAAATTAAAATGACAAAATAGAAAATTACTCATGCCTACGATACTCCTAAATTGAACATTGCTAGCAAAACTAATTAACGGTGCCTACTTAATTAATAGCAGTTGTTTCTAGTGCAAAAGTTGCTTCAATTTTGTTGCCTTAAATGCAAGAGAAGTAACCAAACAGCTAGTTTCAGCATTCTCATGGAAGCATTAACAATAACAATATAATAAATCAATTGCTAATTTAATATTCCTTTCATAATCAATTAAGAAAAGCTCCACAATTAGAATACAAAAGAAATTCTGTATAAAATATCAAAAGAATCTTGCATATAATATCAAATGTATTCCTATATGAAATATCAAGACAAAGAACAACGAAGACAATTGCTTTCGAGATGATAATTTACTGTATTCCATAAAAATATTATTCAAAGGATATGATCAATTTAAAAGAAGGAAAAAAAAAAAACCATAAACTCAAAACCAGTCAACCCATTGCTTCAAATAAAAGAATAATGAACTTAAAATATGAACTTGGCATTCATTTTCATTCTAACAACCGTGTCAAAATTAGAGTGTCATAGTGTTGGTGACAGGTTCATACCCAAATCTTGCACATACCATGATGGAGGCTTGAATAGCAATTTCACTCACTTATAAAACTCAAAGCATTATGAGCTGCTTGAAATATTTATGTTCAACAAATGGAATTAAAGTGTAATACCCACGACTTACATATGTCAAAATAGACAACAAAAGATAACATTCATTTGAATATTTTATCAAGCTTGGAATTGCATTCCTACTTTGTTTTAATGCTAACGCTGTGTTTGGATCATGAATAGGGATTTGGAAAGGGAAAGGAAAATAGAGAAATAATTTAGTTTATATTCCATTCACATTTCACTAATTCTTTTACTCTCTCTCTTCATAATCCTACCAAAATCCACGATCCAAACACACCTACGAATATTATACAACACATCCGTAACATAGACATTTTCATAAATGTGTCTTTTAAAAAAAACATAAGCATAACTATGCCAATCTTAAGCAACATTCCTATAGGAGAGGGGAAAAGAAAAAAAAAAGTCATATTAGCACCTCCACAATTCAATCCCACGAGAAATTGAAGTGCCAAAAAATTATTATTGAATAGTAATTAAGATATAAAGGTCATAGGCATGTCTACTAATAGAAGTTTTTTAAAAAAATTACAAAAAAAAAAAAAAAAAGAAGCGAAAAATCATATGCATAATGCTTCCCTTTGGAATTATACCACCAGGATTTTTATTAACCCAAGAATGACAAATTTAGTGATGTATTTTTTGTTAATGTTAAAGTGGCAGATAACATCAAATTTTATTGCTAAGAATATAATTGAAACTACCTAATAGAATTTTCAGGTAATTTCCAACTAATTAATGTAAGCAAATTCCTGAACCCAAACAAATATTAGCTAAACACACGAACATGTACCTCAAAGAGATACACAGAGAAAAAGAAAGTGAGAGGACCAAACATCAATCAATTGAAGAGAAACCCATTACAAATAGTTTCTCTTTATTCCCAACTACAAAAGTTTCTCTTTCTTTCTCTGATTCAAATCTTAGGAAAGTAAATGCAACATATCAGTCTATTCCTTCTCTTCACAATCAAAAACCTTTCTAACATAATTCAAATTAATCCCAGCCAAAAAATCCACATGATCAAAGTAATTAGAAAGTTTTATAGCAATATCCAAAAGTTCTCTTTGTTTTGGGAAGAAAGTTGGGAATGAATCTAACCAATAACAAAAATCTACATGATCAAGGTTTTCCTGCTATATACAAATCACAAAGAAAAACAAACAAATCACTGAGAAAAATAGAGTGAAATAGTGGGTTGTGCACCAACCAATAATAAAACTTCAAGAGGGCTCAAACCTTTCACCTCTTCGGAAATAAAGCATCCTTGGAACCCTCAAGACAATATCAAACATCCAATTGAAATCATTAATAAAAGACAATAATTCGTGACTCAATCAGAAAACCAGATGCCCAATCAAAACTTCATGTTGCATGTATCAGAGACTTAATCAATCCCTAGTTGTAAATGGCCTAGTTGATACCAAATCAATCCCTAATTGATACCCAAAGTATGATAATTGTAAGAAAAGATTAAACCATTGCTTCAAAATTTATTCAACTTTTCAACTCAATAGCAAGCATGATTGATGATTAATTCGTAGACTTGTAGAGTCAAGGAAGACAACCAACCAAAAGAAAAAGTTAGACAATCAGAATGAGCAACCATTGCTTAAATAAGAATACAAATCAGATACTTACCTCAGTGTTTGGATGTGATAGGTTCTAAAGAAGTTTTACTTCTTCCTCATGCTCTCTAATGTGAGCCTATTAAGCAAATTAAAAACAAAAAAAAATAGTTTTGCCAATCAACCAATCCAAATATATACATAGTTATATAGTACACCACAAAGACAAATCTTCAAATACAAATTGTAGGAATCCATAACATAAATGTAATAAAGCAACTAAACCTGTGTTTTCTCTTCTTGAACCACTATTGACTGTAATTGTAACCTTCATTCAGACATATACCAATGACAACAAAACAAATGCTATGTATAACAAATTACTAACCTGCTTGATGGCTATGTATAACAAATGTACAACAAAACAAATGGTATGTATAACAAATTACTAAACAAATGCTATGTAAAACAAACTAATAATAATAACAAAATTACTAACCTGCTTGATGGCTGGAAGCTCTCTATAATCCAGCCAAATGCACTGCAGGGTGTGGCTGCTTCAATAAGAATCTGATTCTCGATTTGCAAATGTTGGAGTCGATCGGTGTTATTCTAATTAACGACAGGAATAAAAATTAAAATTTAGGAATAATTATTGAAAAATGTTTACACAAATGTAGAGATAGAATAAGAAAGAGACCATAGATTGTGATGGAGGATACCCATTGAATCGTGGCCTCGAAATCGCTTTAAGTGCTTCAGTCGTCCATCAGCACTTTGTATATCAAGTCTCAATTGTTGTTTCGCAATCACCACAAACCCATGGTGAAGACTGTGATGGTTGAGACTTTAGAATGGGCTGTGACGACTACATCGAGGAGAAAGTTGAAGTGGTCTCAAACCCATGGTGAGGAGGTGAAAACAATGAGGAAGATGAGAGGAAGGAGCTGAAACAACAACATTAAACCTACAATGGAAACCAAGCACCCTGTTACCAACAAATATTGCAAAAAATAAAAAACAAAACTAATGTTTAGCATCAAACCAAACAAAACTAAAGTATAGTTCAAATCTATCACAATTTTAGCAACGAAACTAACTAATTAATCAACAAAACCAATTAAAGTTTACAACAACTTTCTCCAGTGTTTCAACAAAACTAACTAATTAAATATCTGTTTGGGATCTCATTGAACAAAACACTGAATACCCAAACACCGAATACCAACAACCTTAGTCTGCTCCATTGCCTCCATCAAAGTCGCTGCATCGTATGGCAGAAAACATAATGGTGCTTAAATAGATAGATTAATGGGCTGTTCAAAAAAAAAAATAGATAGATTAATGGTGACTTTAGAAACTGATTTAAAACAAATCTAGAAATCGAAACTGATTTAATACCAATCTAATACAAATCAGCAAAAGGAAATCAACTAATTAATCAACAAAACTAATTAATTAAAGTTTCCAGTAGCTTTTCCCATGGTTTCAACATCTCCAACATAACTAACTAATTAAAATAACTATTTGGGATATCCTTGAACAGAGCTAGCAAGACCAAGACACTGAAACAGAGCCAGCAAGGCCAAAACGAATACCCACAACCTTAGTCTGCTCCATTGCCGCAGTCGAAGTCACTACAAAGGTTGATTAATGGTGCTTAAACATACAGTAGAAAAAATATAAAGAGATACATTAAAGATAATGATGCTTAAAGATAGAGTAGAAAAAATATAATGAGATAGATTAATGGTGCTTGAACAAAGGTTGATTAATGGTGCGTGAAACCCTTGTTATTGAGTACAAAACCCAATAAAAAAATATTAAGTTTGACAAAATACAATCATAATAGATCTTTAAGCAAAACCAAGGAATGACAGTAACCAAAATTTAACTTTCTTTACTTTTTTCGCCACTTTCTCAGCAGCAAATAGACAATTAATTCACCACATTGATGAAATTTTGCAAGTTCAAACCCAAACCCAAAGACTAACTATACAAACCATAAAAAAAAAAAAATAAAAATTCAATTGGTTCAGATTGCTGGAGTTCAACACAATTCAATTGTTGCCCTAAAAGGATCTAGAACAGTGTCAATGCTTCTTTTATTCAACCATAGAAGTTAGCTTCAACCAAAACTAATCTGCTTACAAAAAGGTTGAATAGAGAGAGCAAAAGTATTAAGAAGGCAATGTAAAGTGCCAAACAAATTTCTTACTCATAATAGTAAACACTCATACCCAACTCATTTTTTTAAAAAGGCAATATAATTTCATCCTATTTTTGTAGAAACAGAATCTAATAAAAAGAAATAATTCTGTGCTGGTAATTCTGTCCAAGAATTTTGCTATTCGGAATTTTGTGTTGGTAACAAATAAGAAAAAAGAAAAACAAACCCAAATAAAAGAGGGGAAAAAAGTGAGAGGGAGAGAGAGAGAAAAGAGGCAAAGATTGATTATCATATCAAAATCTAAAATCCAAAACCCAAACCCATTAATGAAATTTTTCGCCACTTTCTCAGCAACAAATAGACAATTAATTCACCACATTGATGAAATTTTGCAGGTTCAAACCCAAACCCAAAGACTAACTATACAAACCATAAAAAAATAAAAAATAAAAATTCAATTGGTTCAGATTGCTGGAGTTCAACACAATTCAATTGTTGCCCTAAAAGGATCTAGAACAGTGTCAATGCTTCTTTTATTCAACCATAGAAGTTAGCTTCAACCAAAACTAATCTGCTTACAAAAAGGTTGAATAGAGAGAGCAAAAGTATTAAGAAGGCAATGTAAAGTGCCAAACAATTTCTTACTCATAATAGTAAACACTCATACCCAACTCATTTTTTTAAAAAGGAATATAATTTCATCCTATTTTTGTAGAAACAGAATCAATAAAAAGAAATAATTCTGTGCTGGTAATTCTGTCCAAGAATTTTGCTATTCGAAATTCTGTGCTGGTAACAAATAAGAAAAAAGAAAAACAAACCCAAATAAAAGAGGGGAAAAAAAGTGAGAGGGAGAGAGAGAGAAGAGGCAAAGATTGATTATCATATCAAAATCTAAAATCCAAAACCCAAATAAAACCCTAGATTCACACACCCTCTTCCAAAAAAAAAAAACCCAGCAGAGGGAAGGCAAAGATTGAACAATAACAAACCCAATGGAACAATAACAAACCCAATAGAACAATAACAAAAGGGAGAGTAAAAAAAGGTGAGGATTTAGCCTTTTACCTTGGAGCTGTGTAGAGAAAGAGGAGGAAAACATTGAGCCAGATGGAACAAATCACCCTGTAACAAGCCCGCGGGGGGTCTCGCTACAGTTCGGACTCGATTTGTCACGGTTCTTAATCTTGAACCAAAGAGTCCAAATCCGGCAAATCGTTTTGAGAAAACAGATTTTTTGAAAGAAGTGCCAAACATGGACTGCTTTGCCAGATACAGAGTCACCACCTAAATATTTTATTTTGGGAAATTTAGGAAACCCTGACTCGTGCCTAAGGCCACGTGTCCGTCATCACCAAAGTTGCCTCGGCTCGGGAACTTGGGTACGATTGGGGAAGGTCACTTCGTGGGTACCCCCGCTCGCCCGATCAAAGATCGGCCTCTACTAACCATGATATCTATTTTTGAAAACATTGTGTGTTCTTATTCCGGTTTTTAGCCTAGATTTACTATGTGATGCGCACAGCATATAAGTATAGACCGGGTCGCCTGAATTGGAACAAAACATTTCATGTTTGTTTATTTGAAAAATGGCTTGATGGTGCTACCCGCAAGTAGGCTAAGACGTGGATTTGCCACCCTCGGGTGGGCTTAGAAAACATGGTTTTGCCACTATCTAGTGGGCTTAAGACAAACATTTGATAAATTGTTCCAATCCAAATAACCCAACCTTCACCCACAGGCATTCAGGCAGTTATATCACATAAGCAATTAGCCTCTGGTAAGCATGCTATTCATGGCAGTCACTCACACGCATGCAAAGATGCTAAAGCATAAAAACTCACCGAGTACTCCAAGCCAAAACAGAAACTGATTAGAAATCATGCATGATCCTAACTATACAGAAATGCCTAATGCAACACATGCAAAAAATGCAACTATAGCAGGCTCGGCTATTCTAAACATGGCATATGAGATGCAACAACTATAATGTATTCAACTTAGAATTGAAGTACAAATGCAGTTAGTATGATGCGCCGAGCCCGGTGCATGCAAGACAGATGAATGAATGCAAACATGCTATCATACTGTATGCTAATTGAAACATGCCCTAATCTAACCATCATAAACAGGTAAATAAAAGGGAAGAAAGACGTGGGGTTCGAAGACATACATCACACTCACGCACCCTTATTACAATTATGCCCTCGCACAGAGGGTCCGAATAATATACAGTCCCAAATGAATAGTACAGTCCGAATAAATAATACAGTCCAAATATGTATAAAACTCCTAATTAATTACCAAATTAACTAAGAAAACAATAAACTGGCATGCAAGCCAGGGACTGCCTTGACTCTTCTTCAGATGATGAATGATGCATATCCGGGTTGCCTTGTAAATCCACTGCGATGCCCCAATTAGCCTCTGTTTGCAATTGTTCTTGGAATGCGTGCCAAGCTCCGGAAGGCTGCTGGTTTTTGATTTGCTGCAATGGCAATGTATTTTCACAAATGTATGCATGCCTCGATCCTCGTGCCACCAATCACGCATTTCGATGCATGATGGCCGAGGAGTCGAATTGCACAACTCAATATAGAATGAATGCACATGAAAACTCAACTAAAACCTAACTCCATCATGGATAATCCGGAGTGTCGGTGACTGGGGAATTGAGACACGTCCCGTCACTCGGAGTACGAAACGTACCTCGTTTCCCGTGCTCCGGCTAACCCCTATCCCCAACACAATGCAATATGCATGACATGCATGAAATGAAACTAAGATACAACCTAACATGCAACATGCAACCTAGCATACACGATGCACGAGGTAACATGGCATACACAATGCGCTAACATACAACCTAGCATACACAATGCTATGAAATGAAATGGCATACACAATGCATAATGGACTTACACCAACACAAGTGGACCTCAGCCACACTCACATAAGAGGCTATTAGATGAAAATCAGACACTCGAAATGCGTGTACACGTGCACGCAAACCGAGGACCGACCCTAAGGCACGAAATGCCACTCTAACAAGACATGGCAAAACATGGAATATGGCATATTAGCATGCAAATTTCAGAGGTGATAAGTGATGCGAAACAGTCCCGAAAGATGGCAAAATGTCACCCTATGCATGAAATGAATCCCGAAACACGAAATTAGGCATACGGAATGACCTATGGCTATGCAATGCATGCATTATTCGAACATGGAGTGTGAAGACAGAATCAAGACAGCCCAAAAATAAGCATATTTACAGTTCTAAGCAAGGCCAAACAGCAAACACAAATGGGGCTAAACTAGCATGCAAAAACGGCCTCGAAAGCAAGATAATGAAGCAAGTGGCAACTGCTGACCCTAAACAGAGAAGGGCCCTTATACAATGTTGAATAGGGGCCCAAAATATGATGTTTTACAGTTTACCACAAGCCACAAAAACAGACACAAGTATGGAAAAACTCTCATGCAAAAAGTGGGCCTAAAGGAGGACAAACAGATGAAGGTCCTTCAACAAAGTTGAAGAAGGACCTAAAATATGACCTTTTACAGTTGATGATCAAACCCAAAACAGCGTACAAGTATGATCAAAATACTATGCAAGATAAGGCCAAAAAGAGGGCTATAACACAAAGTATAAAAAGGATGCTTCAAACAGCAAAAGACTATTAATAAAACATGAACAGGGGGTCAAAATAAGGTCATTTATAGTTCGGACCAGAGTCCAAAAACAGAAGCACAAGAGGCTAAGAAATCATGCAAAAATGGGGCCAAAAGAGGGATACAAAGGCAAGTAACAAAAGGAGGCCCCAAACAGTGATGAGCCCTTCAAAAATGTTGAAGAAGGGCTCAAAATAAGCTATTTTACAGTTTACAACATGCCTCAAAACAGTTTACATATAGGCCAAAAATACTTCACAAGAAATAGGCATACAAGAGAGGTAATGAAGCAAGTGCAACAAGGAGGCCTCAAACAGTGAGAGGCCTTTAAACAAACATGGAAAATGGCTCAAAATAAGTCTATTTATAGTTAGGGTCGGAGCCCAAATGCATAAGATATTGAACAAAATAAGGCAAAAAAGAGGAGAGAAGGACTTACCCTTGTAGCCTAGTCTTTGACCAGCTTCTTGGCACAAGAAATGGTTGCTTCCTAGCTCTGGAAAGCAGCTCCAGTGGCTGGAATGGAGGTGGTGGTATGTGCTAGGTGGTGGTGTAGAAAGGGTGTAGGACTTGGATGTTTTGGAGGGTTGAAGTGAGGGAGAGAGGGAAATGCAATACAAGGCTCCAAGGGAATTTTTCTAACCCTTAAAACCAGAGCTGGGGCTGGTTTATATAGGCAATATAGGCAAAAGAGGGAGAAAAAATGGGGGGGAAACAATTCAAGTTTCCCCCCAAATGGCAGCCCCGGATACAAAATCTGGGGGGAAATGAAACAGATATTTGTGTACCAACTGCAAGGAATCAGGCCGGCCAGTTATCTAGGTCACAGGTGGCCGGCCGGCTCTCCCCATGGCCGGCCGGCCAGGGGTCAAAAGGGCCAAGTTCAATTACTAGCTGACCACCACAAATTGGTGGCCTCCCATGTGTTCTCAACACAACCATGTGGTCAAAAATTGGCAACAGTGAACCAGGAGAGAGAAAGGCCACTTTTAGGAGGGGTTCAAAAGGGTCAATCAATTACTAGCCAACCATATGATATTGGTGGCCTCCCAAGTGTGTACAACACAAATATGTGGTTTGGAGCTTGAAAAGTGGCCCTAGGGTGGTCAACATTGGCTTTCGAGTGAGAAAAACGGGCGACGGAGGGCGATGAAGGAATATAACTGGTTGCTGAAACAATTACTGGCCTCCCACCCTTCTACGACCTTCCTGGTGATGAAACAGAGGGTCCCTGCCAAAAATGAACGCAAACCGATGCAAAATGAAGGTTCGGGGGCGAAACGCGCAGTCCGAGGCCCCGAAAAACTGACTGTTAGGCACCGGGAGTGGTGTTCGACCACGAAGTTGGTCTCTCGGACCACAGTGTCCCTTAAAAAAGGGAGTAAAGTAAAAGAAGATGCATGCCAAAAATCGGAGCGAACGGAGGTGGTTAGGCGGTCCCGAACCAAGGCACTCGCCTGACGGCTCCGAAAACCGGGAACCAGGCTCCGAAATGGGCAAAAATGGCCTACGACCAAGAATGTAGCCCACGGCCACTGAGAGATGATCTACGAGACCTCTCCCTCCTTTGGGAAGAGAAACAGAGAAAACCGAGCCTGGTTCGCAAACCGAGACAAAGCACAGAAAAGCCCGGAAGTCGGAGGCAAGGCTCACGGCCGAGACTCTGAAACCTCTGGACGAGCACGATATGCAACATCACCAAGCGCTCAATCGATGACGTCTGAGTCTTAAGGTCGGTCAAAAATGGGGTGTCTACAGTTGCCCCTCTTTGACAGAACTCGAAAGTCATAAGTGACGGGAGTGAATGTCAAAGCCCAGAGACGACCCATTTTTGACAAGGCCGAAGACTTAGACAAACAAGCGAGATAAACAAAGGTGTGCCCGCAGGCGTGCCCGCAGGCAGGGGGCAAAATGCAAAACAATATGCACAAGGCCAGATGTAACTTGATGATCATGCAAGTGCAGCAAGCTGTAATGAAGCAAATATTCACAAACAGATGCAACAGTTTTAAGCAAGAATGCAACGCAACAACTGCATTTCATGCAGTTTAGGAATGTGGAGAATTATTCAATTCTCGTCACGTCTCACACGGAGAAGATACGATACCTGCGCGATTCGTCTGGTCGCACCAGCTTCAAATGAACCGTACATACAATATCGTGCCTGCAAAAGAGGGAAACTCAACAAGCACAACATACTAACAACATATGTTCAATGCGATATCGAAAGTTCGACAAGCGCGGTGTCGGTGGGTGAGTGCATCGCAATGCGAGAAAGGAGTGTGCGTGATAACACAAGCTTAAACACAGAGGCATGGTAATATCAAAGAGACGTGCATAACAATGCAAGTATGTTCATGAGAACGCAAGTTATGTGCACAACAATGCAGAACAAGTGCAAACCAGAATGCATATTTGCCACGAAACAACGAGCAAGGAAATGCACGTTTCGGCGAGGGCGACTCGATTGCGACCTCCGGTTCACCTCCCGAGAGGGTCACAACATGTTCAAAAAGGATACTTCTCACTTTTGATGAATAATGATGAGACACGCATCGGAAGCTGAAGCTGAAGTTCCAGCGGAGCGATTTCGCTACAGAAAGTGCACTTCTTTTGTACTTTTTCAAGTCCCGGGAACTCCAATCTTCCCCAAAATTTGCAGAGAGCTTGGGACCAACCTAGGGATCACCACCGGCCAGTTTTCTTTCCCATTAGAGGCCATCGGCTAGTTTTCAAAAAGGAGATGGCCGGCCAGCCTGAAAAGGTGGCCGGCCGGCCATATACCCAAATCCGTGGGCATTTTAGTCCTTTCACCCTCTTTTCTTTAAATTCATTCGGCCAAACACTTTGAGCTCATAACCTCAGCTCCGAAATCATCTCCTCTAGCTTCCCAAACCATTTTCCTCCTCAGATCTGCGCCCTATACGCGTTTTCCAACGCCCCACGCAAGTTGTTTTCGCGAAAACTTCAGTTTTAAGCACTTTGAACCGATTAAATTTTGATTTCGATGCTTCTTTTTTCATTTTCGCCACTTGAGGTGAGTTTGTCTCAACATTTGGAAGATTTTCTCGGGAGTTGACTTTTGTTGACTTTTTCATTTCCCGAGAGTTGACTTTTGTTGACTTTCCAATTTTGCTCAATTTTTGCTCATTTTGCTCCTTTTGCAGTTTTTTGAAATGGCTGGTCATTTTCCTCACGGTGGAGGTCCTCCGGGCGCTGGGGATGATCCTGACATTATGGCTCTGCCTCCGGGGTTCGACCCTTCATACCTGAGAGGTACGCCCCGCTAGCACACATTCTTCCGCGGGCTGTTTTCCATCACTTCACAGACTTTGATGAGCAAGCACCCGGAGATCTGCTTCTGCGGGAGCAGGAGTATCACCTCTCTCATGAGGCACGAGAGGTATTTACTTTGTTTTTACCTTTTCTGCAACGTATTCTGCATTTTTCGTGCATTCTGTTTGCATTCTGAACACACGGTTCAATCACTTGAGTTTCTGAACACTTAGCCCATAAATTGATTGTGAACACACGGCACACACTGATTGAGGTTGAACACGCAGCCCAAACACTGATTTTCTGAACACACAGCTCAAATTGAAGGTGAACACACGGCACACACTGATTGATATTTGAACACGCAGCCCAAACACGCGATTTTCTGAACACACAGCTCGAATTGATGGTGAACACGCGGCACACACTGATTGAGAGTTGAACACGCAGCCCAAACACTGATCTTCTGAACACACAGCTCAAATTGAAGGTGAACACGCAGCACACACTGATTGAGGGTTGAACACGCAGCCCAAACACCGATTTTCTGAACACACAGCTCGAATTGATGGTGAACACGCAGCACACACTGATTGAGAGTTGAACACGCAGCCCAAACACCGATTATCTGAACACACAGCTCGAATTGATGGTGAACACGCAGCACACACACTGATTGAGGTTGAACACGCAGCCCAAACACCGATTTTCTGAACACACAGCTCGAATTGATGGTGAACATGCAGCACACACTGATTGAGAGTTGAACACGCAGCCCAACCACCGATTATCTGAACACACAGCTCGAATTGATGGTGAACACGCAGCACACACTGATTGAGGGTTGAACACGCAGCCCAAACACCGATTTTCTGAACACACAGCTCGAATTGATGGTGAACACGCAGCACACACTGATTGAGGGTTGAACACGCAGCCCAAACACCGATTTTCTGAACACACAGCTCGAATTGATGGTGAACACGCAGCACACACTGATTGAGAGTTGAACACGCAGCCCAAACACCGATTATCTGAACACACAGCTCGAATTGATGGTGAACACGCAGCACACACTGATTGAGAGTAGAACACGCAGCCCAAACTCTGATTTTCTGAACACACAGTCCGAATTGAAGGTGAACACGCGGCACACACTGATTGAGAGTTGAACCCGCAGCCCACACACTGATTTTCTGAACACACAGTCCGCTTGCATTATTTTGCACACAGCCTATTCATTTTATTTGCACGCAGCTTATTCATGTTATTTGCACGCAGCTTATTCATTTCATTTGCACACAGCTTATTCATTTTATTGAGCGCATGTATTCATTTTGAATGCAGGTGACTTCTCGCACTGTGCGGGGATACGGCTCCACCGTAGCTAGAGATTGGTACGCCGAGCTCCCGGAGGCTGTCCGGGATTTGGTTGATTTGGCAGGGTTTGGGCCCTTCTGTACTGGGCTTTCTCGTTGTCCTGCCAGGAGGACGTTGATGGCAGCTTTGGTGGAGAGATGGTGGGACACCACCAACTCCTTTCATTTTTCTGCCACGGGGGACTTGACTATGACCCCGCTTGACTTTGCTGTATTGACTGGCCTCGACGTGGGAGGTTGGCCCATTCCTTACGACGAGGACATGGGTCAGTGGGAGGCCGCTTGGATGTATTTGCTGGGGGCTCGCCCACCTGTTGATAGAGCTTCGGGGAGAGTCCGATACACCTGGTTCTCTTCCCATTTTCGGAGGGTGGAGATGGAGCCCGGGACTCCTGAGGAGGCAGCACAGTATGCCCGTGGTTTTCTGATGTTCCTCTTCGGGACTACTTTGTTTGCCGATAGAGGGAACATGGTTGGGCTGTATCTGTTGAGCGCTTTGGTGGACCTATCACAGGTCAGACGATATGACTGGGGTGGCGCCGGCTTGGCTACCCTTACTGCTACATGAGCGCGACCTCCCGCGGACGGGGGGACTTACTTGGCGGCTATTGGAGAGCCTGGGAGGTACTTTCTGCCCTCTTGATTTACATTTCTGCTCCTCATTGCTTGTACATTGCACACACGGCGCACTCTACACTCTGTATTTTGCCCTCAGCACTTTGCATTTACATTCTGCACTGTTTTCCACAGTTATGGGTCTATGTGTATTTCCCGGTATTAGCCCAGAGATGGTGGTGGAGGGGCCCCTCGTGACCCCGTATTCACTGGTATTCGAGGGCCAGCACCGGCCAAGACCTCGAGAGTCTCTCCTTTATCTACGGCAGTATTTTGACACGGTGCGGTCGACGGAGGTATTCCAGAACTCTCAATTCTTTGTGTTTTCATCTTTGATTTGTCTTGTACTTTCTTGATTCTTAATTGATTGGTTATCCGCAGATTACATGGGAGCCCTGGGCATCCTTGGGTGAGGGTCTCCGATACCAGTTTGCTGGAGGGCGGGGTGCCTCCCAGTACAGGATCCTATTCGAGGGGCCAGTTGGTAGGGCCTGGTTTCTGGGGGAGCGCTTCTTGCGTCAGGTATGGGGCTATACTTCTCAGGACCCTCCCTCAGCACCCCCAGTCGAGATGCGGATTGCTGATAGGCTCTCTTCTCGGGATGTTGTTAATGCTATGCTGGGTACTGATGCCTTACTCCATCTTGAGGAGGGGGATTATGCCACTTACCGTCACATATATCTGATGCCTCCATTGACGGGAGTCCGTACTCCGACGATGAGGCCTGCCAGTATGCCATCTTCGAGTCGGGCCCAGGCTCGGGCTGCAGACGCCCCTTCTACCAGCAGGGCTGGTACGTCTAGAGGTGGGGGCGGATTTGTTCCCCCGATTCCTCCGACTTATCATCATGTTGGGTGGCCGGACATGCCGACTGAGCTGATGGGGTGGCAATATGGGACTACCTCTCCGATTCCGATCCCGATAGAGCCTCCGATGCCTGGCCACCGATATGTCAGAGACCCCGACTCACCACCGGTATGCTTTACAGCTTTGATTTATTACTCAGATACTTGGACACTCATTCCTTTACTGATACCCCTGCCTTTTGCATCTGCAGCCCCCTGTTGAGTACATGGATCAGGTGCTCGAGATGGTAGCCTCACTTGAGGGGATGGTACTGCGGAGGGAGGCGCAGTTGTCCATTATGGGCTTCCAGGTACCCTTTAGTTTTCTAGCATTGTATCTTCTGATAACATGCTGATTTTGGACATTTTACTGCATTAATAGGCTACTTGCGTAGAGCACATCTGACACACACCACCTTCATGCATTATTCCTGTGTATATCCACCCTGCGTAGCGTGTTTGCATCTGTATCTGATATACATGTTTTGGCTGATGTATTCAAAATGCATTTTTCATTTTCAGATGCCTCCAGTATATGCTCAGCCGCAGGCCGGGCCACCTGGGCCTTCTCGGGGAGCTGGGCCATCCAGGCCTTTTCGAGGAGCTGGGCCATCCATGCCTTTTCGAGGAGCCCGAGGAGGAGGGTCGTCTCGCAGACGCAGAGCACACATTATAGAGGAGGAGCCTGGTGAGGATGAGGAGGAGGAGGCTGCAGATCGTCAGTCGGAGACATCTGCTGACAGAGAGGAGGGCTCTGGTCTTGGCTCCGAGAGTGGAGGCGAAGCTGAGGGGGATCCTGAGGATGACAGCTCCGACTCGGATGGTGATGGGGGTGCAGAGGCTATTCCGCAGAAGAGGATGAAAAGGGCCTCTTATTCCCGCTCTTGAGAGCATTGATGTTGCAGTTCCCTGTTTTATTTACCTTTTTGCTAGTAGTTGTAGCACATTGTACATTATTAGGCAGTTTTATTTTTGTAAAACTTGTGCCCTTTGTTTGTAAAATGAAGCATAATGGAATGAAACAGCTTTTGAAAAAAGTGATGTATTTTAAACTCTCAGCATCATATCGCGTCGTTTTGCACCATAATGAGATTGAATGAAAATGTGCATTGTGCATTTGCCCAGTCAGGTAATGAACCGACGCAACAACTTAACTTACTGAGATACAACAAAACCTTAGCAAGTTTACAACTCGATAAGCAAAATACAACAGTGTTGACAACTTAATAAACAAGACTCAACAAACATTGCTTAAACAAAGAGTAATAACTCAAAAACACGAAACACGACAGCTCGACAAACAACTCGATAAGCAAAACGACAACTCGATAAGCAAAACAACAACTCGATAGACAAAACTTAACAAAACAAAGTGTAATTCGGACGATCTGGGCAACGGAATGCATCCGAAACAGAGGGAAATGGAGGCCTTCGACACACCCGTTGCATGGAAATGCTTGAGACTTCCTTCCAGAGGGTAAAACAGGGTCAGGGACACACATTGGAGCATGGCCGGCCACTTTTGGGGGCCGGCCGGCCAGCTTTTTGTATGTGAGGGGAGAAATGTGGCCGGCCTGCCACTTTGCTCAGCAGCCACCAAATTTTCGACACGTGTCCCCCGAATAGTGTCCCATCCTCTTTAAAAGCCCCAACTTCGGGACTCATTCATTTCATCACTGCTTTGCACACAAAAAATGGAGGCATTCCTCGTAGAAAATCTCACATCTTGGATTTCTTCTTTAGATGGCTCGGAAAAGTTGAACTTCCGGGGTTTCGGCTTGAATGCACTATTCACGCTGAGTCGTACTCCGCTGCACCTTCCTTTCCTCCATGCCGCAGCAAGGTTCTGGAACCCAGTGACGCACGTCTTTAGCTTTGGCGGGCAAGAGGTATGTCCAACTTTTGAAGATTTTCAGGTTTTGATGGAGTCTGAACGTCATGAAGAGATTTTGCCCCAGTTCCGCTTTGGCCACGCCCAAGCTTTAGGGCGGATGTGTGGACTTACCGCGCATGATGCTCGGTCTCTGATCTTTAATGGGGAACTGGATATCCTCGGTTTGATCCATCGCTTTTCTGGTGCCGGTGACCGTGGCGACCATCATTGGCAAAGTTTCCGACAACATGCCCTTTGCTTGTGCATGCTATCTCACTTCCTGCTTTCCCCGGGCCTGGGTGGACCCAACATCCGTTTGATTGAAGTTGCTCAGGGCTTGAAGGAAGGGAAGAGCTGTATTGCTATGGCATTGGCCGAAACACTGATGGGCTTGGACGCTTTCCACCGTCAGGAGACGACCAGATTTGCGGGGAGTCCACTACTGCTGCAGGTAATGTTTCCCACCCAATCTCACATATGTATTTGCTCACATCACTCGGCCCTCAGGCTCGGTTTTTTCTCACAAAACCCTTGTCTCACTGTTCTCTCATCGCACGTCTCTCTATCTCTTTTATTCTCTCATTTTTCATCCCTCCCCAGGTATGGTTGATGGATAAATTGCAGGTTGTGGACTCTTGCCCTGCCTACTCAGCCCGCGGCTACTTCTTTCACAACGCCTGGTTGATGCGCTTGATGAGGGATGGTGGTTCAACTGGATGTGCAATTTGTCTGCTGACCGCATTGCTTGGCGCTGTCCTTGGCTCAATCTTCCGGCGATGAGCTATAGCATGTTCCGGCAGACTGGGGTCCAGCTGATTGGTCTGACTCACTGTGTGTTCTATTTTCCGTTCCGGTTCCAGCGCCAGTTTGGCCATGATCAGACTTGCCCGCCAGAGGGGATTGAGTACCCGGCTGCTTTTCCGGTCCGAGGCGCACAGCTTGCCCGATATGCCACAGCATGGAGGACTAGAGAGCTCCTGGCCCCTGCTCCCACTTTCAGTTGTACTTTGTCTGACGAGTGCTGGGATTGGCTCAATGAAGAGGCACAGATTGGGCCTAGCTTGGCATCAGAGGCTTCGACTAGCTCTGGGAGGGGGCGCAGGGACACCTGACTTGACTATGCCCCGGATTTATTGCTTTATTAGTACTTTCAAGTTTTCTATATGAGTGTAATAAAAAAGCAACTTCAATTGTATGCAAGAGCAAGCGAATTTTGTGTTGAAATCAATGAAATTGAAGGTTGTGGTACTGAAAATTTTCCGCTTGGGTCCAAAAATGGTCTTAGTTGTAAAAAGATTAATTTGAACAAAGTCAACTTTTATTAAAACTTTTCAAAACTGTTTTCGATATGGATCAGAACTGGACACGCCTGAGATCTGTCACTGAGATGCACAACCCCGGATCCTAGCAACTGGAAAGTTGCCCCTAGTCTGAATAGCGCCGCGGCACTGTGTGGCAACAGAAAGTTGCCCCTAGTCTGAATAGCACTGTACCGGAGATCGCGACGAATGCTGATGGACAAAGATGACCGAGATGATCAAATGGACAAAGTTGATCGGGGAAAAGTTTATGGCTGAACTCCAGGATGAAGTTGCCTACGTATCCCAAAGATGGGAATCAAGCCTTACGTAGTTCAGGCTCAGGTTCGCTCGGGTATTTTCACTCTCCTTTTACGCTCTAACTTTTGCCAAGGCCGCCCTTTGCGGGTTTTCAACCTTGCGAGCTCAGTTTTTATGATTTCAAATTTTCTGTGCTCTGAGTTTTGCCTAGGTCGCCCTTTCGGGTTTTCGGCCTAGCGAGCCTCTCAAGGGTAATATTTCTTCAACTTGTCCATATTGATCGGTTGTGAGAACTCCAAGCCATCTAGATCCATCAGAACCACAGCTCCACCTGACCAGATTGACTTGATGATGTAGGGACCAGTCCAATTGGGTCTGAACTTGCCCCTTGGGTCGTGGATGGGAGCTCGGTTGTCCTTGAGTACCAAATCTCCTTCCTTTAGATTCCTGGACTTAACCTTCTTGTTGAAAGCCCGGGCAATTCTGCGTTGATAGCCTTGAATGTGGTACAGTGCTTTCAGTCTCCTCTCATCAAAGAGCATGAGTTCCTCGAACCTGCTTTGCTGCCAATCCGCTTCGGCTATTTGACACTCAGCCAATACTCGCAATGACGGAACCTCAATCTCGATGGGTAGAACGGCCTCCATCCCGTAAACCAGAGAATACGGAGTCGCCCCAGTAGAAGTTCTGATTGAAGTCCGGTAGCCCCACAGAGCAAACGGCAGCTTATCTGGCCAGTCCCGGTAGGTTTCCACCATCTTTGTAATATGTGCTTGATATTCTTGTTGGCGGCCTCAACCGCTCCGTTGGTTTGCGGCCGATAGGTAGACGACTTATGAAAAGCCACATTGTATTTTTCCAACAAGTCAACCACCTCCTTCTTGAAGTGGGAACCGTTATCCGAAATTATCTCATTTGGGACTCCGTAGCGACAGATGATGTTGTTTCTGATAAATTTTGCAACATGCGAAGCCTTCAACACCGCATAAGATTGGGCCTCGACCCACTTCGTGAAATAATCTATTGCTACCAAGATGAACTCATGCCCATTCGACCCCTTCGGAGTGACAGCCCCGATTACATCAATTCCCCAGACTGAAAACGGCCATGGCGAAGTCATGTTGTACAGCTTAGACGGCGGAATATTCATGCGATTTGCATGGATCTGACATTTGTGGCATCGCCGAACAAAGCCGATACAATCTTCCTCCATGGTGGACCAGTAGTAACCTTGTCTGAGGATCTTCCGTGCCAGCATTACTCCATTCATGTGCGCACCACATTCTCCTCCGTGGATGGCTTCCATTAGACGCTTTGACTCTTCGGCATCAACACACAGCTTATGCATTCCCAAATGGCCTCTTTTATATAGCTTACCCCCACAGATGATGAACTGAACGGCCATTCTTCTGATTGCTCTCTTATCCTTGGCATTCACCCCTGGCGGGTATGTTTCCTTTTCCAGGAAATCCAGATGTCGTAATACCAGGGGTTTTTGTCCTGAACTTCATCTATAGCAGCAATCGACTCGTAGGCAGGTGCAAATTTCTGGTCGATGATGACTGGACGCATCCGGACTCCACACGGGATGTCTATCATGGAAGATAGAGTTGCTAAAGAATCTGCGAACCTGTTGTTCTCTCTTAGTAGATGAGTAAAACTTAGCTTCTCAAACCGAGGAATCAGCAAGTCCAAGGTCTGGTGATACATCATCATCTTTTCCTCTTTTACTTTCCAGTCTCCTTTAGCTTGAGACACAACAAGGTTCGAGTCCCCGATGACGTCCAACCGTCTTGCCCCTAGTTCTAGGGCTGCTTTTAGACCAGCAATGCACGCCTCATATTCTGCTTCGTTGTTCGAGACTTTGAACCGGAGTTTGAAGGCTAGAGGGATACGGGAATTGTCAGGCGCTATCAGCAATACTCCTATCCCATACCCGTATTGATTTGACGCTCCGTCAAAGTACATCGTCCAAGTTTCGTCGTCGATGTGCAAAATAGCTTCATCTGGGAATAGGTACTCGACTGCTTCACCCCCTTCTACTGGATGGTCGGCTAAGAACTCTGCCACTGCTCTTCCTTTGACTGACTTGCGTGTTACATACTTTAGATCAAATTCGGAGAGCAACAGCAACCAACGAGCTAGCCTACCCGTAAGTGCTGGTTTCTCGAAAAGATATTTGATGGGATCGAGTCGTGAAACCAACATTACGGAGTGAGCTAACAGGTAGTGCCGCAGCTTCCTGGTAGCCCATACCAAAGCTAAGCAAGCCTTCTCCAGCGGTGTATAGCGAGTCTCATACTCTAGCATCTTCTTGCTCAGATAGTAGATGGCTTTCTCTGCTTTGTCCTCCGATTCTTGTGCAGCATACAGCCCATTGTAGTCTCAGTTACTGACAGATACAATATCAACGGTTTCCCCGGTTCTGGCGGTGACAGCACGGGCGGGTTCTGTAAATATTCTTTAATCTGTTCAAATGCAGCTTGACATCGGCCGTCCCATTGGAATTTCTTGCCTTTCTTCAGGAGACCAAAAAGTGGTTCACAAGTTAAGGTTAATTTTGAGATAAACCGTCTTATGAATTGCACTTTACCCAGAAAGCCTCGCACCTCCTTTTCAGTCCTTGGTGGGGGCATTTCTAGGATGGCCTTGATTTTGGAAGGGTCGACTTCGATGCCTCTCTGTGTAATCAGAAACCCCAGCATTTTTCCCGCTGTAACACCGAATGTACATTTCTGAGGATTTAGCCGCAACCGGAATTCTCTGATCCTTTGGAAGAACTTTTGCAAGGCGGTGTAGTGGCCCTCTCTTTCTTTGGACTTGACAATCATGTCGTCCACATACACCTCAACCTCTTTGTGGATCATGTCGTGTAATATTGTGGTCGCGGCCCGTTGATAAGTAGCTCCAGCGTTCTTCAACCCAAATGGCATGACTCTATAGCAGTATGTCCCCCACGGGGTGGTGAATGCAGTCTTTTCCCGGTCTTCTGGCGCCATCACTATCTGGTTGTAGCCTGAGAAGCCATCCATGAATGAGAGCAAAGCATGCCCTGCTGTGAAATCCACCAACTCATCGATATGCGAAGGGAAAGTCGTCCTTCGGACTAGCTCTGTTCAAATCCCTGAAATCCACACATACCCGGATCCTGCCATCTTCTTCGGCACTGGAACAATGTTGGCCAACCAAGTCGGGTATTCGGATACCAGCAGGAAGCCTGCGTCGATTTGCTTGGTGACCTCTTCCTTAATCTTGAGAGCCCAATCCGGGCGGATCCTCCTGAGTTTCTGTTTGACAGGTCGGGCCTCGGGGTCAAGGGGATCCGATGCTGTACAATCTCAGGATCGATTCCAGGCATGTCTTCGTAGGACCACGCGAAAACATCTTTGAAATCTTTTAATAAAGCGACTAAGCGCTCGCGTTCCTCCGAAGACAACGTGGACCCGATCTGGACCAGCCGCGGGTCCTCCTCAGTACCAATGTTCACGGTAGTGATTTCATCCATTAAAGGTTTACAAATCTTTCTGCTCTTGCTCAATTAAACGTTGCAAAACCGGAGGAACTTCGTCCTCGTCGTTTTCATCAAAGTTTTGAAAGTCTGAATTAATGCAATAAATCAAGGGCACAGAAAAGTACTCAAAACCACAGTCACCTGATTCTCATTAAGCACATCCAAATCGTCCGATTCATTTACAACAGACTCAAATGAAAAGGAAAAAGACGACCTAGACAGGACTGTGGTATCCGGGTTATCATCCCCAGGATTACCAGACTCAGACTCAGTCGAGCTGGAACCTGATTCCGACTCACAAGACTCGGTGGAATCAGATTCCGGCTCACTACCTGACCCGGTGCTGCTGGACAAAAATCCTTCCTCGTATTGCCAAGTGAGAGAGGGTGCGATAGATGCATCCAAAATAGTTGCTGGCAGGCTCGCAGCCGTTTCATCCCCAATCATGGAAACCGAGAAGTTATCCCCCAAGCACTTATGGTCGATCGGAGGATCTGAGAGTAGACTTGCCAATGCTACCCCCATTTCAATTTCAGCGCCCTCGGCATCCCCTGCTTTATACTGCTCAACCTCAGCTGATGGGTCTGTCTGCTCTGTGGCAACGTCATCCCCGGATAGTTGCAGGTCGAAGAAGATCTCGAAACCTGGCACGCGCTTCTTCTCCGCGTTTAGCCACGGCTCTGGGAAGCCGCAAAATGGAAAGTCTTCCCCTCCCGGACAAAGCGTCCGTTCAGGGTACCCTGGATGGGCCTATGCATTAATTCAAAAGGCTTCCCAGCCTGCTTTGCTCTGGCTCTTCCGGCCATTTCTTTTCCCTTCCTCACCCAGTCCTCTTTGGTGGGCAGATAACCCAAGCCAAAGGTATGAGGGTTGTGTGGCACTTCGGCCAATGCTGCGACGCCTTTTCGGCCGCTCCTTCCCAATCCCATCCCGGGGATGTGTTGTAGCTTGTTCATGAGGTAGACGGATTGAGCACTGACGTACACTCCCTCATTCACAGCCATAATATTCTGCACCACCCGGGCCTCAGCCAAAGTGAACCCTGATAAGAACACGTCCTCTGTGCCATGCTCGATTTCCAGGACTGGCGTAGATACCTCCGGAGGCGGATGGATTGATGAGTTCCCGAACACAATGGCTACTCCCTTTCCATAGGGGTATTTCACCATCTGATGTAGAGTGGAAGAGACTGCCTTCACTTGGTGCAACCACGGCCGCCCCAAGAGTAGATTGAAGGTTGCGGGAACGTCCAAGACATGAAATTCGATGTTGTGTTGTCCCGGACCAACCTGGGTCTGAACCTTGACAGTCCCCATCACTTCCCTGCTAGTATTATCATATGCTCTGATCACCTGAGTAGTTGGTGTGAAGTCCGCGGGCTTCAACCCGATTGCATACGCTGTTCTGGCTGGGCAGACGTTGATGGCGGATCCGGTATCAACAAGTACCACCGGTATCCACTTGTCTCTACATTCCACGGAAACGTAGAGGGGTTTGTTATGATTTGTGCCCTCAGGCGGTAGTTCCTTGTCTGAAAAGGTTAATGCCGGGGAACCTCCTCCCGGAAAAACCAGCCCAACCAGCTGCTCTGGTGTAGTATCTATAGAGAGTTTGGCCTTGTCCATGGCAGATAGGACGGCCTGTCTGTGCACCCGCGATGCCATAAGCAGTCCCCAGATGGAGATGTCTGCTTGTATCTTCTTTAATTGCTTAAGCACAACTTCTTCTTCAATCTGTTTTTCCCTCTGTTTCTCAGCTTCCTTGTCTTTCCCAGACGCCTCAGGTTGGTCTAAATGCGGGGGCTTGAAATACCGCCCACTTCTTGTCATATGAGCGACCTCATCAATATACCAGGTATCATCAGGCTGATTATTCCCCCAATCCTCATCTGTGTGGGCAAGACATAAATCCTCGTCTTCCCACCACATTCCGTCGGCAGCCGACAAACACCTGTCCGGCTCCGGTGTGATCGTACTCGCAGTATCTTCAGTCTGTATGCCCGCAGCATTTTCTATTCCCGTGCACACAGCACTCTCGACCCCCACATGGGCCTTAGCTTTTCTGATTCTCTCGGAATCCTCAAATTTTGTTGTTCCAACTGCGTCAGTACAACTGGTTGTTCAATACTCCCTGCATTTACAATGCCCAAGTTCTGAGTGAAATTCTTAGTGCCGGCGCTCTCCGGCGGTGTATTCTGACTCTCAGCCCTTCCAGCCGCCACTGATACTCTCGCCCCTGCCAGGCCCTGTTCTGGTTGATATTCTACGACGTCTGGTTGATCATCTAACCATCCGGTAACTTCTGCCGACTCCTCATACTCGAACCAGTTGATTGCCGCATCCCCTGATTCTTGGTCACTGAAGAACTGGAGGTTGGCAAGGTCCTCTCCTACAGCTGTTAGATCATCCGTTCCCCGTTCAAATCTGTCCCCCTGTATTACACATAATTCTGCTCTTTCTGGCAGCCCTACACTCAGCTCAGACTGGCCCACTGACTGGATGTATTCACTTGGATCGTAGACCCCTCCAGCGAGATTCCCATACTGTTCAATCCCAGATTCAACAACCCCACTTTCCTCTGAAATCTGCCCTGTCTCATCTTCGGTGGTCACCACCATTGGCTCAGATTGGGTTGTGGAGGTGTCCAACATGCACAAGTCGGTGCAGTCAGGAAGGATCACCTCCGGCTTAGGTAGGTGGGATGGGGTGATATAGATACTAGGATCGTAAGACGCGACCCCAGTTTGGATGAAGTTGATTCTGTTGGGAGGAGGAGCTTGGTTATGTGGTGGGAGAGGATTTGTTGTGACGTTGGGTTTGTCGGGAGGCGCGATCACCTGCTTGTCAATAAGATCCTGGATCTCATGACGCAATCTAAAGCAACGGTCGGTGTCATGACCATGCTGTTGGTGATACGCGCAGTATTTTGCCGGGTCATGAGAGGGAGGGAGTGGATTTGGCAGTGGCCTCGGCTCTAGGGGCGTCAAATGCTTCTTCCTGATTAATACCCCCAGAGCTTTGGACAGGGGCATATATAGGGGGGTGAAGGTTCTTTGGCCTCTGGGCTGGTATTTGGCGGTTTGGGTATTGCTTCCAGATGCGCCAGAGAAAGGCGTGGCTGCCATGGGTCTTGGGGGAGGGGGAATGGTGGTGACCATGCTCACCTCTGAAGCTCGTGCAGTTGCAGCGCCACTCGGGCCTGCGTTGTTGTTACGGTTGAAAGTCCTCCTAGGTTGCTCCCTATCCTGGTCGATCAGACCTTGTTTCATGGCATCCTCGATCTGTACCCCCATCTCGTGTAGATCTGAGAAGGTGGGAAAGGGGAGTACGATCATCTTCTGCATCAATTTTGGTTGGAGATTGCGCACAATCATCCTGATTTGATCTTTGTCAGTAGGCCTCAAAGTCATCATCGATGCCTTCGCCCTCCATCGAGTTACGAAATCTGAGAAAGTCTCTTTAGGCTCCTGCCTCGTTGTTTCGAGATCACGAGTTGTAATCTCGATCTGGGTATTGTACGAGTACTGTGCAACAAAGGCCTCAGCCATTTCATCCCAGCTTCTTTTTACCTCATCCTCTAACTTCGCGTACCAGATAGCGGCCACACCCGACAGGGTTCGGCCGAACAGCGAAAGCTTTTGTGGTCGGGTTAGGCCCATTGGCCGCAGGATGTCTGAGAATAGCCGAAGATGGACCATGGGGTCCCCGGACCCGTCGAAGCGGTCAATTTGCGGCATCTTGAACCTATCGGGTAATGTCACGGCCACGTCGGTATATCCGTCCTCGATGTCCGGAATAGCCTTTACCCCTTGTGATTTCTTGAAAAGCTTCTCGAGCTTGCTCAGTTTTAGAGCTGTATGGTCTATTTCGAACTCGAAGGGAGAGTCCGGGTGGTTGGGTGTATGGGTCTTGGACAGTTGAGGCGGAAGCGGGGGCGGAGCTGGCCCCGTTGGAAGGTTTGTGTCCTCTTGGATGTTCTGGACATTTGGCACGGTGTTCTGGGTGTTTGGCAGAGCATTCTGGACAGTAGGTGCCTGCTCGGGTAATGGGGCCCCTGGTGGAGGAGGGACTTGATGCGAAGCAGATGCCGCATTCTGCTGTTGCAGTCTGGTGATTAGCTCGGCCTTTTGGGCCATGATTGTGGCTTGTTGCTTGGAGAACTCCGCTTGGTGGGCAGCGTCCTCTTGCATCTGTTTCATGCTCTCATGCATTTGGCGCATCAGGGCTTCCACCCCCGATGTATTTTGCTGATCCATCCGACTGACCAGTAGCAACAATTGAGACCTCAGTCCTACTGTCCTCTGATGGAGTAACCCACTGTTCTGGCAACCTCTGTTCTGACACACTGCGCTTCCTTGGTCTTCTCCTGACAACGGGGGGTAGGGAATGGAACACGGGCTGTCCGTCAACCAGATCCTCAGATCGATTGAGCCGGCGACCTCTTTTCCAAAGTGCTTGGGGAATATCTACTGGGTTGGAAGCAATTGTGCTAAAACTGCCCTAGCAAAAGATAAATAAAAAAGGAAATAAATAACCAGATAAATGAACAGCATGACAGCTTAAAATAAATACACAACACACAGTCGGGCATACAACACACGGTTGATAAGCTGAATACACACTGTCCCCAAATACTGATCACTATCCCTGAATCACTGTTCCCCAAAGACTGAATCGGATACCCGCAGATAACTGATTCTCAAATACTGACTGATGCTCACAGGCCTGATGCCCAAACTCATAAACTGATACATGCATTCCCTGTAGAGACGCACTCTAAAGCACATAACAGATAAATGAGAGCCAAAACACCCCTATGTTGGGGGTAGGGTTTCCCTGTCCTATTTTGTCAGGAGCTAGGGTTTCACTACGCACGCAGCGGTTTCAAACAACCTATATCGGGTAAGCAACCTGTCCTAGTTTGGAATGGTCACTACGGATTTCGATATGCACTAGGTCGAATGGTCAAAGAGGGTGCCCCGGTAAAACCGGGGTTTGTGTTCCCATACTGGCAGAGCCTATAACCGGTCAGCCTTATGGTCATGCCTTGACAAGACAAGCCTCCGGCAAACCGTTCAGGAATAGCAGATGGCAAACACGGTGTCCTAGGCGACCAATGCAAATGCAATGCAAAGAAACACACAAGTGTAGTCAAAACCAGATATCATGAGTTCGAGTCAAGTTCTCTAACTCCCCAGCAGAGTCGCCAGAAACTGTAACAAGCCCGCGGGGGGTCTCGCTACAGTTCGGACTCGATTTGTCACGGTTCTTAATCTTGAACCAAAGAGTCCAAATCCGGCAAATCGTTTTGAGAAAACAGATTTTTTGAAAGAAGTGCCAAACATGGACTGCTTTGCCAGATACAGAGTCGCCACCTAAATATTTTATTTTGGGAAATTTAGGAAACCCTGACTCGTGCCTAAGGCCACGTGTCCGTCATCACCAAAGTTGCCTCGGCTCGGGAACTTGGGTACGATTGGGGAAGGTCACTTCGTGAGCACCCCCGCTCGCCCGATCAAAGATCGGCCTCTACTAACCATGATATCTAGTTTTGAAAACATTGTGTGTTCTTATTCCGGTTATTAGCCTAGATTTACTATGTGATGCGCACAGCATACAAGTATAGACCGGGTCGCCTGAATTGGAACAAAACATTTCATGTTTGTTTTTTTGAAAAATGGTTGATGGTTTGCTACCCGCAGGTAGGCTAAGCGTAGATTTGCCACCCTCGGGTGGGCTTAGAAAACATGGTTTTGCCACTATCTAGTGGGCTTAAAACAAACAGTTTGATGAATTGTTCCAATCCAAATAACCCAACCTTCACCCACAGGCATTCAGGCAGTTATATCACATAAGCAGTTAGCCTCATGGTAAGCATGCTATTCATGGCAGTCACTCACACGCATGCAAGGATGCTAAAGCATAAAAACTTACCGAGTACTCCAAGCCAAAACAGAAACTGATTAGAAATCCATGCATGATCCTAACTATACAAAAAAATGCCTAATGCAACACATGCAAAAATGCAACTATAGCAGGCTCGGCTATTCTAAACATGGCATATGAGATGCAACAGCTATCAAGTATTCAACTCGGAATTGAAATACAAATGCAGTTAGTATGATGCGCCGAGCCCGGTGCATGCAAAACAGATGAATGAATGCAAACATGCTATCATACTGTATGCTAATTGAAACATGCCCTAATCTAACCATCATAAGCTGGTAAATAAAAGGGAAGAAAGACGTGGGGTTGGAAGACATACATCACACTCACGCACACTTATTACAATTATGCCCCCGCGCAGAGGGTCCGAATAATATACAGTCCCAAATGAATAGTACAGTCCAATAAATAATACAGTCCAAATATGTACAAAATCCTAATTAATTACAAATTAACTAAGAAAACAATAAACTGGCATGCAAGCCAGGGACTGCCTTGACTCTTCTTCAGATGATGAATGATGCATATCCGGGTTGCCTTGTGCGGAAATCCACTGCGATGCCCCAATTAGCCTCTGTTTGCAATTGTTCTTTGGAAAGCGTGCCAAGCTCCGGAAGGCTGCTGATTCTTGATTTGCTGCAACAGAGAGCAGGAAAGGGGCATGGCAATGTATTTTCACAAATGTATGCATGCCTCGATCCTCGTGCCACCAATCACGCATCTCGATGCATGATGGCCGAGGAGTCGAATTGCACAACTCAATATAGAATGAATGCACATGAAAACTCAACTAAAACCTAACTCCATCATGGATAATCCGGAGTGTCGGTGACTGGGGAATTGAGACACGTTCCGTCACTCGGAGTACGAAACGTACCTCGTTTCCCGTGCTCGGGCTAACTCCTATCCCGAACACAATGCAATATGCATGACATGCATGAAATGCAACTAAGATACAACCTAACATGCAACATGCTATGAAATGGCATACACGATGCACGAGGTAACATGGCATACACAATGCGCTAACATACAACCTAGCATACACAATGCTATGAAATGAAATGGCATACACAATGCATAATGGACTTACACCAACACAAGTGGACCTCAGCCACACTCACATAAGAGGCCATTAGATGAAAATGAGACACTCGAAATGCGTGTACACGTGCACGCAAACCGAGGACCGACCCTAAGGCACGAAATGACACTCTAACAAGACATGGAAAAACATGGAATATGGCATATTAGCATGCAAATTTCAGAGGCGATAAGTGATGCGAAACAGCCCCGAAAGATGGCAAAATGTCACCCGATGCATGAAATGAATCCCGAAACACGAAATTAGGCATACGGAATGACCTATGGCTATGCAATGCATGCATTATTCGAACATGGAGTGTGAAGACAGAATCAAGACAGCCCAAAAATAAGCATATTTACAGTTCTAAGCAAGGCCAAACAGCGAACGCAAATGGGGCTAAACTAGCATGCAAAAACGGCCCCGAAAGCAAGATAATGAAGCAAGTGGCAGCTGCTGACCCTAAACAGAGAAGGGCCCTTCTACAATGTTGAAGAGGGGCCCAAAATATGATGTTTTACAGTTTACCACAAGCCACAAAAACAGACACAAGTATGGAAAAACTCTCATGCAAAAAGTGGGCCTAAAGGAGGACAAAGAAGTAAGTGATGCATGCCGGCCCCAAACAGATGAAGGTCCTTCAACAAAGTTGAAGAGGGACCTAAAATATGACCTTTTACAGTTGATGATCAAGCCCAAAACAGTGTACAAGTATGCTCAAAATACTATGCAAGATAAGGCCAAAAAGAGGGCTATAACACAAAGTATAAAAAGGATGCTTCAAACAGCAAAATACCCTTAATAAAACATGAAGAGGGGGTCAAAATAAGGCCATTCAAGTTCGGACCAGAGTCCAAAAACAGAAGCACAAGAGTCTAACAAATCATGCAAAAATGGGGCCAAAAGAGGGATACAAAGGCAAGTAACAAAAGGAGGCCCAAAACAGTGATGAGCCCTTCAACAATGTTGAAGAAGGGCTCAAAATAAGCTATTTTACAGTTTACAACATGCCTCAAAACAGTTTACATATAGGCCAAAAATACTTCACAAGAAATAGGCATACAAGAGAGGTAATGAAGCAAGTGCAACAAGGAGGCCTCAAACAGTGAGAGGCCCTTAAACAAACATGGAAAATGGCTCAAAATAAGTCTATTTCTAGTTAGGGTCGGAGCCCAAATATGCAAGCACAAAGGACTAGATATTGAACAAAATAAGGCAAAAAAGAGGAGAGAAGGACTTACCCTTGTAGCCTAATCTTTGACAGCTTCTTGGCACAAGAAATGGTGCCTCCTAAGCTCTGGAAAGCAGCTCCAAGTGGCTGCTGAATGGAGGTGGTGGTGTGGTGCTAGGTGGTGGTGTAGAAAGGGTAGGACTTGGATGTTTTGGAGGGTTGAAGTGAGGGAGAGAGGGAGAATGCAATACAAGGCTCCAAGGGAATTTTTCTAACCCTTAAAACCAGAGCTGGAGGCTGGTTTTATATAGGCAAAAAGAGGAGAAAAATGGGGCGGAAACAATTCAAGTTTCCCCCAAAATGGCAGCCCCCGGATACAAAATCTGGGGGGAAATGAAACAGATATTTGTGATGTACCAACTGCAAGAAATCAGGCCGGCCAGTTATCTAGGTCACAGGTGGCCGGCCGGCTCTCCCCATGGCCGGCCGGCCAGGGTCAAAAGGGCCAAGTTAATTAGTGGCCGACCACCACAAATTGGTGGCCTCCCATGTGTTCTCAACACAACCCTGTGGTCAAAAATTGGCAACAGTGAACCAGGAGAGAGAAAGGCCACTTTTAGGAGGGGTTCAAAAGGGTCAATCACAATTACTAGCCGACCATATGATATTGGTGGCCTCCCAAGTGTGTACAACACAAATATGTGGTTTGGAGCTTGAAAAAGTGGCCCTAGGGTGGTCAACATTGGCTTTCGAGTGAGAAAAACGGGCGACGGAGGGCGATGAAGGAATATAACTGGTTGCTGAAACAATTACTGGCCTCCCACCCTTCTACGACCTTCCTGGTGATGAAACAGAGGTCCCTGCCAAAAATGAACGCAAACCGATGCAAAATGAAGGTTCGGGGGCCGAAACGCGCAGTCCGAGGCCCCGAAAACTGACTGTTAGGCACCGAGAGTGGTGTTCGACCACGAAGTTGGTCTCTCGGACCACAGTGTCCCTTAAAAGGGAGTAAATAAGATGCATGCCAAAAACCGGAGCGAACGGAGGTGGTTAGGCGGTCCCGAACCGAGGCACTCGGCTTGACGGCTCCGAAAACCGAGAACCGAGCTCCGAAATGGGCAAAATGGCCTACGACCACGAAATGTAGCCCACGGCCACTGAGAGATGATCTACGAGACCTCTTCCTCCCTTTGGGAAGAGAAACAGAGAAAACCGAGCTTGGTTCGCAAACCGAGACAAAGCACAGAAAAGCCCAGAAGTTCGGAGGCAAGGCTCACGACCGAGACTCTGAAACCTCTGGACGATCACGATATGAAACATCACCAAGCGCTCAATCGGTGACGTCTGAGTCTTAAGGTCGGTCAAAAATGGGGTGTCTACACACCCCTTCTCAACGGGGTTGTATTCCGTCAGAGGAAATCACCACCGGAGATTACTTAAACTTCTAGAGAGAGAAAGCTTGGTGGAAAGAAGAAGATGTAGAGGTGTGAGAGAGAATGAAGTTTCAAATTTTGAAATCAAAATTAGAGAGAAAGAGGAAGAAGACGTCTGTGGGAGAAAGAGGAAGAAGTTATTCAGTGCAAAATTGATTAAACCAAAGCTAAATCTGGACCATTTATTAAACTTAGTAAAATTGATCTAAACCATTGAAATGTCCAAATAAGACAAATGAGAGTAGGATATTTTCAACCCTTAGATTAAATCAATCTGATGGTCTATATTTTGACACACATACAAATGTCCCATCCCCAATTCAAAAACACCCTTCCCTTGTTAGCCAGACCTGATATCTCATTTGCGGTGAATCAATTGTGTCAACATATGCATAATCCCACTGTTGGTCACTATGCTGGTGTAAAGAGGTTGCCCAAATTCATTAAGGGCACCATTTCTCATGGTCTTACCTATTACCCCAGCTCATTTGATCTTCATGCTTATTCTGACTCCAATTGAGCTGGAGACTTTGTTGACAGAAAATCTACCTCAGGGTATTTTGTATTTCTAGGATCCAATCTCATTTCTTGGTCCTCTAAAAAGCAAGCCACTGTCTCTTGATTCTTTACTGAAGCAGAGTACAGATCTTTAGCTCATACAGCAGCAAAGCTTGCTTGGCTTGGTATGTTGCTTCAGGATTTTTCCATTGTCCCTCCTACAGTTCCTCTTCTCTAGTGTGACAATGTATCTGCTATTACTCTGGCTTTTGACCCTGTCTTCCATTCCAGATCTAAGCATATAAAAGTTGATTGCCATTTTGTTCGAGATCGAGTGTTTGCTAAACAACTTGTATTGTACTACATTCCTACCATTGATCAGCTGGCAGATATCTTCACTAAACCTTTATCTGTCTCCAAATTTTCTTATCTTAAAGACAAGTTCATGTTGGTTTCTCCCTCTATCAGCTTGCGGGGGAATGTTGAAGATACACCACCAGCTAGCGTAGCTGCTAGCTGAACTAGCCTAGGTTGCAGTCGCAGCTCCAAGCTACAGCTCCTACCACAACTTCAACTTCAGCTATCAGCTTAGATATTTTGAAAAGATATTTTGTAGAATTAGTTAGGAGTTAGTTATAGTGGTTGTTAGTTTGTTGGAGTCATTATATTGTATATAAATATAAGTGATGTACGTACTTTGTGATTGATTGTGAATGAAAGAGTTTGATTACAAACTTCTTTCTTAAATAAGTAAATTTGATAGTTTAGAGAATAAAACTAAATTAACCCTTAAAGTTTGTACACTCAAGGTCCATTTTCTGAAATTGTTAGGCTAATAATAAGTTTAAGTCTTTTTTGGATCAAAATGACATTATTTGTCCAAACTATTTGTTCAAAAATTTAACTAGTTGTCTATTTGTTCAAATGCACTTAGGGGTATTTTAGAAAGATGGTTAAACGTTGTTTTTTGACTTTTTTGTGAAAAAGGAAAGTAGGTTAAAAGTTGAGAAGTGACTTTTAACTCACTTTCTAAAATAACACTTATATGTTTAAATATATACACATATCATCTATCTGTCCAATTAAGTGTTACTAGTTACCATTGTTGACTGCCACTATTGACCATTGTCCATCAACAATTTTTTTTGAGAACTTTTTAAAACACATGTCCTTACAAAATAAGATTCATCCTAATGCCTAATACACCATTTAACTTGGATTTACTGGCAATTTTTCTTAACAATTTTATGTAAGTTTATTTTGAAAAAATATATGTATATATAATAATAATAATTTAACCATAAATAAAAAATGGCAGTGGCTTGCTATTAGATCCGTGGGACTCACTACGGATTCCGTTTTGATAATCCGAATCGTTCAATGTGTAGAACTCGTCGAGTACTATATGTTTGTAAAAAATAATATTGATCGAATATCGATAGCTATCTCATCGGATTAGTTTTCTGTCAACCGTTTATTTTTTCACCGTCTATTTTTTTATACAAAACTAATTTGATCACGAAACTATCAATATCCGATTAACGTGATTATTTACAAATATATAGTACCTAATAAGTTATACACATTAAATTATTCAGATTATTAAAATGGGATCCAGCACCTCTACGACCGGAGATAAGCGAGGCGCATAAAAAAATGAGAGGAAATATTTTGAAAATCAATTTCCCGGGGAGCAAAAATACCTAACTTGGCTGGAAATGGGCCAGCAGTGTAAAGCGCACACCAGCCACACACAAAGGCGTAAGCTTCAAGTCCGCCAAAAATCACCTCCTGTTCATCATCAATCCTCGTACGTCCTGCTAATTTTTCTCTTGTTCACTTCCCCAACCTAATCTAGGGTTTCAGAGAGAGAGCTGTTTTTTGCGATCCGATGTCGCCTTCGTGTGCCACTGTAATTCATACAGCAAGAACAGAGCTATTCACTACTCTCGGAAACAGATTTATTGCTCCTGTGAAAACTCATCATCATCATCATAGTATGTACGCTTCTCTAAATCCCCATTATTTCCTTATCAATCTCTGAACTGAGTGTTGTTTACATTTGCAAGTTGCCATTTTAGTTGGCTATTTAACTTTTTTTACTATATTGGTCTGGCTAAATAGTTTGTGTTTGGGAATTTGGTTGATTTTTTTTTTTGGTTGTTGATTTGATGACTGTTTGACAAAAGTGAAATGATTATGATTTGATATGAAATTTTATCGCATATTTTGTCTTTGAGCTATTTTAGTCCATCCTTATTCCCAAGCACCCCTTACTATTAATCTCTCTCTCTCTCTCTCTCTCTCTCTCTCTCTCTCTCTCTCTCTCTCTCTCTCTCTCTCTCTCTCTTGTAAGGAAGCACATGCAAATTGAATAGGAGGGGCTTCGCATTCAAAGGAATTGTGGCTGCTGGAACTTCAGTCATGCCCTCTTCTTTGGTAGCTGAACCTGCTCAAGGTTAGTTTAGCAACTACTCCTATTTATTTATACACTGTGTAGAGTGTGTAGATATATTGTATTGTATTGATTGTTGTATTCAAATTATTGAAAGTAGTTGAATGCATAGGTTAGAGCATAATTTGGTATTGTCTAATATTTCGTGAACTTCCTTGTACATGCTGGAGCATACCTCTACTGAGAATCATTACCAGCTTATTATACTGAATTGTTAGATTTTGTGGCAAGGAATGTAGGAATAATCTCTTATGTGTACAGTGTGAAACACGTAATCATTGCATCAAATATATTACCAAATTATATATAAAAAAAATATAAGTTGAACTTCATGTAAATTATTTGGGTAAAACCAAACCAACCTATACAGATATAGAAAACTTACAAACAAATTGTAAAATCTGGAAACAAAACCAAATGTGATCGAAGTTTGTGTTGGACACAATTTCCTTAAGACAAATTCATCCCCCGCTATAGTGCTCACGAGTTTGTATCAGACGTTCGTCTCCCAGGATACAATGATCAAACCTTGCAGAAGTAGCACACTCGCAGCAAGTCTGGCAAACCTTATTGTGTAGAATTCTCTTACAGAAAAGACAGATTGCATAAGGAAAGAAACACAAGATGAATTCCATGCAAAATGAATGCAATAGGGGGCCTATTTATATATGAATTCCATGCAAAATAAATGCAATAGGGGGCCTATTTATATAGGTGAATTGGTTGCTCTTCGAATGGTCGTGGTGATTTTTCAAAAGAGTCACTTCTTTTCCATAAAAAGGTGCAACTAAAAAAAATAATTGTTTTTTTCAAAAGAATTCGAATTCTGTATTGAATAATCTTGTTTAATTTTGACTCAAAAAATTAACGAATTTATCTAAATAAAATCAAATTTTAAATTAAATAAATTTTGTCTTCAAATCATTATCAAATGGTGTACTTTGGAGTCAATTTCTCATTCACCTATTAATGGTTTCCAAACCATTTTTCCAACGGCAATAATCTTGGAGCTCTTTCCTTTCTTTTTGAGGAAGCTGTCCATCTAACCAGATTACAATGGCAGCATGGGATTGTTGAAATTTGGGTAACCACAATTAATATAAATAATCAAAAAATAAAATAAACAAATAATATGCGTGACTCAAGTAAGACAGTAACTGGAAATCGATGATAAATATAAGAGTTAGGAAAATAGTCTGTGAGTTTGTAATAAGCATGATAAGTAGTTGTCCTAAAGCTATACCTCCCTCCCTCCCTTCATCAGGGGCAGCCCGACCCTTTTGTGGCCTAAAGCAAAATTTTAAACTAAGGCTTTTTGACATTTAAATATTAATTGTAAATTTTTCATGTTTTATTTTTCATCTAAAATAAAATTTTATTATTTTGTCAAAGCAAAATTACTAATTAAGCTTTTGTAATCAAGTTTTTCTATCATATCTTTTTCAATTGATAAAATGGCTAATACACTCAATTTTTAATTAATTTTTTTATTTTATTTTTTATGTGTGACATAGTCCATCTTTAAAGTAGGATTTTATTAATTTTAATTTTGAAAAACATTTTTTCTGCAGAAATGCAGTTAAGAATATTGTTAATAACATTTTGTAAGCAATGCATGCATTAGGAAAGGAATCTAGTTTCTTTTTTTAATAATTTATTATGTCAATGGTGTGTTTTTATTTTTTCCCATTTGTATAATTTTATTTATTTTTTTTTTTTTTTGAAACTTTTAGTTCTGAAAACAAATCTAAACCATCAACATCATAAAATCATCATGTTTATGGACATTGGAGAAAAAATGGGGCCTTCTCCAAGGTATGACAGAGTGTCTAACAGTATATATATTATGCAGGTTCTAGTAGACAAGGTAAGACAGAGCGTCTGACACATGCATGTTTGGTGACAGATGAGATGTCGAGTCTATTTTGAAATGCGCAAAATATATAGAAAATAATATAATACTTTGTATGTAATATGAAGAAGACAATGTAGAGAATGGTGTGAAACAAATATGATGCATGTAGTATTACAAGATATCTAATTTAAAATGAACACACCATTTATTTTAAAATTACGCACCTTTTAAAATACATCTGTTTAAATTAAAAAGTATAAGTTTTGGATTTTTAAAATTTATAAATTTTGTTCCAATAGGTAGCAACTGAATGGTAAAACCTTGGCCTAATAACCTTGGGGTTATGGGTTCAAGTCACGGGGCAACCACTTTGTGTACTATGCCAAAGATTAGGTGTGTATCCAATCTTTCCCCTCCTAAACACACATTAATGTGTACTAATTGGGTATTGTTTTGGGTAGCAACTGAATGGGATGATGCAGACTCTTTTAGCTGGAAAACTCTCTTGGTAATCTGAGGATCCCCCTTCATCCAAGTTGGAAAAGGCTACTCCTTGCTTTGTGGTTCATAGTTTCCTTCGGCAAAATAAAATATGAAAAAGAATTACCAAAGCAAAACAACACCAAAACAAACCCACTCAATTGTTAGGTAGGGTCGTGTCCCAATTAGGTAGGGTCTTCTGCATGTATCTATCTAACTTAAACATTAGGTTCATTAGCCTCTGATTTAATTTGAGAACAAATGGATATCCCCACTATCCCAAAATTTCTTACTCAATTAACGCAAGTCAATTTTATTTTACATGTTGACTGTAGAGTATGCACAAAACCTTAAAATATGTAATGCAGTACATAGTATGTGTCATCTGTTCAAGGTAAATCATTCTGTTAATAGAATTACAAACTGGTGTGATACTTGAACATGCCATGGCCGCAAATCGCTATCTTTTCATTTTATTTCCTAGCTGAAGTTGCTTACCTATATGTATCAAACAGGTTAATACTGGATTTTGTAATTTCTACTTTTTCATATATTGGTTTTGAGCAAGTTTCTGAAGATAAGTTGCTTACTACATGGATCTTGGTTGAAATGGTTATCTCATAGGTTTGGAGAAATTACCGTTCAGGCCAGAGGGTTATGATTTTTGGACATGGAGAGGTCACAAAATACATTATGTACAACAAGGAGAAGGGATTCCAATCCTTCTTATTCATGGATTTGGTGCTTCTGCATTTCATTGGAGGTTTCCCCTTCTCTCTCTCTCTCTCTCTCTCTCTCTCTCTCTATTGTGTGTATGTTCATATTCTAATTCTCTTTCAGGATCTACCATTGACTTATAATTTCATTTATCCTTGCATGCACTATTGGCTAAAATGTCAAGGGATTCTAGCCTAATGTTTATGATGTTGATTTCTGTTGGAATAAAAAATAGATCATTCATCACATGTCATCAGAGTACTCCTGTTCTTACTGCCAATTTAAAAGACTAGAGCCCCCAGTGGATAATGTGATTCTTGTAGAACTTGTTCTTTTAGGTATAAACCCTTTAAATTTTGTTAGCTGTTAATCTAGATAATTTCTGGTTGGACTGTAAATATTCTCATCACCTAATGAAGCTAAACAATAATGATGTTCAATTGGATTTGATGCAAGTCATATTGCCTAAAACTTTACTCTGAAGTTCTTTCTCTTTCCATTTGTTTAGGTACAACATACCAGAATTGGCTAAAAAATACAAGGTTTATGCTATAGACTTGCTAGGCTTTGGTTGGAGTGAGAAAGCAATTATTGAGTATGATGCCTTGGTGTGGAGAGATCAAGTCGTGGATTTCTTAAAGGAGATTGTGAAAGAACCAGCAATTTTAGTTGGAAACAGGTAAGTAATTACTAATGAATTGATCTTCATCTTTTCATGCAAAGATGATTTAATTTGTGGCCACTAACTCATTGGTAATTTTCAGCCTCGGAGGATTTACAGCTTTGGTGACAGCAGCAGGGTTGCCTGAGCAAGTTGCTGGAGTTGCATTATTAAACTCTGCAGGACAATTTGGAAATCCAAATGCGGAAACCAATGAATCTGAAGAAAGTGTCGCACAGAAGTTTATTCTAAAGCCATTGAAGACAATTTTTCAGCGTGTAGTTCTTGGATTTTTGTTCTGGCAAGCCAAGCAACCTGCCCGCATTGAATCCGTCCTGAAGAGCGTATGTTCAAGTCCTCAATTGAACTTGAGCTTCTTTTCCTATTCTTTTTAAAGGTTTAGCTAGTACTTGAGTGGCTTAGAAATCATCACTGAAGGGTAAGTAGGACAATTTTTAGGTCTAGTTTTTGTTAAACTTTACCTAGGAATAAGATCCCTGGGTAACGTTGATTGAATGCATTGTATGAACCTAAATAGGCAGAGACTGTTATCTTTTCAAGTTGGCCATTCAATTAATAGGAGATTAACCATATAAGAACTAGTAGAGGGCAAATGTTTAATGCTGCCTGTAAACCACATGGTGCCACAGGAAACGTGATGGTTTTTTCCATCTTCCATCTTGTTTCAAATTAACTTGTGCTCCGTTTTTTTGGGCCAAAATGCATTTTTTTCAATGGAAAACATTTTACAGAAAACGTTTTTGTATGTTTGGTTGCATCCTTAAAACTAATGTACTAATGGTTATATTAGTGTAGTGGCATTGGTGGTAAGACTTTAGTGGGAAACATTTTCCGCCTAAATAAGCTTGTTTTCCATTGACTTCTGTTTTCTGTTGAACCAAACGCCAGAAATGCGGAAAATTTTTCCAGTATCAAACTCTGCTTTACTGTTTAGTTGAGCTTCCTGAAAGCACAAAGTTTGTGCCTCAGTTATCTAGAAATATCTGTGACTTTAAATATCAAACAAGAGTGGTAAACTTATTCACTTTTATATTTCAGGTATATGTTAATTCCTCCAATGTGGACGACTATCTTGTGGAATCAATAACCAGGCCAGCTGAAGACCCCAATGCCGGAGAAGTTTATTACAGGTATGGATGTAGCCATGAAGGGTGTGTTCTTACATTCTGCTTTGAAATTAAAAATTCCTCCATTTGCTTCCTGGAGCTGGAGCATAAGAAATTGAGTTAGAAAACTACAATTGACCAGGTCTCACTTTCTTTCACAATGAAAATATCAGAAATCTGCTGATCAGTGTAGTACAGATCTTCCTTTGGTTCCCCATGCTTCTCTCTTGTGGGGATCATTTTTACTATTGATATCCTTTGAATGATTAAAAAATTAAGGCTGTGTTAAATTTGTGGATTTGAAATGGAAGGATTTTTCACTATTCATTCAAGGAGAATAACTCAAATTTTAGATTTGATAGTTTAGATGTGAATTTGAGACAGCTTTGTCGTGATGGATTTAAAGTAACTAGTTATTTGAAATCCTTAACGGTAAGGGTTGTTTTACAAAAAAAAAAAACAAAAAATCCTTATGTAGTTTCTCAATCCATCCATAATAGCTTAATCTCCTATATTTTTATAAAATTTAAACTCAGATCCCGTCTTTTGAAATCCATCCATCCAAACGGAGCCTAACTCTTTGTGCTGAACTGCTTCAGCTTAGAATTTAGGTAGTCTGAACAAGAAAGTGGTTCTCACCAGCAGTTGTATTGTGATTCTCCAACCAACTGTTGGTTGGTTTTCCATATAAAAATTACATTGCTGTCTGAGATCATTGACAATCTCAGTTCGCTCCTTCTATGTTTAACTAAACAGCCACTGGAAATGTTCTTGAAACGTATTCCTTCAAATCCATTCACTTACTCTCTTTTTGTGTGTGTTTGATGATAAATGTCATCTTGGTTAATTGCAGATTAATGACACGATTCATGTTGAATCAGAGCAAATACACACTTGACAGTGTCTTGAGCAAACTCACTTGCCCACTGTTGCTGCTTTGGGGTGACTTAGATCCGTGGGTGGGTCCAGCCAAGGCCATTCGGATCAAAGAGTTCTATCCAAACACAACAATTGTTAACCTACAGGCCGGGCATTGCCCACACGATGAAGTTCCAGAGCTTGCCAATAAGGCTTTACTAGATTGGTTGTCTACTTTGCCCTCTGCATCCACTCCCCAGACACAGACGGTGTGAACTTGTCCCAACTCCATAGAGCCTTACTGCGCCCGAGATCTGCATTGAGGTTATTTTTCTTGTGTAATTAAATTGTATATTTAATTAATCATAGAACTTCATTAGTAGGGAAACTCTCCTATTCTTTTTAGTGAATAGGTATACAGTAACAGTAGAAGTTTCATTCAATACAATAGAGAATTTTGTAAACTTTTTTATTTATTGCATTTGAAAACTTTTCACTCTCTTGGCTTGGCAATTTAAGGTAATACACCTTCACTAGAAGAAGCTCCCTCTTTTCAAAAGAAATAATAATAGAATAATTTCATGGTCTGATCTTGCAAATACAACTTAAATGATGTGTTTTCTGTTCTACAAGTGCACAACACAAGCATCATCATGCTTAATATGACCCTGCCATCTAGCAAGGAAAGATTTGGACTTAAATTCCCATTGGATCCTATTTTATCATTTCATTTTACTTGCCTGAATAAAATAAATAAATAAAATAAATAAATAAATCAGCTTGATTTAGAGGACAAGGTCTTTGCTGCACCATATTACTATAGCTTTGCTAATTTGATGACCCATTTAACACTTTACAAGCCTACGATCTTCCCACTTCACTTACCTCTGGCTCCTTTTTTTTTTCTTTTCTTTTTTTTTTTTTTTTTTTTTCTTTTTTTTGAGAACATCCCTTTGGCTCTTAAGTTGACTTTTTTGTCATTTTTTTTTTGTATTTTTATTATAATTAAAAAAAATATTCTGTAAATCCATTTAAAATGTAAAAGGAAAAAAATAATAATTAAAAGGTGAAAAAAAAAAAAACACACTAAATCTCTCTCTTTTCTAAAATTTCACAATTAGACAATACTGAACTCATTTTGGGAAAAAAATATCTAGGAAATCTGACCTATAGCATCAATGGGATTACACTTAGATTACTTTAATTCTATTTTTTTTTAATAAGATGATTGCCTATACTTTGCTAGAAGCAGATACCAATGCAGGTGAAATATATATATTTATATGTATATATATATTTAATACAACAATCATATCATGTCATTATTATGAGTGAACGTAGTTTGGATTGATTTGGGAGTAAATTAAGAATCGAACTGTTACTCATGGTTCAATGAAGTTTAGAATCAAATTAAGAAAAATTTGGAACCAAATCAGATCGAACCATTAAATTGTAGTTTATTTCGGCTTGAAACTACGGTTTCCATAAATCTTGTTATCATTCACTGTTGGAACAATCTTTTGTGTAAATAAAATAAATTGAAATAAATCAAACAAAATAAATAAATAACATACCGAATTTATTTATCGAACCGAATTAAAAATAAAAGACCAAGCCGAGTGTGTGACACTCTGTCCTTAAGACAGATTCGCCCCGCTACGGTATTTACGGTTGAGTGACGTCTATCTCCCAGGATACAATGATCTTCACAAATTGCAGTAGTACTCCAAATAATTTGTTCGGCGAACCAAACCTGTGTTCTAACTCTCTAAAATTTATTCTAAAACTAATATAAAGAATAATGCAAAAGTGCAGAATTTAGGACAGCAAAAGATAGAATATCAGACTGAATTTTCGATTACATGGACTGCAGGAAATGGATCTATATATAGGCACAAAAGGTGACTAAAAATATGTCCGAACAGGTGTAAACACTGCCGAACAGATGCAACATGTTAAGTATCCAAATAGTTTTAGACCGTTGCATAAGACCATCTCCAACGGTTAACCTTTTTTTTCATCAAATCTGATGCGAAAAAGGGTGATTTCCTCAATTTGGTACGTCGCGCTCCAACGGTGTTGCATCAAATTTGGGCCGGGCAACCGGTTGGTTGACCGGCCGGTCGACCGGCCGGTCAACCGGTAAAGAGCAAATTTTTTTTTTTTTTTTTTTTTTACCGGTTTGAACCCTTTGTTCTGAACTTTTTGAACTTCTGGGTGTCGACCGGGTGGTCAACCGGCCGGTCGACCGGGTGGTCGACCACCTAGGCAAAAATTTTTTTTTTTTTTTTTTTTTGACTGGTTTGAACTGAAAAGTGAACCTTTTGAACTTTTTTCCGGGGCGACCGGTTGGTCACCCGGATGGTCAACCGGTTTGTAATTCCCAACGGTCAGGAACAGTGTTTTGCTGAAATGCTTCGCGTGTTCTCATTTTGATACCAGATTTGCTGAATTCCCGATTTGGTATGGATTTGATGAAACCGTTGGAGCTCAAAAAAGTGGATTTTTCATCAAATTTTGAATTTGATGCTGGATTTGGTTCTCCGTTGGAGATGCTCTAATGAACACTTTTATTTAAACAATTGAAAAAGTATCCGTTGGACAAAGTTTAAAACTGTTGGAATATTCCCTTTTATTAAACTATTTGAATAGTTTATCTAAGAAGCCCATAGTGGAACAGTTTTTCAAACTGTTTGAATATTATTATTAAACTATTTTAAATAGTTTAATTAATAAACTATTTTAAATAGTTTAATTAATAAAGGAAAATGTGCAATTTTTAGGAACAAAAATTTGAATTTAAACTTAAACTTAAGTTAAATTCTCACAATAATTTTTTTTTTGAAAAAATTCAAAAGAATTTTGTCTAAAAAATTAATGTTAGACCCTAAAACGACGTTAACTTCCCATTCACTCATAAATGGTTTTGATGTCCCGTCTTCACCGTGTGACTTGCCACGCGGCAAGGAACACGTTACCTCTTCGGACCAACCCCAAAAGTCGTTTAGGGCCCACTCAATTTTGGCCTCAAAGTTAGCCAAAAAAAAAAACCCATATAAAATACCATTTTTCCAATAATCCCCCGCATTAATGGAATTTGACAGAGAGAAAATGCAACAACATGATCTAATTACAGAGAGTACAGAAATTGAAAATATTCTGCAAAGGATAGGTAGCTTTTGACTTTGAATCTTCCCTTGTGAGACACTATCGGATTTACTAGCTAACCAGTGAACATGATGTATTGAACTGTTTAGCCGTTTGTGTAAACCAAGACAATAGAACTCACATAGTATATCTCCAGACACAGTTTAGTTCTCACTATTGTGTTCATTTTGACCCTGAACAACCTGGTCTTTCATGAGTGCTCTAGAGAATTGTAGCCCTTCACAAATCTCATAGAACCGGCCCAGTTCACACTCACATAGGTGATTCTTATGAAGAGTATCTTGCCATACTCCACTAGGTATACCTAGATATAAGAATCATTAAAAGTATTACTTAACCTAAAACTCTGCAGTCATCACTATTTTAACATAGAAATGGGTAGGAGTTAGACTCCCCAGTGATCCTTCTGAGTCATTCACAACTCGGTTGTCCCTTTGAACATAGATCTTGGGATCTCCAGTCAACTAGGTTGGGTTGCCGTTGTGGTAACTCTTATTTAATAAGCTTTAGTCTCATTCCCCTCGATGAATTCTCAACTAACTCTCTTGCTAACCCTTTGGTTAGTGGATCCGCTATGTTGTCTTTAGACTTAACATATTCCATGGAAATAATTCTATTAGAGAGTAGTTGTCTCACGGTGTTATGTCGACGACGAATGTGTCGTGACTTACCGTTATACATATGACTCTGTGCTCTACTTATAGCTGATTGACTATCACAATGTACGCATATAGCAGGCACCGGTTTAGGCCATATTGGAATATCTTCAAGGAAGTGGCGAAGCCATTCTGCTTCTTCCCCATCTTTGTCTAATGCTATGAATTCTGATTCCATAGTAGACCTAGCAATGCAAGTCTGTTTGGAAGATTTCCAAGATACAGCCGCCCCACCAAGAGTAAAGACATACCCACTGGTGGACTTCGAGTCTCTAGTATCCGATATCCAATTTGCATCACAGTATCCTTCAAGTACTGCTGGATATCTAGTATAATTAAGCCCAATGTTACGAGTAAATCGGAGATATCTTAGAACCCTTATAATTGCTTTCCAGTGTTCTACTCCCGGGTTACTCGTATATCTACTTAATTTACTTACTGCATAAGCTATATCTGGGCGAGTGCAGTTCATCAAGTACATTAAGCTTCCAATAATTTGGGCATACTCTAATTGAGAAATACTTTCCTGTACATTCTTAGAAAGATACAAATTAACATCTACAGGTGTTCTAGCAAGATGATCATCATCTTTGCTGAATTTGTCAAGTATTTTCTCAATGTAATGAGATTGTGACAAAGCATAACCTTCTGATGTTTTGGTAATTTTCATACCAAGAATTACATCAGCAATGCCCATGTCCTTCATGTCAAAATGTTTATTCAACATTTTCTTGGTAGTTTTAATCATGTCATTATTACTACCTATGATGAGCATATCATCTACATAAAGACATACAATGACATAACCTTTGTCTGTGTTTTTAATATAAACACATTTGTCACACTCATTAATTTTAAATCCATTTGACATCATTGCCTTGTCAAATTTCTCATGCCATTGCTTTGGCGCTTGTTTTAAACCATATAATGATTTAACCAATTTACACACTTTCTTTTCTTTCCCTGGAACAGAAAACCTTCTGGTTGTTCCATGTAAATTTTCTTCTCTAACTCACCATTTAAGAAAGCGGTTTTAACATCCATTTGATGAATTTCTAGATTGTATAGAGATGCAATGGCAATTAGCATTCTAATGGATGTTATTCTAGTAACCGGTGAGTATGTGTCAAAGTAATCAAGACCTTCTTTTTGTCTAAAACCTTTGACCACAAGTCTTGCCTTGTATTTGTCAATTGATCCATCCGCTTTCATTTTCCTTTTGAAAATCCACTTGTACCCAAGAGGTTTACAACCTGGTGGCAAGTCCACTAATTCCCAAGTGTGATTTTGCAAGATGGATTCAACTTCACTGTTGACAGCTTCTTTCCATAAAGGAGCTTCAGGACTGGACATAGCATCTTTAAAAGTTAAAGGCTCATTTTCTAACAAATATGTTAGAAAATCTGGACCAAAAGATTTTGAGGTTCTAGCACGTTTACTACGCCTAAGTTCCTCTTCCTCATTTTGATCTAACTCTTGTTCTTGATCATGTTCTTGATCCTGACTAGTAATAGCATCATGAGATCTTTTATTGTTACTAGTCTCTTGTCCAGTCTTATTTGGAAATACATGTTCAAAGAAAGATGCATTCCGAGATTCAATAATAGTATTTACATGCATTTCGGAATGTTCTGATTTATGAATCAAAAACCGATATGCACTACTATTCTTGGCATAACCAATGAAAATGCAATCAATGGTCTTAGGACCTATCTTAGTCTTTTTAGGACTAGGAATAGCCACTTTAGCCAAACACCCCCACACTTTTAAGTATTTGTAGGATGGTACTCTTCCATGCCACAATTCATAAGGTGTTTGATTCACTTTCTTTCGGGGTACTTTATTAAGTATATAATTAGCAGAAAGTATTGCTTCCCCCCCCCCACAAGTTCTGAGGTAATCTAGAACTTATCAACATGGCATTCATCATTTCTTTTAAAGTCCTATTTTTCCTTTCAGCAATTCCATTTTGCTGAGGTGAGTAAGGAGCGGTTTGATGAATTATTCCATGTTCTTTACAAAACTCACCAAAAGGTGATTCATATTCACCACCTCTATCACTTCTAATTTTCTTGATTTTCTTACCAAGTTGATTTTTAACTTCATTCTTATATTGAATGAAAGTTTCCAAAGCTTCATCCTTTGTTCGAATTAAATAAACATAACTATATCTAGTATAGTCATCTATGAAAGTAATAAAATATTTGTTCCCATCTCTAGTTTGAATTGATTTAAAATCACAAATGTCACTGTGAATTAATTCAAGTGATTCCGTATTTCTTTCAATTGTATGAAAAGGAGTTTTGGATAATTTTGCCTCAACACAAATTTCACATTTATGATTTGGATCATTTTCAAATTTAGGTAAACATTCCATATTAATTAATCTACGCAAAGATCCATAATTAACATGTCCTAGTCTACCATGCCATAAATTTGAAAGACTCAAGCAAGTAAGAAGAAGATGTAGTATTATTAATAACTGAGGGTACAACGGTCATTACATTTAACTTGAAAAGGCCATCAGACATGTAACATTTTCCTACATACATCCCATTCTTAGTAAGTACAAATTTATCACTCTCAAATACTAGCCTAAACCCATTCTTACTCAACAAAGATCCGGAAACAAGATTCTTGCGAATGTCCGGTACATGCAGCACATTGTTGAGAGTGAGTTCCTTTCCAGATGTCATCTTGAGTACAATCTTTCCTTGTCCTTCAACTTTGGAAGTTGAGGAGTTGCCCATAAAAAGTTGTTCACCATTGTCCACTGTAGAATAAGATGTGAACATCTTTTTGTCGGCACAAATATGGCGAGTAGCACCAGTGTCCACCCACCATTCTTTAGGATTTCCGACAAGATTTGCCTCGGAAACAACTGCAGAAAGATTGATGTCATCGACACCATTGGAAATATTGTCCACTTCGGTCATACGAGCTTGAGCAGGCTTCTTGCTTGTTCTCCTTTTGCTTTTGCCTTTGCTACGGCAATCTTTGGCCCGATGTCCCTCTTTGTCACAGATGTAACATTTGCCATTGAACTTGTACTTTTTATTTCCCCTTCCCCCTTTTAGAGCCTTGTGATGAACTTTCTCCAAAAGACTTTCGTTTCTTGGTTTTTGAAGCATGTTCCACCACATTTGCCTTAGACTCCATAGGATGCTTACCAGCCCGCTTTTCAGAATTGCGGTTGTCCTCCTCAATCCTCAAACGCACAATTAATTCTTCCATAGAAATTTCTTTGCGCTTGTGTTTGAGGTAGTTCTTGAATTCCTTCCAGCCTTTTGGTAATTTTTCAATTAAGGCTGCAACTTGGAAGGATTCACTGAGAGACATGCCTTCTGCGTGAATGTCATGCAGAATGAGTTGGAAATCTTGAACTTGGCTGATCACAGTTTTTGAATCAACCATTACAAAATCCAGGAATCTGCCAACCACAAATTTCTTTGAGCCGGCATCTTCCGTGTTGTATTTTTTCTCCAAGACTCCCAAAGTTCCTTTGCTGTCTTGATAGGACTGTAGACGTTGTATAATGTGTTGTCAAGTCCGTTCAAGATGTAGTTCCGGCAAAGGAAATCGGCATGTTTCCAGGCATCAACCGCAGCAACCACTTGCCGGTCGGTTTCATCCTCTTTCAGGATAGGAGCATCTTCACGGAGGAAACGAGCCAGGTTCAGAGTTGTAAGATAGAACAACATTTTCTGTTGCCATCTTTTAAAGTCAGTTCCTGAGAACTTCTCTGGCTTCTCTCCATGATTTATTGGTACTGTCACCAAAGGAGAGGGGGTTGGTGCAATTGCAGCCACCACAATAGTACTTGTTTGGCATTTGTTTCAGTAGCCATCAATTCTAATTTATAAAACAAAATTATAATTAGAATTTACACTACACAGAAAATTAAACCAAAAACCAGAATTAAATTCTGTAAAAATAAAAAAAACAAGAATTGTAACTTTTATTTCCAATTAATTTGAAAATAAAATAAAATTTTATTTAACAAATTAAACCAAACACAACTAAATAAATCTGTTAAAATAAAGAAACAAAACAAAATGTACTTTTATTTTCAATTAATTTGGAAATAAAATAAAATAAATTTTTTATTTACCAAATTAATTCCACACAAAACTAATCTAATCACAGAATTAATTCTATAAAAATAAAAGAAACAGAATGTCTTTTATTTCCAATTAATTGGAAATAATAAAATTTATTTAACCAAATTAATTCCACATAGAAATTAAATTCTATAAATAAAAGAAATAAGAAATACTTTTATTTTTAATTAATTTGGAATAAATAAAATTTTATTAACAAATTAATTTCCACCAGAAAATTATTTCTGTACACTTCAATAATTAAATACTAAAACAGAATTTTAAGTAATGAAAACTCAGAAAATAATTTCTAAAACCCAAAATTATTTCTGAAAAAATTTTCACAAAAATATATTCTGAATTGTTATGACACAAGTATTGTACTACTAGTTGTCAAAGAAATAGACAGTATATTACTACTATTTGTCAAATAACATATAATCACTATTTGTTTTTCCAACCAAAATATTATTTTGTAAATCCACAGAAAAAATTTTTTTAAAAGAAGAAAGAGAAATGGAACAAACAAAAAATTCTGTAAACAGAATAATTCGAATCTGTCTTAAGATTGTTGGAACAATCTTTTGTGTAAATAAAATAAATTGAAATAAATCAAACAAATAAATAAATAACGTACCGAATTTATTTATCGAACGAATTAAAATAAAAGACCAAGTCGAGTGTGTGACACTCTGTCCTTAAAACAGATTCGCCCCGCTACGGTACTTACGGTTGAGTGGCGTCTATCTCCCAGGATACAATGATCTTCACAAATTGTAGTAGTACTCCAAACAATTTGTTCGGCGAACCAAACCTGTGTTCTAACTCTCTGAATTTATTCTAAACTAATATGAAGAATAATGCAAAGTGCAAATTTAGGACAGCAAAGATGAGAATATCAGACTGAATTTCGATTACAATGGACTGCAGGAAATAGATCTATATATAGGCACAAAAGGTGACTAAAAATATGTCCGAACAGGTGTAAACACTGCCGAACAGATGCAACCTGGTTAATATCCAAACAGTTTCAGACCGTTGCACAATGAACACTTTTATTTAAACCATTGAAAAAGTATCCGTTGGACAAAGTTTAAAACTGTTGGATATTCCCTTTATTAAACTATTTGAATAGTTTAATCTAAGAAGCCCATATGGAACAGTTTTTTCAAACTTGTTTGAATATTATATTAAACTATTTGAATAGTTTAATTAATAAAGGAAAATGTGCAATTTTAGGAAACCAAAATTTGAATTTAAATTAAGTTAAATTTTCACAATAATTTTTTTTTGAAAAAATTCAAAAGAATTTTGTCTAAAAAATTAATGTTAGACCCTAAAAAACGACGTTAACTTTCCATTCACTCATAAATGGTTTTGACGTCCCGTCTTCACCGTGTGACTTGCCACGCGGCAAGGAACACGTCACCTCTTCGGACTCATAAATGGTTTTGACGTCCCGTCTTCACCGTGTGACTTGCCACGCGGCAAGGAACACGTCACCTCTTCGACTCACCCCAAAGACGTTTGGGGCCCACTCAATTTGGCCTCAAAGTTAGCCAAAAAAAAAAGCCATATAATACACCATTTTTCCAATTCACAACATGATCAGAAAATATTATTTACAATCACATAATTGTTTAGATGATTATTTAGAACCTTTTTTTAATACTATACAAGAACACAATTGTAAAAGTAAAGGGTTACAAATTATGTTTATATATATTTGATATTGATAAGATTTTTGAATGTTAAATTTGGTTTCAACCGGATCCATAATTATAAAACCACAACCGAACCGTAAAATACTGATCATCTATTTTAATAATCAAGGGCAAATTGTACGTTTGAGAAAATCAAATTGAACTGCTGTTTCCCCTTCCTTAGGAAAAGAAAAACGCGTTTTTTGGCACCGAATGCGTGAGTGAATGATGATTGATTAGTGCACAGGGGTGCCAGGACTTGTGACCTAGGCCAAGGTGTAGTTGAGAGTGATGAGCCCAAATTTGACTTCTATCAGACGAATTGTGTGCAGGTTCATTGGACAACCACTAGTTCTTTTTTGTCTTAATGAAGAGAACTTCATAATATGGAAAACAAGTAAAATTTACTATTTTAGAAAAAGTAAATATTACATATTTTGATAAAGGCGTTGGGCCCTGATGGTAATTGTTAATATATCATATACTTTAGTTCATTATAGCTGTATACTTTAGTTCATTATAGCTGTATACTTTCCATTCTGTAAAGGCAACCACACCCACTACCACCTTTCCGCTTTTAGTTTAGTGCGTATATTATTTAATGTAAATTTATATGCTTCGGTGCTCCATTGATTACTCCATTGTATCCCCATTCTCTCTATAAAAGAGAGCTCATTCTCCATTGTAAACATACACACAACAATACAGATATACAGAGCCATTCAGTTGCTCTTTCTCTCTCTCTCTCTCTCTCTCTCTCTCTCTCACTCTCTCAAATTATTGTTTCATGGTATCAGAGCCCAGTGTATACATTTCTGGCAATTTTCGATTTTGGTGTTTAGTCCCGTACATAGTGGCACTACACCAAACCGCTCGAAATTTCCTCACGATTCCAACGGCACCAAGCCCGTCCTCAGAAACCCTCTCACGCGCCCACACGCGCCGTCTTTGTCCTCGGCGCGTCACCAATTCCGCCACCACTCTCACACGCGCCTGCACGCGCCATCTGTTGCTGCACACATCCGACACGCGCCCACACAGTCGCGGCTGACGTCAGCCCTGCCACTCTCGTGCGCCGCGCTGCTACTGTGCGCCCTCGTGCGCCGCTTCACTAGTGTACACCCTCGCGTGCGCCAAAACTGCTACCGTGCGCCGCCGCCTCCTGCTAACGTGCTCCTCCTGCACTCTGCTAACGTGCGCCGCTGACATCATTGCTGACATTCTCTCTGTCCAGCATACCTTTCCTAGCTATTTTCGACCTTCCGGACTCACTGGTACACTCTGTTTTACCTAATTTTGCTCCTACAGGTCTATTCCTCTTGATTTAGCCCTATTCAACCTTTATTATGGATCGTCATGATGCCTCCATCCCATTTTATGTTATTTTGAATGGTTCCAACTATGTTCTGTGGGCCAAGCCATGTCTTCCTTCCTCAAAGGAAAGAAGCTCTGGCGAATTATCACCGGGGATGTGACCCACCCAGTGAAAGACACTACTGAAACTACTGTTTCCACTGCTACTACTACATATGAAGACCGACTTGAGGACTGGGATAGTAAAATTACCAAATCATTACCTGGTTTCGAAATACATCTGTTACCTCTATTAGTCTTCAGTTTGGTCGCTTTCAGCTTGACTCTGTCACTACTCCTACAAGGACATCTGGGATTTTTTGAAAGAAAATACCAGACTACTGGTCTTGCTCATCAATATCAACTTCAGAGCCAACTTCATCGGATGCGCCAAGAATCTAGTCAGTCCATCAATGACTTCCTTTCTCAAATGTACTCCGTTTGGGACCAGCTTGCTTTTTCCGAGCCGACTTGGCCTCACGAGAAGATGCTGTCTTATTTACTGCCTATCGTAATCAGCAAAGGTTGGTGCACTTTCTCATGGCTCTCACTTCATCTTTTGAGCCATACGTGCCTCTCTTCTTCATCGCCATCCTTTGCCCACTCTGGAACAAGCCATTTCTGAGCTGCTATCAGAGGAGACTCGTCTTGGCACTCTCCAAACTCATCATGTGGACTCTGTTCTTGCCACTCCTCCGTACCGGCCATCATCATTTACCCAGCGGACCACTGCCTGCCTCTATTGTCAGAATCGGGGCCTTCCTTCAACACATCTCCTGGTCAATTGCCCTGTCAGAACCTGCCGATACTGCAACAAACTTAGTCCTGGTCATTTGCAACAGGATTGTTTTCACAATCCATCCCGCTCCTCCTCCAACAACCACTCTTCTCGCGGTGGTTTTTCCCGGAGGAGCTTTCATCGTTCCGGGAATTAGTCTCATTCTGGGAATCAGTCTCATCACACTGCTGCTGCTGCCTCTGAGGGTTCTTCTGAGTCTCCTGCTCCATCTACCCCTCTCTTTTCTCCAACGGATGTAGAGGCCATGTTCAAACACCTTCTCTCCCCTTCCGGTACTCCTCCTCCTACTGCTTTGTCTGTGATTCCAGGTAATTCTTCTTGGTATTTTGACTCTGCCTATTGTAATCATATGACCTCCAGTTCTACTATATTTTCTTCTATCTCTTCATCTCCTCATATTCCCTCAATTCAAACTGCTGATGGTTCTCTCATGACTGTCCGTCATATTGGTACTGTTTCCACATCTTCTTTATCTTTGCCTCAAGTTTATCATATCCCTGCTCTCACTTTAAACCTTATTTCTATTGGTCAATTATGTGAACTTGGTCTAACTGTCACATTTTCTGCTACTCATTGTTTGGTGCAGGACCCTCAGACGGGGCAGACTATTGGGATCGGCCGTAAGCACGGACGTCTCTATGAGCTCATTCACCTTCATGTTCCTGACTCTCCTCAAATCGCTGCTCCTGCATCTGCTTCCTCCTTATCTCCTTTTCATCTTTGGCATTGTCGGTTAGGGCATATTTCTGTTAATCGCTTAAAGTCTTTGGTTTCTAGTGGACAATTGGGTCATGTACTTCTGGATACTTTCGATTGTATACCCTGTCAACTTGCCAAACAACCTGTTTTATCATTCAATAAAAGTACTTCTGTTTCCTGTGCACCTTTTGATCTTATACATTCGGATATTTGGGGCCCCTCCCCTACTCCTACTATGGGGGATCTCGTTATTTTGTTGTTTTTATTGATGATTTTTCACGGTTTACTTGGATTTTTCTCATGAAAACTCGGTCTGAACTCAAAACCCTTTATTATAACTTTGCCCAAATGATCCACACCCAATTTTCCAAAACCATCAAACTTTTTCGCTCTGACAATGCTATGGAATATCGGACTCAGATTTCCTTTCTTTTCTTCAGAGTCATGGTACACTGCCTCATCGTTCCTGTGCTGGCACGTCCCAGCAAAATGGCCGTGCTGAACGAAAACATAGGCTTATTCTTAACACTACTCGCGCTCTCCTTCTCTCTTCTTCCTGCCCTGAAAACTTTTGGGGGGAAGCTGCCCTCACTGCTGTCTACACTATCAATTGTGCTCCTACCCCTGTCATCCATAATCAAACTCCCTTTGAACGTCTGCATGGCACTCCCCCTCCATATACTAATCTTCGGGTTTTTGGCTCTGTCTGCTTTGTTCTACTTCAATCTCATGAACACACCAAGCTTGAACCTCGTTCTCGTCTTTGTTGCTTTCTTGGGTATGGAATTGAACATAAAGGCTTTCGCTATTGGGACCCTCTCTCTAAACATCTTCGTATCTCCCGCCATGTCGTTTTCTGGGAGCACAAAATGTTTTCCTCCCTATCCTCCTTTCACTTACCCGCACTTTCCACTAATGTATTGTTTACTAATCCTTCCATAGATCTCTTCTCTGATGATTTTGATACAGGTTCCTCCTTCATTGAGACGCCCTTGTTCACTCCTACTCCCAACCAGACTGCTCTCCCTGAAGGTCCACCTCTCATTACACCACCTCCTTCTCCACCGGTTCTTCCTCCCACCGATCCTCCTCCGGGTCGACCACACCGGGTAACTCAACCTCCTATCCATCTTCGTGATTATATTGTTGGATCTGCTGCCTTTTCTACTTATGAACCTACCTCCTATTGTGAGGCTTGTACTAATCCTCTTTGGCAGCATGCTATGACTGATGAACTCCAAGCTTTGGACAAAACTCATTCTTGGGATCTTGTTGATCTTCCTTTTGGCAAAACTGCGATTGGTTGCAAATGGGTTTACAAAATCAAGACTCATTCTGATGGCTCTATTGAACGCTACAAAGCTCGTCTTGTTGCCAAGGGTTTCAACCAGGAATATGGGATTGATTATGAGGAAACCTTCTCCCCTATTGCTCGGCTTACCTCTGTTCGCAGTTTACTTGCTGTTTCTGCTGCTCGCCACTGGGAGCTCTTTCAGATGGATGTCAAAAATGCTTTCCTCAATGGTAATCTTCTTGAGGAGGTCTACATGCAACCTCCACCTGGGTCCACTTTTCCACCTCATAAGGTTTGCAAACTATAGCGTGCCCTCTATGGCCTCAAGCAAGCACCCCGCACTTGGTTTGCTAAATTCAATTCTACCATTCATGACTTTGGATTCACCTCTAGCTCCTATGACTCTGCTATTTTTATACGACTACTCCTCATGGTACCACTCTTCTCCTTCTGTATGTGGATGATATGATTATCACTGACAATGATGCAGCTGGTATTCTCCAACTCAAACGTTTTCTCCACCGTCAGTTTGAGATGACAGACCTTGGTACTCTTAACTACTTTTTAGGCCTTGAAGTCTCTCATGATTCTACTGGTTCTTATTTATCTCAGGCCAAATATGAATCAGATCTTCTGGCTCGTACTAGTCTTACCGATTGCAAAACTACCTCTACTCCAGTTGATCCTCAGATTCGTCTCACTCCTCTCGATGGGGATCTCCTCAATGATGCTACTCTTTATCGCCAGCTCGTCGGTAGTCTTGTCTATCTCACAGTGACTCGTCCTGACATTGCATATGCTATTCACATTGTTAGTCAGTACATGTCGGCTCCTCGCACTCCCCACTATATTGCTCTACTCCACATCCTTCGATACCTCAAAGGCACTTTGTTCCATGGCCTTCACTACTCTACTTCTTCCTCTCTTGAATTGCGTGCCTTTTCTGATGCTGATTGGGCTGGGGATCCTACGGATCGACGCTTCACCACGGGATTTTGTTTCTTCTTAGGGGATTCTCTTATTACTTGGCATAGCAAGAGACAATCCCTCACTGCCCGTTCTAGCACCGAAGCTGAATACTGAGCTCTTGCTGATACTACTCAGGAACTTCTCTGGCTTCGCTGGCTCCTCACTGATATGGGTGTTTCCTCTTCTGGAGCTACTTCTCTTTATTGTGACAATCAGAGCGCCATTCAGATTGCTCACAATGATGTGTTTCATGATCGCACAAAGCATATTGAGATTGATTGTCATTTCATTCGACAGCATGTTACACGTGGTACTGTTTATCTTCTCCCTATTGCTTCTGCCGATCAACCTGCTGATATTTTCACCAAGGCTCATCCTCCTGGGCGCTTCCGTGATCTTGTTTCCAAACTCAACTTGGTCGATGCCTAACCTCCTTGAGTTTGCGGGGGGTTGTTAATATATCATATACTTTAGTTCATTATAGCTGTATACTTTCATTCTGTAAAGGCAACCACACCCACTACCACCTTTCCGCTTTAGTTTAGTGCGTATATTATTTAATGTAAATTATATGCTTACGGTGCTCCATTGTATTCCCATTCTCTTTATAAAAGAGAGCTCATTCTCCATGGTAAACATACACACAATAACAGATATACAGAGCCATTCAGTTGCTCTTTCTCTCTCTCTCTCTTTCTCTCTCTCTCTCACTCTCTCAAATTATTGTTTCAGAATAAACTAGAATTAAAAGATAAAGGTGTTGGTAAATGAAGTAAACTAATAAACTATTCCATTGATGAATGGAAGTAACCTATTTTATTTGTCTATTATTCTATTTTTTGTTGTCCCAAAATGTAAGTCACTTTGAAAAATCAAAACTTAAGATTTAAATTTTTTCAAAATTGCCCCTTGTAAATAATATATACTTTAAATTTATTTATTAATTTTTATATATTTTAAAATGAGAATAGAAGAGTATTTTGAAAATTAATGCTTTAAAATTTAAATTTAAATATAATGATGGCATGTCTCCTTAAAAAGTTAGAATTTTTAAAATTGAATATTAAATTTGTTTGATTAGTGCTGGACTCTTTGTCATGCCCCTCCTTGGGTATTTATAGTTGCTGATGCTTGCAGTTATTCGGTCTTACTTTCGTTGCTGGCAGTCTATGATAGCGTGCCACGTGGCCCATGATCTTCCACTTAAAACTAGCCACTTGCTGTATTTGTGTATAGTTAGTGTTGAATTCTTATTTTTTTTGAACTCGTGTTGAATTCTTATTTGTTATCCAGCATTCTCTCTTTTATATCGCCACTAACCTATAAGCTTAGTTAATTCATTCTTGACTAGTCTGTTATGATTTTATTGATCTCTTTCCATTATCAACCCACTTCCTACATTTTTTGGTAATTTTTTACCCTAGGTAACCACCCATGAGTCAGGATCATCTACCATGGTTTCATGTCATTGTTCTTGTAGTGCTCCAAAATGATGTTGTCTTGGGGCAAAATTTATAAAAAAATAAAAATAAAAAATAAAAAAGAAGAAGACAGAGAAAAGAATAAACAGAAATGCCACACGATCTCGCCATCCCAAGCCTTTTTCCACTCCCTCTCTCCATACATCCGCCGACACAACATCACCTCGCCGCCACAACCCACCTCCGCCCACCCTTATCCGCAGTCTACCTCCACGAACTCAACCCTTCCTTCAACAGATTCAGATCCAAACCTAGATGGTTTTGAATACTTTTTTCTTTTTCTTTTATTCTCCATCGTCTCAGATCATTCAACCTCTACAGGCTTAGATCGCAAGAACCCAACCCATCACTACCTCTCCACTCACCAAATCCAAACCCATATTCAAAATCCAAAAACAAAGACCCATTTGCACACTTCTGATAGCTCTTAGAATGGATAATATTTCGAAAAGAGTCCAACAAATAAGGTTATATTCACTGTGTATTTGATGAGTGAAGTATTGGAATATAATTATAATTAACAAAAAAAAGGTTTGAGGGTTGAAGATTTGAAGTTTGAAAAAGATTTATGGAGTCAATAATGGTTAAAATCTATGAAAATGGGATGGGAAAGAGTGAGAGTTTTGGTTTCAAAGTGGGATTTGTACACACAGTGATGCTTTCTAAGATTTTGAAAAGAAAATAGTGTTTGTGCGCTCCTTCCTAGCGACCGCCAGCACAACCAACCTCCTCAATCTGAAAAGAAAGAAGAAGAAGGAGGAAGATGAGTGGGTTTGCGACAGTGGTGCTGTGGGGGTCAGAGAGTGGCGTCGAAGAGTAAGGGTCGCAGTGGTGTGAGTTGCCGGAGAGTGTGTCAGAGAAGTTTATTCTCCTCTCTCTCTGTCTTCTTCTTCTCTAATTTTTTTTTTTAATTTTTTTTGTGGTAAATTTTTCCTTGTTTTGGGGTGCTGTAGGAACCATGGCAGAGGATCTGGACTCAACCACTCATAACCTGGATTAACAATATTTAAAGGCATTAAAACATTGTCATGTGTCTCTTTTCATGTTCTAAGGAGTTGTCCCACCAATGTAGGATATTGTATTAGTCAAGACCATGGGAGTAACTGTTAGAAAATCGTAGGATATGGACATATGGTGTGCATCATAGTTAGATCCTTATTACATAGTTATAACTGTCTAAGAAGTTGTGTTAAGATAAAATAAGAGCAGGATCTCAAACTGCTTCCTGAAAACTAAATACCCCTTGGTGCTACTTTTGCTTAAGAAGCACTAAGGGTTGATCTATATAGCGATCCCGGTTGTCCCTTTACTGTTCAGTTGTATTCCGGACTCGGTTCCGTGAAGTTGATAGTGGTAATTATCTTGTTTACATCCTTTACACTTTGTGTTTGGGTTTTGGAATGTTTTGGGCAGGTGTGTTACAGGTTGGTTGAGCCTAAGTCTCAAATCTAGTTGCCCAGGTTTTTGGTGTTACGCTCGAGCGGAGTTTGGTTTTTGGTTGTCCACTCGAGCGGGCCTTATTGCGCTCGAGCAGGGTTTACACACTCCCAGTATTTCGTGTTCCTGCAAAACTTCTGCAGGTGTGTTTTCTACGCTCGAGCGGGTTTCCTGCGCTCGAACGGGTCGCGCTCGAGCGGGCTTGTTGGCGCTCAAGCGAGTAGTACATTTTTGGTGTAGGTTCTGGGAGGGGGAAATCCACGCTTGAGCGGACTGGTTTTTCGCGCTCAAGTGGATGTACTTTATTCTTGTGTCTTGGCGCTCGAGCGTTCCTTAATGCGCTCGAGCGGACCTAGTTTTTTTGTTCTTGACGCTCGAGCGTTGTGTTCTCCGCTCGAGCGGGAATGTCGTATATTAGTTGGCAGCTGGGCATTTTGAAATCACTTTTTACATTCTCTCTCTCTCTCTTACTTTCCCAAAAACATTTTTGAGAGCCTCTCTCTCTAGAAACTCCCTTCTCTCTAGGGTTTGATCTAGTTAGAGTGCTTTCCTTTCCTTCGGCCTTTGTGAAAGTTGTGTTGATCGTCGAGGGCTTCGTTTTGATCCGTGGGTCTTAGAGTTTGGAGCATTTTGATTTTCTTCATCTTCTTCCTTGGGCTCCGAAATTTGAGGTAGGGATTCCTACTCACTCCTTTGGGTTGTAACCTAGATTATTAAGCATCTGGTTAAATGGTTTGATTTTGGGATCTAGGGGTTCGAAGTGTGTAATGGGGGTTTTGTCATTTTGATTCTTAAATATGTATTTTGGGCTTCAAAATGGTGTCATTGTTGTTGGTTGTTGATTTATGGACCATGAGGTTCTTGTTGGAAAAAGGGGTAGAAAGCCCTAAGTTGTAGTATAAATTAATTGACATAATTAATTTGGGAAAAATGTTGTTGTTTGGAATTGAGATGGAAATAATGAAATTGGCTCATTATATTGTAAAATGATGGAGTTGGATTTATTAATCGCTCACTTTTGAAAACATTGATATCTTATCTGTTGGAGCTTTTATTATCTGTTTAGAAATAATTGCTTGGGCTACCGGTGGAGGGTAATTTTGATTGTTGTAGACAATGCATGATGATTAGGCAGACTAAAACTAATCTATTGGATATGTCATAGAGTATGATGGCTGATAGAATACATTAACGTTATGTATTGATTGATTGTGTATATGACCTATGGTATATCCGTTGTGTGTGTGGGAGGAGATATGGGATGTACTCCACGGTTTAGGGGAAGATAGGGGATGGACCTCTAAACCGGATGTTGTTTGGGAGGAGATAGGGATGGACTCCACTGATACAGCTAATATGCTTGTCAGTTAAAGTATTGATATAGCTCATATGCTTATCTATGGAAGTGTTGATACAGCTCATATGCTTATCTTTGGAAGTGTTGATATAGCTAATATGCTTATCTGTTGAAATGTGGATACAGCTTGTATGCTTATCTGTTGAAATGTTGATACAACTAGTATGTTTATTTATTGTAAAATGGGAAGCGTTTAATATGAGTCACTGCCTCATATAAGTGGTTGGCCAGGTTCTGAGCCGTTAATGTAAATTGGGAAAATGATGAGAAATGGAAAATGAAATGAAATATGAACATTGTGGTCATGTAATGGAAATGGGTTATGAATTGATTTGTGGTAATCGAACATTTATCAACTGTTAATGTCTTAGTTACTGCTCATATTGTGTTTAGCATATCTCTACTGGGCGTTGGCTCACCCTATATGGGACATTATTTTCAAGTACAGGTAGCATGCTACCTCCAAGGACTTAGTTTGGAAGGATATGGGAGTTGAAGACTCTTTTTGATTATTTTGTTGTATTACATGTACATCAAGCCACGGGCTTATTTTGTATAGAGTTAGTACTCTTCTTTTGTGTAACCAAGTGTTAACTTGGAAAGCTGTAAGCCTATAGGGCACTTGCTTTTGTTGTTAACATGTAATACTGTTGTAAGAATTACCCTGATGAATGAATAAGTGTTGATTTCTTTATACCATTGCATGTCTAAAATGATGGGATTTATGTATTATTTTGAGGGTGTTACAATCTAGTTAAAACGTTGTCTCCCGAATTGACCCCAAATCACTTCTTCTATACAAAATTACGTAAATTGAATATAAATTCGCGTAAGTTCGTAAAAACTTACTTGATTACATAAATTTGTATTCAACTTATGTATTTTTATGAGATTATAAAAATTCATAAAATTTATATAATTTTCCGTAAATATATATTACACACCGAAATTTTTTCCTACACTCAAACATAATTAACTCTATTATATAGAAGTTACAAGATTGTTAAAGGTAACCCCTCCCTATATTGTTTTTATTATCAATAATGTTAGGAATCATGAAAAATATATCATGAAATGTATCATAAAAATTTTTTACTCCTTGATTAATGTGTGGTGATTTATTGTATGGATAATCTAAATATGATAGGAAAATCATATGATAATATCAAATATGATAGGAAAATCCTGCAGCATGACCCTATCAGTATAACCATGGTCATACTGAATTTTGACTCTAGGAAGGCATACATGCACCAAACGTACATAATAAAGATAAGACTCACGCTGTGAGTTGTTTGGACAGCGAGAATGCTGTAGAGAGAGAATCTTCAAAATTTTCCCAACCGAATCAGTTAGTCTCAGTGTTCAGGAGAGAGAGAGATGCGGAGCGTGACGTTGGGAATCTCAGCTACACCAACAACAACAGTAGCCTCCATAAACACCTGCTCTCTCAATTCTAATTCTAAAAGGCTAAAGCCACCCTTTCCTCGCTCCTCCTTTCTCTCTCATCTCCCAAATTCAGGTTCTCTCTCTCTCTCTCTCTCTCTCTCTATACATATGCATGCATACATGTGTATATGTGTGTATGTATTCTTATTCACTTATGGTTTGCATGAACATTTTTAGGGTTTTATGTTGTGGACATGATTCAACTTTCATTTTATGACTCCTGAAATTAATCAGAACTGTTGTTGTTATGATTTTTCAAATTTCACATCAATTTTTTTCCCAATTCTTGACCCTGATTTTTCAGTTGTTTTGGTAAAGTCAATTTTCTCTTTTTATTAATTGGTTGTCACCAAATCTCTCAATTATTCAATCAGATATTAATTGCTAATACTTTATGATTTTAAACTAAAAAAAAAATTCTGTTGTATAGCTGAGTATTCCCAGCAAAATTTTACTGGGAAAATACACTGTCTGCCTAAATTCTGCGAGTCTTGTAATTTAAGAGGCTGCTTGGCCCAACAGTAAGGCTTCCCATTACCGTTCTTGGTTGGGCAAGTTCAAGTGGAGACAAGGTTATGGTGCTGTTTAGTGCAACTTACAGAGCTGCTTATAGCTTTTTATTAGTTATTTTGGGAGTATGTATCATTCTGTTTAGTGCAACTTGACTTGTGAAGCAAAAATTACTTAAATAAGTTGAGAAAAAGTTACTTATTTGGAAGTTTGGAGGGGTGCTTTTAACTTCTATTTTCTGATTATCAACTTTCAGATTGAGTAAAGTTGCACCAAACAGGCCCCATGTACTATTTACCCTCCCTAGATCCCACTTTAGGGGATTTACATGCACTGAATCACCTTTTTTCTTTTTATAGAAAAAGCTCAGATAAGCTAGGACTCTGCTTTTTTACTGAACCTATGAACCTAATAGGAAAACTGTTGTTTGAATAATTTTTGGGTTTTTTACTATGCCAGGGAAGAATTTCACCATTGATTGTATTATATGGGTGTAGGGCTGCTTTGCAGAGCCGGTCAAGTAGTTGAACTATTCCCAACCGTGTCACCTGAAATAGTTGTTCGCGAGGCCAGGTTAGAAGATTGTTGGGAAGTTGCTGAGACTCATTGCAGCATCTTCTTCCCCAAATATTCATTCCCTTTTGGTTTGTTACTGAGGATTAACAGGCTGGTGTCGGTAATGCTGTCTGGATTCACTGTACCTAAAGGTTGTCGGAAAACTTGTCTCATTGCTGTTGTTGGCAGCTCACTGGATGATAATTTATACTTTGGAAATGAAGACTTTAAAATTGGAGGACTCAATGGTATATTTGGTCTGAATAAGACGTGTGTAGCTGGGATATTAACTGTGGATACTCTGGCTGATTTTCTCCCAAGAAAAGGACCACTTCGGCAAAGAAGGTTAGATCAGCTTTGGCTCCTTTGTTGGTGAAGCTGTTTCTGGTAATTATATGTTTTGTGGGGCTTGATCTTGCAAATACAATTTAAATTGTGTGTTTTCTGTTCTGCAAATACATAAGCATCATGCTTAATATTACCCTACCATCTAACAAGGAAAGATTTTGACTTGGATTCTCATATGATACTATTTTATCATCTTACTTGCCCAAGGAAAACACATGCCATTCATCAGCTTGATTTAGTGTACAAGGTCTTTGCTGCACTATGCTCTTAATGGCTTGCTAATTTGATGTCCATTAATATTTCATCTAGTTGATGATTGGATATTACTTGGACAAAATGGACTAATTAGTTCCACAATCCATATCGATGGGCTTGGAATTGTTTCATATCTCTTTTCCTCATGTTTCTGTCTTCCTGTTTTTGTATTCTGATCTATAGTTTGTATCCCCACCACCATCACTGCTATTGCACTGCCACTGTCTGTGAATTGTCACTACCAGCACTGGCTTGATGTTTTCAAGTTTCAACATCCCATCATCACCACTGCATCTAACTTTTCTCAGCATTTGGCCGTTTAAATGGGTTCTGTAAGTATGACTATCTCTACTGAGTTTGGTTCAGTTGTGAAAAATATTGCCATTGACTTCCTCATGTGAAAATTTATTAGTAGGTTGCTTGTAACTAAACTTAAATTAATCGTCCACTAACTTCATCTTTCCAATCAATTTTCCATTCATCTTTCTTGTTTTTTTTTTGTAGTTATTCCTTTCTCTGTGTTGTAGTGGATGTTGGTAACTTCTGGGATCTGGGTTTTTGTGGCCCTCTAGTGTTGCATCACATTTTTCAACTCTTGTAGACTTTTCATACCTTCTCACACAATAAAATAGTGCAGTGTATAGAGGTGGCTCTACCATTAGGTCACTTAGTCAGTCGCCAAAGGCCCACCAAGAAAATGTTAAGAAATTCTTATTCCCAAAAGGCCCCAATTTTTCAAAAACCTAGTAAAATAAGGCCTCATTTTAATATTTAGCCTAAGGTCTAAAAAATCTTTGGGCCGCCACTCCAGTGCAATTTAGCTACACTTAGACTCCCAATGGTTTGAATTCATGATTCCCTTTTGAAGATTATTTACAAGCTCAAGAGAAGATGAATTCTCAATATGCATAATTTATAAGAAACTTAACTTATCAATCTTTGGGCCACCCTACTTGTTTGTTTGACTTAATAAAAAAATAAGCATTAGAAAATTCAAGCAATATTATGTCACAAAGGAGGTCCTGAAGTGTGGTTCAATCCCCTGGAACGTAGGTTAAGTTTCTAGGATATGAACTGATGATTGTGGTGCGGTTCAAAAAAAAGAGAAAAGAAAAAAAAAAAAAAGAAAGGAGGGCGTTGAAGGAAATTAGTTCCATGTGGCTAAGCACATATTTTCACATTTTAAATAGTGTGTTTACAAAACATTTTCTGGGACCTGCTTCATTGAGGTTTCTTGTAGTCACATCCTAGTCCTGCAGTTCTCGTCTCGTGGAAAGTAGTTTATGAATTTTTTTTTTTGATAATAATTGTGAAAAGAGTTTGTAAGTCGTATGAAATAAAAGCCCATTTTCCCTAATTTGCCCCTAAACCCATGTTTTTTGCTAGCTTTTATGTTCATTTTGTCTATATCTCAACGTGATAGAGTCCAGTGCACGTCTATCTGTGGTGAATAAAGTGGTGTTGATCTATATCTGGCACATCAAAACAATGCAAACTGTGATAGAGCCTGAGTACTCAAAAAGCGTTGTTGAATATACAAATGATTCCTTCCTTTTTGGCTCAGCTATGAACTGTTTCTGCTGTGCTTTGTGCGGCTCATTCCAAGAGTTTAGCTTGCAACTTGAAAATGGCTCAAAATGATCTTGCTTCCTGCACTGACTTGTTCAATAATTGCTTCTTTTTTTCTTTTTTCCTTTTTCTGTTGTGTCAACTCAATTGATTTATAAAGATAAAAATAAAAATAATTTCTACGTTATCTAATTTCAGTCTCATAACTGCTGAAGCATGCAATTGATAAGCCCAAAGCCTAGCCATACTCTAGGTTGTGCAAACAGTTGAGGATACTGGCTACTCTCAACTATTTTTGTGACTTTGGTTTCTATTTGCTGTTAATGCTTCTGTTGTAAGAAATGAAAGTATGAGTGTATATAGTCATCCAATTGTTGAGTCAGTTTCTCAGATTTCCTGTAAAGAAAGAAAAAAAAAAAAAGTTTTTCTGTCACTAATGAGGCACGATTGTGAATATTATTGTCATTTTCAGGACTGGAATTGCATTCATATCAAATGTGGCAGTTAGGGAGAAATTTCGACGAAAGGGGATAGCTAAAAGGCTAATAGCAAAGGCAGAGGCTCAAGCCAGAAGCTGGGGCTGTCGTGCCATTGCATTGCATTGCGAGCTAAACAACCCAGGGGCCACAAAGTTGTACAAAGGCCAGGGTTTCAAATGTATCAAAGTCCCAGAAGGTGCTAACTGGCCCCAACCAAGGACACCTCCAGATGTCCAGTTCAAATTCATGATGAAGCTTCTAAGCACCCCAACGACCACTGTTTAGATTTTTATGAGGGACATACAAGTGTAGTGTTTAACATGAAATCCATTGAAAGCTAAAAGTATGATGTTTCAGATTGTTTGTTGTATATATAAGCTGGAGCAATTAGCTGCAGATCTTGGAGCAATGTACTACAGTAATACTACAAACACGAGTAAAGTACACAAAATGCAATCCTACTAGCACTGCATTCATCGTGATAAAGTGTGAAACCTATCTAAGTTGCAAGTATTGCATTTTGAGCACTATTTTGATATTTTTCTTTTTGAGTGTGCCTGTGTTGTTATTGATGTATTTTGGTATCGTTTTCAAAGCCAATTTTTCTGGTTCCAGGCCCTTGCACAATCCAGTGGTAGAAGTAACAATACGGATTCATCCATAATTAAATGAATTTGTTCATAGAATGGAGAATAGAACAAAAAAATCAAGAGCCTCGAGCCAATCAAGACTGAGAAGATTGACTCAAAGAACAACTTTCATTAAGAACTCTGTTGTAGAATTTAAACCTAACCATTAAACAAGAAGCAATGGGAACGATGGAACCCGTAAATGCAAAAAATTCTATTGAAAACGAATCCTAATGATTCATTGGTTGGGATGGCAGAAGGAACCGGGAACAAATTTATCTATTCTGAGAATTTATCTATTCTGAGAAGTCATGAGCTAACCCTACAGCTCAAATAGATACCACACCAAGCCCATAAATTGAAGGGGGAATTGTGAATCAGTGAAGCAATGAAGAAATAATTTCATTTACATAGTGGGATAAGTTTTCTGTATGGTTTGGTGCAAGTCTTTCCTGTGTAATAAAATTGCACAAAAAAGTATTCCCTATGTAGTGCAATTATTCTATTACTGTCCCAGTTATTTACAATTTTTCCTAAATTTAATTCAGTTTGGCTGGCAAGATTGGTATATATACTTGTGCTTTCCACTTTGGCTTTGTTCAATTGCACTAATTTGATGGTTCAGATTTTCACAATTTGCACGTCAAGGGGTATTTGTTTGGACTAACTGGAAAAAAAGAGATTACGATACAATAAATTGTTAGTTATGAGATAACTAGTCATTGCACTATTTAGCTAAAAATTATGTATATTTGACTATTAGTTCGACCTTCATTTTTCTAACCAAACTATGGACTAGTTATTGAACATGAAATCCAATCTCATGTCTCAATCTCATGAAACAAACGCCCCCAAGTTCCATATTCGTTGGATTATCAATAATTAGCATGGAAGAAAATAGTATTTCCACAACATGGCGGTTCAACAGTGGCATGTTCTTTTTAAGCTGGTTAGAAGGTCTACAAACTGCGTCCTGGTATTCACATGCAGAGTGTCTGTGTGGGCTAGTGTTAGGATTGAGCTTTAAACAGTGCAAGTGTGGCTGAGCTTTAAATAATTAATTTCGTGCACTGGTTGAGTTTTTACCTCTGGTTGAGTGGATCGGGGAAAAAGGAAAGAAAAATCGAGGCCCATGCACAGAGGCGGAAGTTGGCAACATTGAGTTTGTCAATGGGCTAACACAGTACAGCAAAACAAAATTGCAATACATTATTCCCCATGACTATAGCCCCAAACAGTTGGGGATGCCAATCGAGTGGCCATATAATTCAACATCACCGTTACCATCTGCAGGTCCAGTTACAGATTGGAAGCAAATTGCCCTACCAAATATAAAATTCCTCTTTTAAGATAAGAAAATGAACAGTGAAGCCAACAGCGTTGCCAGTCAAACAGTACTCCACCTCATGATGCTCGGACAAATTTGTCTAAAGCAGATGTATCCAAAGCAGGGAACCCCTTAACAGCAGCAAGCACTGCAAGCCCAAGTTTGACAGCATCATCATTGCTTGGTGCCTACAATGTTGTCATTTCAAGTCAGTTCTGGTACTTTTAACTATATGCAAGTTGATGCAGCAGTTGAGAGAGTTTTTGTCTACCTCGATGTTAAGAGGGAGGACTGGATCATGTAGGGAGAGTCTCAGAAGGAACCACCCGCCATAGCCAGAAGCTCTGACCTGTTTTACAACCAGCAAATTCCAAAAACATGCTGACATTATCAATTGGGGACTACATCTATTATTATGCAACTGTATATGAATAAATAAATGCAAACAAACAGACAACTTTGATTGCCCAAACTGCCACTTGGTTGTAGTCATCTTGGTCACATTGAAGTCAAGTGCTGCCTTGATTAAAAGTGAAACTATGATAAATATATAACACGGAGTATCCAGCAGCACTAATGTAGAGATCCACAAGAAAACAAATTCCTAGCAGCTAGACAATAACCCTTTGTCAAAAGATGGGTAGTATGTAAGAAGCATGTACACATGACACGCTAACACAGAATTTTTCAAAAAATGTATGCTATGTGGGGGATACATGAAAAAAAAAAAAAAAAAAAAAAAAAAAAAAATTATATGTTTATTATATGACCTATATAAGGATAAATAATTATTATATGTTATATGTACGAATATTTAATTCAAAGGTACTAATTTTTAAAGTTCAAAAAGAGAATAGGTATAATTTTATGCTATTTTTCTTTTATCATTGGACTCTCTCAAGTTATTTTATTCAAACTTGTTATATGATTCATGTGTGTCTAATATACAAGTGTTCCCCAAGTGTCCAAAGTCTGTCCAAGTATAAGAAATTGTTAAAAATAGTGGGATATATTTGGACTTGTGCTCGATTGGGGTTGGGAAGCATCCAACAAGTATCATGTTGTGTTGGTGTCTGACATGGTGTCCGACATGGTATCCGACACGACACACCACCTTCTTAGAATTGTCTATGCTTTTTAGGCTAGCAGGCTCCTCCTGAAGAAAGAGAGACAAGGATGTGCTCAAACAACGTTCAAGTGAAATGTGAACAGAGAAATCCAAATGGGATTCAATCCTCTACTGTTACCTTCTATATCATACATGCACTTCCCGAATCCTAATCACTAGCCTCTAACAGCCATTTGAGAATCACAACTAGGGGCATAACAAATTTGATCAAAGCTGTAAATGTAGCTCTAGTCTTATGAGCAAGCTGATAGGAACCAGACCCTGCCGAACATGGGACACCAACACCCAGGACCTAAGGGGAAATGAAATGCTCAAAGAGAACTTGTTTCCAAGTCATATATATTCCGTTCGGATGCCATAATTTAAAGATAGTAATTTCACATGAACTTGCAAGAAAGTAAAGCCAGATTAATACTTCAGTTCACATCAAGAACATTCACATAAGTTTGTCTATAAAAATATCAACACACAAGTAGACGATTTTCATGTTAACAATAGTTCAAGTCCACATAATTATTCCGCTTCTGAGCTGCTGCTCAATGGTCACAAGTCATTCCCCTCATATTTAGTGAAGCCAAAATTGAGAATGGAGCCAATGATGGCAGCTGAAGAGCAGTATCGGGTATGAAAAAATGTAAACATGCAACAATATTTTAGCCCATAATCAAAATTCTCAGTATATTTGACGTCAATGTAAATCCAGGAGCAGGATTATGGAGCACAAGTATCATGATTGATTCAGTGTGTCAACAAGAGTAAAAAACAAGGACTTCTAAAACTGTCGTATTATGATTGATTCAGTTTTCAACCAAAAACAGGAGGTTAAAAGATGAAAATAAAATAATTCCAAAGACCAAGACTAGAGTTTCAGTATACAGTTACAGAACTTACGCCTTCATAGTTAACAGGGGCTTTCTGAAGCTTTGGGTCTGTATCTGTAACGTTCTCCAAATGTTTCAGCACAGCCTCTCCATAATCCCGAAAGGACCTGAAAGCACCGATGTATTAATTAAGCCACTATTACCCAAAGGCATTTTCAGCCAATAATTACAAAATAGAGTAGCATACCCTCCTTTAAGATCTGGATGGCTCTGATCAATCTTTAGTCTAAATTCAACAGCAACAGCAGGTTCCTCTAGACCGTCCACCAAATCAGTCAAAACTTTGCTGCCACCACCTACTCCCGAAGCTCTGGCAGATGCAAGTTTATTCAAGAGCTTCACCTGCAAGTAGTGCCAAATGGAAGAGGGGAAGAAGTAAGAGGAAAAAGAAAACATTGCACAAACAGAATGTCAACTTTGCACAATGGATAAATTTACTGTGTTTGGGGGAAAAAAATCGTATGTTGCATAGTGAACTGCAAGTGTAGAATGTTAAATAAATTTCATAACCACAGTTGCAATTCAAGCCTACCATGAGATATGCACCATCATCAAGCCAACGATTTTCCTTCAGAGCTCCATGGCCACTGGTTTCAATAGCCAAGTGAGACTCCTCACCAACCGAGTTCTGTAAACAATATTTCCTTTAGATATAAAATCAGGTGCAGAGTTACATACTAAACAAAACGTACAATGAAAGAAGCATATGTAGTTGATGCTATCATTACCTGTATAATTTCCTTTCTGGTTTTCCTTTTATCCTCTACCATCAGTGCAGATAAAAACTACCACTGACGTGCTAAAAGGGTCCCAGGTGAAAACTGGACAACAAGGATCCGTCTAAAAAGAAAGCAGGCCCCTCAATTAAGTAGGAACCGCTTTCATCTCTAGATATCATAACATGAGAGGTGTGGGCTTGCTGTTTAAGAAAGGATTGTTGAAGGCCTAGGGCTAATAGTACTTTTTGCATTTATGTCGAAAAGCCAAAGGTCTAAGAAATAACTCAGTATATGCTTAAATAATGCACAGCCACACTTTCAACTCTGCGACTCAACTAATCCCGGTGCAATACCATCTTTAAAGAATCAATCTTATGAGCTCATATCACAATAAGATGCTTTACTTTTAGTTCCTAGTTTTTTTATGATGTATTTTATTTCTTTACTGAAGACAGTTTCTCCTCTGGTTGTACTCTCTCTTTTTTGGAAGATAAAAGATTTCAATCTATGAAGCAGAAAGTTCAGTTGGACACATCACTTGTTGGTTCTGTGAAAAGTTGCAAGTCATGTACACAGGAATAAGGTTCTCATGATGCCTCTGGGAGTTGTTAGGTTCAAGACATTCTCAACCATAGTTTCTCTTAGACTTGTAAATGTGGAATGCAAAGCTCCACGAACTTCATAAATTGTTTCACAATGAACATTAAATATTTCCAAAGAGTAGCAAGTAGTAGCAGTAATGAGTACCAGACGAATTGCTTCATCAATGACATTTTTGTAGCCTCTTTTGAACCTGTGGTGCTTTCCTCCTGTGAGAAATTATATTGAGTTATGAGCACATTAATCATAAGAAAGGAATCAAGCAATCTCATTATTCTTACCAAGTTTCTTTTCAATAAATGTTGTTAATCCATCTGAAGTAACACTGTCTGTGACAACTGTTGTTCCTGGATGCTAATAGAACAAAACACAAAGTGAATATCAAATAATGAAAAGAATTATTTGGCTTACCCATGAATGAGGTAGAGATCATATATATATAATAAATTCATAATACAATTTAGAAAATGATATAAATAAGGAAACAATACTAAATCAGTGATTGACACAATCACAGATTATATACATAGTACTAAAAATAAAAAGATTCTATGTACTCTAATTTCTATATTCAACACTCCCCTCAAACTAATGTGAATATATTCAACAATCGCAGCTTGTCAATGGATGACTGGAAGAAGCCGGAAAAAACTCAACGGCTAGTCCCAATAAATGCTACCGAACAAATTTGGTAGTCCACTAAATAAAAAATGCCAAAAAGTGTTTAATATATCAACACCACACCATAGAAAGAGAAAAAAACAAGGACTGAACTATCTTAGAAGAGCTGCCGAAGCATCTAAACTAAACTAAACCAAACCAAGCCTTAAGTCCCATTAAATGGGGGTTGGCCACATGAATCCTTCTTCTCCACGCGGCTCTATCAAAGGCCATTTCATTAGTCAAATTAAGTAGATCCATATCTCTATTTACAATGCTAGCCAACGTTAATCTAAGCCTACCCGGTTCCCTAATACTCCCATCTACCGTCACTGCATCGCATCTCTTCATTACTGCCTCTATTGGTCTTCGTTGAATATGACCAAACCATCTCAATCGATTCTCTCTCAACTTATCTTCTATCGGTGCTACTCCTACCCATTCCCGAATACACTCATTCCTAATTCTATCTTGTCTAGTTTTGCCACACATCCACCTTAGCATCCTCATCTCAGTGACACTCATCTTATCGGCATGTTGTTTCTTGATTGACTAACACTCCGTCCCATACAATATCGCTAGTCTAATAGCCGTTCTATCGAACTTACCTTTTAGTCTAGTGCGTATTCATTTATTACACAGTACCCCAGACACACTTCTCTACTTAAGTCATCCTGCCTTAATCCTACGGGCTACATCCGCATCAATCTCCCCCAAAGTTGTGATAATCGACTCTAAATAACGAAAATGTTCACTCTTAGGCAGTTCTTGGTTCTTAATGTTCAGCAGCCAACAAGACCCTGGTCGACATCAGGGACCGGAGCTAATGTTGGGAGATAGTTTATGGTCGTGCCGGACCGTTGTAGAAACTGGTCGGAACTAATGTCGAAACAGTTTAAGGTCATGTTGGACTGTTGTAGGAACTGACCGGAATCAATATTAGAACAGTTTAAGGGGTCATATCGGATTGTTGTACAGACTAACCAGAATCAATGTCGAGACAGTTTAAAAGGGTCATGTCGGACCGATGTAGAGAACTGGATGTTGAATGAACAAGCGTGGCACATACATAACTTATGACATGGTGCTGAACGATGATAGCAACAGATGGCTGAGTGCACCAAGGGACGGCTTTTTAGAAAGTGCGCCAGGGGGAGGCTTTAGTGGTGCGCTAGAGGGGGCAGGTTTAATTGTGCGCCAAAGGGGGCAGCTTAGGTGGTGTGCCAAAGGAGCAACTTGGGTTGTATGCCAGAGCGGTTAGCTTAGGTGGTTCACATCGTATATCACCATGCTCACTGTGATATAGGTATAATACCCCCCCTCAAACTCAAATAGGTTTGAAGATAGAAATTTATTTGAGGTTGAAATAAAGGGAAAGACAGTGGAATAAAAACACACAAACAAAACGGATTGCGAGTAAAAATATATATATATATATATGATAGAGATATTTGGGATATGAATAAACTAGTGGATAGAGGAAGAGATCACCACGAAGTAATACTGAAAGAAAATATAGCAGTGGAATGGGTTGAGATCCGGCGGGCGGCCAAGACAAGGTTGTCGCCTGCCGGTAAGGCAAAGACCACCAAGAGCTTAACCCATAGCTTTGATACCAAAAAGAATGAAAAGAAATATTTGGCTTATCCATGAATGAGGTAGAGGTCATGTATATATAATAGATTCATGACACAATTTAGGAAATGATATAAATAAGAAAACAATATTAAATCAGTGATTGACACAATCACTGATTATGTACTACTAAGGGTTGGTTTGGCAAAAACTAAATAATACAAAAAGTCAAAAAGTCACTATCCTATTTAAGTCACATCATCTTATTTAAATCACATCACCTGTCTAACACATCACATCAAATCCAATCCATATAAGCCAATAAGTCAAAAAGTGCACTTTTTTTGAACATTCCAAACCAACCCTACAAATAAAAATATTCTATGTATTCAACTTTCTATATTCAACAAATACAACTCACAACAAATACTTCCCCCCCCCCCCCCACCCATTTGGGAAGATTCAACAGGACCCAAAGTTCAGGATGTAAACAACTACAGTTTTATATGGACAGCTAACTAAGGAAACTTACTTCCTCAAGAACAATGGCTGACATTAATGCAATCAGACGATTCCGATTGAGCTCACGGCCACTGGAATCCACGGCAGCAGATCTGGGATAAAGACATAGTCAGGAAAATACATGACATGCACACTAGATTAACACATGGATTTAAAAATCGTTACCTGTCAACATCTGTATCAAAGATAATTCCCAAATCAGCCTTGTTATGAAAAACTGACTGGGTGATAGCTTTCATTGCTGCCTTGTCCTCCGGGTTAGGAATATGATTGGGGAATAAACCTGACATCAAAATTGGTTTATCGTCATGACATGCAAATATAACACTCTCCCTATATTTTCAGTATTAATATTACCATCCGGCTCCAAGAACTGACTGCCGGTAGTAATTGCCCCCAGAGGCTCAAGCACCTTTGCCTGATATCCAATAAAAAATAATTCTTATTGTTAATTTAAGGAATAAGTGGAAAAGGCATCAAGTTTATCTAGCAGAAGACAATTGTTTAAACGACATAAATTCGTGATTTTTCCAAGTAGAAGATAATTAATTCAACTAGAAGGTAAGTGAATCTAAGCATAAACTTGAGGGATTGCAACTATGAATGTCAGAAATTTTTCACAAGATGGGAACCATTCATTATAGGTTTCTGCTGTAGATAACACAGGTGATGCAGCCTATAATGTTTATTAGGCAAGATTTTAAATGAACTCATTGCCAGTAAAATAACATTGAAATGCAGTTACCCACTACTTTTCCCAGCACTAGATTAAAATAACAATTTGAGGATGTCAGTAAATGACTTCATCAAAGTCGTCCTATCATATCTCATAACACTGCCACCTAATGTGTCAAAATGTGACAAAAAAGACGAATTGTGTTTTAAATTTTACAAGACATAAAAGTTACAGCATTGATCTGCCTCTACTATGTTCAAATTTATTTTTAGGTGTCAAAAAAGAACATCTGCCATTACTCTTTTCCTTTTTTTATCTCTCTCTTTTTTCTTTTTGACCTCTTCTCACTTGCTTCTAAAGGATGGATTGTTGCATTGAAACACTTCGGTAACATTTGGTCCACATAAAAGGGGATGGTTTCAGAAAAGGGGAATGAGGTACAAGGAAAAAGTGCATAAGGTGAATGGCCTTCACGTATAACATTCCAGAATCTAACAGAAGACATGGATTTAATTGAAGACATAAAATGAAATGGTAAAATAAAACCTGAGCAGCCAAACATAAAAAAAAAAATAATAATTAAAAATAATTAGGCTTCTCAAAATAAAAGCAGCCTTTATATGTAGTAAAGAATAAAGTACCCTTCTGCTTGCAATAGTGGAGAGAATTCAACTTAGGATTTATATAATTGAAACTTACAGCAAAAAATCCTCCAGCTCCATTCCCCGCATCAACAACTATATGAAACCCCTCCAGTGGCTTCTCTGAGATTGAGAACAGATAATGATGGTGAGTGTACGGTTCCATAGCAGTTAAAGGGAATAACCAAATGTAACAAACAAATAAGTACTGAGAAGCAAGGGGGAAGAAAAGTGATGATTAGTGCAACAACTTAATACATTAGACCTACTTATTGGACAACAAGTTCCAATGGAACTGCACTTCACATTATAAAAGAAAGATTCTCAAAATTCCCTTCAGCAAATTTTCTTAACATTTAAATCTACAAAACCATTTGGGGAATACTACCTATATTTCCTGCAGCTTTGCGAACTGCTGCTACAAGATCAGATGTATAAACATCCATGTAATCAACTCTCTTTACAGATGAAGAAGCTTTTCTTTCTGCATCTTTCAAACTTTCGATTGTAAAGTTATTGTATATATTTGCAGCCCGCTCCAAGATGTCCTTAATATCTGCTTTTCCAAGCCCTCCAGCATTTGTGAAGAATTTCAAACCATTCCTGTTATAAGGAAGATGACTTGCTGGTTTGCAGACATATGTTAGAAATTTTGTCAACTGATATGATTTGCATGTGAAAACATTCAGCATGCTCTGAATTACAGGTGCAGAACTAAGGTACACTGAAAGTGAGAAAGAAATCTAAACCCAACCACTTAAAAAATAGATTCTGCACTTTATAGTTTGACTAATAGTCTCACCAGATTTCCAAGACCAGGTCTTTTTGAAAGGTTTATACTAGTTGACTGACTTCATAAGATCTATTGAAGGAATTTGGTTGTGTTTACCTGTTATCATAATCGATCCATCAACTGGACATAAGAAGTTATCAGCTTCAGTGATTGTGCTATTAAACATAGCTGGTGTGGACGCTAATCTACAACAAGGAGAAAACAACGCATGGTTAAGGCAAGCATATACTTGGTCACAAGGAAAGCAACACATTCCCAAAGTTCATAAGCATCAAGCACAAAGTAAATGACCAAAAAATAAATAATAAACTCAGAAAAATGATACTGTTTCTCAAATCACTTGAACCAAAGTAATAAGACATTGACCAATTAATGAAGCAACTAATTATTGAACCACTGTAGCATCATAAACACAATATATTGAACTCAATAAATTCAATAATGCTGAAGAATCGAAACGATATCATATTTTTTTGTGTCATGTGACTTTAAATGTATAAATTAGTGATTAATAGACTTCAAAAAAAGAGTTAATTACATTGTACCATGTGGTTAAGCCCAAAATGGCAAAATCCCGTAACTCCTGTGGTTCAAAAATGTATAATTAAACCCCCTAACCTTTGGATTACATGTGAAATAAAAAAAAAAACCTAACGGGGTTAACATTTTCTACAAAATTTCTAAAGTACTCTTTCTCTAATTTATTCTGTTCTCTCTCTCCACCACCCATTATCTTCCGAAACCACCACCACCACCATGGTGGTGGTGCTGTAGCAGCAGTGGTGACAGTGGTTATGGTGGCAAGGTGATGGAAATGGTGGGACAAGCAAGATGAAGAAAATGGGAGAAAAAGTTTAAGAAAAAAACAGAAGTAATGCAATATTGCCCCCCAAGACTCATTTCATCACAGTAAAAATGCACCTAATCAACATGTGATGTGAGTAACATGCACCGTTATCTTTAATGGACTCACTTTTGCACTTCAATCAAAACCAAAGGGGATTAAATGTACATTTTTCAACCACAAGGAGTTTAGTGTTTTGGGCCTAACCACAAGTGTAGTTAACCCCCAAAAAATAGTAACAATAGACTACATTTCTATGAGTATGCTTGACTCCAATGTCCCAAGTATGACAAGAGGCCTACACACAACAAAGTAAAATGGGTTACTAGGCATTAAGCACTAGTGCAATTCCCATCAACTAAATTTTAATATTTACAAAAAATATTAGGTTGGATATTATGGACTTATCACCATGGAGTCCAGATCACACAAGTCAATTTGGCTCTAATGTCTCAACAGGTTTAAACCCATGTAAAATCTCTTGTCATAAATAAAAAATAACAAATCCTACTATATGGTAGTGTGCAGCTTTCACGCCACTCAATTCAGTGGTGGCTCCAGAAATTTTGTTCAAAGTAGAAATTCAATAACTTAAATTGGAATTTATATAAAAGAAATCACATTTATCTATATCTATATCATCCACTTCCAGTAAGGCTTGGTTTGGCTTATCCTAAATAAGCCCAAAAGTCAAAAAGTTACTCCAAAATCCCAATTTTCTACAAAAAAAAAAAGTACACCAAAAAAAAAAAATTAAAATACCAATTTTCTACAAAAAGTACACACACCGAAGTGATGTGTACTCAGCTGCTGTGCTGCGGCAGTGAACATATATGAAATGATTGGGTGTGATTTGCACACACACCGCTGTTCGGCCTGTGGGGCTATCACGGGTCCCATTTTGATAATCTGAACCGTTAAATGTGTAGAACTCGTCGAGTACTATATGTCTATAAAAAATCACATTGATCGGATATCAATAACTATATGATCAAATCAGTTATATACAACAAATGGATGGTGTTATAATTAATGATTGAAAAATAAATCAATCTGATCAGATAGCTATCAATATCCGATCAATGTGATTTTTTATAGGCACATAGTGTTCGAGAAGTTATACGCATTGAACGGTTCCGATTATTAAAATGGGACCCGTGATGACCCCCACGGGCCAAACAAAACCGTCCAGTACAATGCCAAAAAATTAGCCAATAATTTCCTATTCCAATTCACGCACGCAGGTTGTACGGCTGGGGCCCACCTCTCTCTAATCTTCTCTTACACACTTTTTTTATACAATTTTTTAATACACATTTTTTCATAAAAAGTCAAAAAGTTAACCCAAACCTCCATATTTTTTTCCTAACTTTTTTAGTCCAAAAAGACAAAAAGTGCACTTTTTTAGGACACCCCAAACCAGCCTTAAATCTCTTAATTTAAACTTCTCAAATCACCCAAAAAAAAAAAAAAATTACAAAATATTGATACTATTGTTTTAATCTAAAATAAAATAAAATAAATATTTGGAGTTCTACAATTGTTCTCGAGGAGTCATGTGACTCATAAGCTATATTTACCAAGACACCTATTTTTCAGGTATTAACTTCTTTTCTTTCTTTTCTTTTCTTTTTTCTTTTTTTGATAAATTTTTTTTTTTAAATAACTCAGAAAATGGAGTCTATGGATTAGATGCATTTTGGATGTGACCCACACTACCACAACTTTATCTATACCATACATTTTACTTTCTAAGCACTCTTTCTAGATACATAGTGTTTCTGATGAAGGTACTACATTTAAAATTAAAAGAGATTGTGAATGAGTTGTAGGGTGGGTGTGCAAAGTTGAAGTGAGTGAAATGGGTGTTCAAGATTTATGGGATGGGAATTCAAAATATGTGAACTTGGGTGTTCAAATTCTAAGGAGTGGGCCAATTAAAAAATATAATACCATTATATATATACAAACCTTGCTCAATTACCATGACTTGAACAGAAACTCAAGCACAAAAGTCTATTAAATTAATTGGACTAACTTAACATGTTTTGATTTTAAAAATAAATATTAAGAAAAATACACACCCATATTGAATGACATCCAGGCCAGCCCCAGCTATTCCTCGAGAAACTGCATCCTGAAATTTGCATAACATAACTCTCAGCAATTATTGAAAACATGAGTGAATTGTGAATATTCCCGAATACATGTTATAAGTTTCTTTTGAAACAATGACTCTGTACCACAAATCCTTCCCTTTTTCCCTTTTACTTTTTAACATCATGGGAAGCTCAGTTACGGCATTTATTTTGGAGAAGAAAAAGGAACTGAATGTGAACTTTAGATTTTAAGCATCAAAGATACTAGTCCAAACGGTTCACGCAGATTTGGTAAATAATATGCCACTTTAATATATAGCTCGACAAGTATTTGGGTCATGAGTTTAATCACATTTAAACTTTAAATATATATATACTTGATGAAGTTCACCTATTTCTTTAAGGTATGCAATTGCAGGTATTATTATTTTCATTATTGACATGCATCATGCATGAGGTCTGTGGATGACCCACATCACTCAAACAAGACACTGTATAATTTTTATTAGATATATGAGGAAATACTAATATGATACATTAGAAAATTCATCCTCATCTACGACCTTGCCACTAATCCCTTCCTAAACTGTTTAACCGACCGTCTAGAGTCATTGCGAGTGAAAGTTCTGAGATAAAGTAACATCAATTAACCAAATAGGAGATCATCACGCAACCTGATGAACGGTTTGCATAAGGATTCAAGCATTAATATTGAATTCATTAACCTCATGGAAACATTTGTTTTCCAGAGGTTGTTTCAGGCATAAATAGCTTAATCCAAGTCATTTTATACTCAATATTGGCAGCACATCTGACAACAAGCTTTCAAAAATTGGCAATAGTAGTTTTTGATAGCCTAATTAAACACTTGAAACTGAATGTATTAAGTGAAAATTAATTAAGCCTATTTGATAATTACAATTAATATCACTTAAAAATTTAAGTGGCTCTTCAAATGTAGGCTAAAAGTCTGAAATTTTTTAAGTGATTGAAAACTTACTTAATGCTAAGTAAATTTATAAATACTTATACACAAGCATTGACTTAGACCGTTAACCTCACCACTACTTCCATGACCACTATCACTAATGCTACTCCTACCACCGTCATTGCCACCACCACCACCACCATCAGGCCACTACTACAACTACTACTACTACCACCACCACGACTACCACTACTGCCACCATGTCACCGCCACCGCCGCCACCTTCATCACTATTGACATCGTTGGCATAAGCACCACCATCATTTTACTACAACCACCACAATCTCCACTACTATTACCACCACCTCTCCACTACCATTAAAACACCTACAACAACCCTCACCTCCACAACCATTACCATCGTTGCCATAACCACCACCACCATTCTACCACCACAATCACCACCATTTAAGAAGCATGGACATAGATGCAGATGTGGACAAGGACAAGAGACACAGTGATTTCAAAAAAATGGAGACACGAACACAGCAATAAAATAATTTTTTTCATATATTTTTATTTTCTATGTAGACTAATATTACTTGTATCCACAAACAATCAAAACTAACAAAATCTAATACTAATTCGATATTTAAAAATAAATAAATAAATCATCACTTTCAAATTAACACTTATCATTTATATATTTTTTATGCATAATCTATTAAGTATTTAAATCTAAGAAAACAATAATAAATGCTCCTTTGGACAGACGAAAATCCTATTCCTAGGGCATTGGATAGGCATCAGAGCCATCAAGGAGTGGCAAGCACCTACCAACTACGTTACACGGACTCGGGTGTGGGTATCGGGTGCGGGTGCATATCTGGGGGTCGGACACTTCAAAATTAAAAATTGAGGATATGTGAATATGGATCCAAATGTAGATACAAGTACGAGGATACGTTAAATAGTTATTTTTAAAATATATTTACTATATAAAGATGAGTTAAATAGCTATTTTTTAAATATATTTATTATATGAACATGAGTTATTAAAAGTTGACCCAACAATTTTTTTATAAATAGGAACAAACATATGGATAAGTCACATAACAACCCATGTTATTGTTGAATAGAGTTTACAAATAGGCCCAAACATTTTATTTATTTATTTGGATCCAACCCATCAGAGTTTATTATGATACAAACCAGCTAATAAGCCCAAGCTTTTTATTTATTTTTTTGGGTCCAGACCATTAGGGTTTATAATATTAACTAGCCAATAGGCCCAAGCTTTCTATTTATTTATTTGTGCGTGTGTGAGAGAAGAGAAGAGACAAACTCCATCTCGTGTTGCTATGCGTGTGAGAGAGAGATTGAGGGAGAGAAGGACACTGTGATCGAGAGAGAAAAGAAGATCGAGACAGAGAAGAAGATCGAAAGACACAGATTAAGATCTCGAACCATACACCAATGTAAATATCTCAACCTTCTTCTTCCTTTTTGATTAGCCGTGTCTGAGAGAGAAGAGGCAAATCAGACACAGATCCCACACCCGCACCCGTGTCGTGTTGTGTCGACACAGGTACTTCGCTCCAAAGTGCTGAGTCCGCCTAACATAGCCTACCAAGGTGAGAAGGCGATTGCCTATTGGGCTATATAAACTTATGTTTCTCCGCCCGTGTGATATTCACAGCGTGCTTTTGATGTATGTTAGATTTTGAATGTTTAGAGCCGTGGGTTTTAACCTAATGGTCACAGGTTCAAGTCCTGCTATACCCAAGCCTACCACTATGAGTAAGGATGCATTCAAAGATCATTCTTTGGCCTTTATACTCGCTTCGGTGACTTCCAAGAGCAAGCCTTCACCCCCGACCACTTCATTCATAATGCCGAAGCCCTCGTGGTTAGATAGTAAGATGATTCCTAGAGAGAGCTTGACGTCTTAACATAAGATTTTAGTACTACATTTGTGCTTTAAAGGGAAACACCAAGCTAGGAATGATAATGGGCGCCATAAGACGAGATGGTGGGACCTAAAAAGAGATAAACTAGAAATATTTAAAAATAGAATGGATGAAGAAGGTACTTGAGACTTGGAAGATGATGCTAACACTGTGTGGAACTTAATACCAATTGTATAAGGAGAATCTCAAGGGCAGTCTTTGTAGAGTCGAAAGAAAATGGACCTAACTCTAAGGAAACTTGGTGGTGGAGGGATGAGGTTCAAGCGGTAGAAAAAACGAAAAAATAGTGCTTTAAAAAGTGGCAGAATGATAGAACTGAGGAAAACCTTAAGAGCTACATATTGGCTAATAAAGAGGTCAAAAAAGTAGTGAGAGATGCTAAGTTGAAAGCCTATGATGACCTATACACTAGACTAGATAGTAAGGAGAGAGAGAAGAGAATATACAAACTTGTTAAGCTAAAAGATGTGAAAATAAGAGATTTTAATCAAGTTAAGTGCATCAAGAGTAAGGACTCTAAGGTATTGGTGAAGGATGAAGAGATTAAGAAGGGATGAAAAGAACTATTTTGAGAAGTTGCTAAATGAAGAACATGGAGGAAGGTCAAAAGGGGAGGGAGTAGCCAGTAATAAGCAAAACCAAAACTACAAGTTCTATTGCAGGATTAGGAACTTTGAAGTGGAGATTACACTTAAGAAGATGAAATCAAATAAGGATTTAGGACTCGATGATATTCCTATTGAAGCTTGAAAATGTTTAGGTAAGAGGGGAGTTGCTTGGTTGACTAAGTTATTTAGCAAAATTTTGTTGACTAGGAAAATACCAGAGTAAAGGAAGAGTATTTTAGTGCCAATTTATAAGAATAAAGGAGATATTCAGAATTGCAATAACTATAGAGAAATCAAGCTAATGTGTCATATAATGAAAGTGTGGGAGAGAGTGATGGAAAATCGATTGCCAAGGTTTTCAAAGGCGTAGATGAGGCGCGACTTGAGGCGAGGCGTACGGAAAATGCACAGATGCGTTCTTTTTTGGGCGAGACACCAGCTATGCGTACGTCTCAAACGCAGAAGCGTAAGCATCTATCGCGCTTTATGCGCTTTTCACGGTTTCAACAGTGAGACGCAAGCCTTTGAGGAGTTTGATTTCAAAAATAAAAAAAAGGGAATCGATAGAGTATTTGATGGAAACTCGCTATAAATGAGTTCGATTGAAACTGAAATTGCTGAAGAAGAAGATATAAATACCTTGTAAGTTGATATTCTTCAATCAGAGTCTCAACAAGTTCGAATCAGTCTTCAATCTTCTCCAACGAACTAGGGTTTTCCAGGTATGAAGTCACTCTCTCTTTCTCTCGAGTTGAGTCGAGTCTCTCTCTCTCTCTCTCTCTCTCGTTCTGTTTTCTGTATCGTCTCTCTCTCTCGTTCTGTTTTCTCCATCGTCTCACTCTCTGTCTCTCTGTTCTCGTTGGTTCGTCTCTGTTTCTGTATCACTCCACTGTGATGTATATATCTATTTATTTGTTTCTGCAGAAACAAATATCTAGACTAGTCCACTGTCTAATATATAATATTATTATCATAACTTTAGCTTCTGTTGTTGACTAGTCCACTAATATATATTATTATTATAACTTAACTTCTACTTTTTTTAATTTATTATTATTATTATTATTTGATAGACTTTAATCTCTTTGTTGACTAGTCCACATTGTACACTCTAATATATATTATTATTATTATAACTTAGCTTCTATTGACTTGTCCACATTGTAGACTCTGATATATATTATTATTATTATAACTTAGCTTCTATTTTTTTTTTAATTTATTATTATTATTTGATAGAGTTTAATTTATTATTATTATTGTATTCTTTTTTTACCATCTCATCTAACCAATATCTTTTTTGTTTTTATTTTTTTATTTGTTTATTTTTATATAGTGCTACTGTTGATAAGTTTGTGGAGACAAAAAAAATGACTGAACCCAAAGGCCAAAGAAAAGATTTTGTTTGGAAGTATGTAAAAGAAGTTGATGGGGAAAAGTATTTTAGATGTAAATTTTGTGATCAAACTTGTAGTGTTACTGTGAGTCGATTTCAAAATCATCTTGCCGACATGCATAAAGGCATTAAACCGTGTTCAAAAGTTCCTGAAGATGTAAAGTTGGAATGCCAACACGCATTAAAAAATTTCTTTGAGCAAAAAAGTGTCCGCAATGAGATGCTATATGAAATTGGAATGGGTGCTGGAGCAAAGGGCGAGAGTAGTGCTTCTCAATCTATTGATGGCAATACTAGTAGTATGACACAACCACCAAAACCGAGGGGTCCAATGGATAAATTTGCTAGTTCTCAAGCACGACAATCTACACTGAACTCCAAATGGAAACAAGAAGAAAGAAAAGATGTGTGTCGAAAGATTGGGCGTTTTATATATTGTAAAGCTCTTCCATTTAATTTAGTGAATGATCCATATTGGGTAGCTGCAGTTGATGGAATTGCAAATTATGGACTTGGGTTCAAACCCCCTTCTATGCATAAATTGAGGACTTGGATTCTTAAAGCAGAAGTAGAAGATATAAATGTCATGATGGAGGAACATAAGAAAGCATGGAAACAATATGGATGCTCAATTATGTCTGATGGCTGGACAAATGGGAAAAGTAGAGTTCTTATTAACTTTCTTGTGAATAGCCCTGCTGGAACTTGGTTTTTAAAGTCAATTGATGCATCTGATACTATAAAAAACAGAGAGTTGATGTTTAACTATCCTGATAGTGTCATAGATGAAATTAGGGAAGATAATGTTGTTCAGGTTATTACTGATAATGCTTCAAACTATGTCAATGCCGGGTCGAGACTTATGGAGAAGAGGAAGAAGTCGTATTGGACTCCATGTGCTGCACATTGTATTGATTTAATGTTGGAGGACATTGGAAAATTGAAAGTCTGCGACCAAACTCTCTCATTAGCTAGGCAAGTGGTCAAGTTTATATATGGACATTGTTGGGTTCTTTCAATGATGAGATCATTTACAAAGAACAGTGAACTACTCTGTCCAGCAGTAACACGGTTTGCCACTGCTTATCTTACTCTCCAAAGTCTTTACAAACAAAAGCAACCACCCCAAGCTATGTTTTCTTCAAAAAAGTGGGCTTCTTGTAGTTAGGCAAGAAAGGTTGAAGGGATAAAGACTCGTGCAACTGTGTTGTTTGATCCAAAATTTTGGCCTAATGTTGCTTTTTGTATCAAAAGCACAATACCTTTGGTTAGTGTTTTGCGAGAAGTTGATTCAGAGGAGAGGCCTGCTATGGGTTACATTTATGAGTTGATGGATTCGGCTAAAGAAAAGATTGCTTTCAATTGTGGAGGAAATGTTAGAAAGTACGGACCAATTTGGAATAAGATAGATGCAAGGTGGACACCACAACTTCATAGATCTTTACATGCTGCTGGTTATTATCTAAACCCTCAGTTGCGCTATCGAGATAGCTTCTCCAATGTTGAGGAGGTGAAGCAAGGGTTGTATCAGTGCATGGATAGAATGTTGAGTTACGATGAGCGTCTCAAGGCTGATATCCAATTGGACTATTATGACCAAGCAAAAGGGGAATTCGGAAGTTGTGTTGCAATTGATTCCAGAGCGATACGCTCTCCTGGTAAAAAACTAATATGAATTTTTAAGGCGATAGCTCTGGAATCAATTGCAACACGACTTCCGAATTCCCCTTTTGCATGGTCATAATAGTCCAATTGGATATCAGCCTTGAGACGCTCATCGTAACTCAACATTCTATCCATGCACTGATACAACCCTTGCTTCACCTCCTCAACATTGGAGAAGCTATCTCGATAGTGCAACTGAGGGTTTAGATAATAACCAGCAGCATGTAAAGATTTATGAAGTTGTGATGTCCACCTTGCATCTATCTTATTCCAAATTGGTCCGTACTTTCTAACATTTCCTCCACAATTGAAAGCAATCTTTTCTTTAGCCGAATCCATCAACTTATAAATGTAACCCATAGCAGGCCTCTCCTCTGAATCAACTTCTCGCAAAACACTAACCAAAGGTATTGTGCTTTTGATACAAAAAGCAACATTAGGCCAAAATTTTGGATCAAACAACACAGTTGCACGAGTCTTTATTCCTTCAACCTTTCTTGCCCAACTACAAGAAGCCCACTTTTCTGAAGAAAACATAGCTTTGAGTGGTTGCTTTTGTTTGTAAAGACTTTGGAGAGTAAGATAAGCAGTGGCAAACCGTGTTACTCCTGGACGGAGTAGTTCACTATTCTTTGTAAATGATCTCATCATTGAAAGAACCCAACAATGTCCATATATAAACTTGACCACTTGCCTAGCTAATGAGAGAGTTTGGTCGCAGACTTTCAATTTTCCAATGTCCTCCAACATTAAATCAATACAATGCGCAGCACATGGACTCCAATACAACTTCTTCCTCTTCTCCATAAGTCTCGACCCGGCATTGACATAGTGTGAAGCATTATCAGTAATAACCTGAACAACATTATCTTCCCCAATTTCATCTATAACACTATCAAGATAGTTAAACATCAACTCTCCGTTTTTTATAGTATCAGATGCATCAATTGACTTTAAAAACCAAGTTCCAGCAGGGCTATTCACAAGAAAATTAATAAGAACTCTACTTTTCTCATCTGTCCAGCCATCAGACATAATTGAGCATCCATATTGTTTCCATGCTTTCTTATGTTCCTCCATCATGACATTTATATCTTCTACTTCTGCTTTAAGAATCCAAGTCCTCAATTCATGCATAGAAAGGGGTTTGAACCCAGGTCCATAATTTGCAATTCCATCAATTGCAGCTACCCAATATGGATCATTCACTAAATTAAATGGAAGAGCTTTACAATATATAAAACGCCCAATCTTTCGGCACACATCTTTTCTTTCTTCTTGTTTCCATTTGGAGTTCAGTGTAGATTGTCGTGCTTGAGAACTAGCAAATTTATCCATTGGACCCCTCGGTTTTGGTGGTTGTGTCATACTACCAGTATTGCCATCGATAGATTGAGAAGCACCACTCTCGCCCTTTGCTCCAGCACCCATTCCAATTTCATATAGCATCTCATTGCGGGCACTTTTTTCCTCAAAGAAATTTTTTAATGCGTGTTGGCATTCCAACTTTACATCTTCAGGAACTTTTGAACACGGTTTAATGCCTTTATGCGTGTCGGCAAGATGATTTTTAAATCGACTCACAGTACCACTACAAGTTTGATCATAAAATTTACATCTAAAATACTTTTCCCCATCAACTTCTTTTACATACTTCCAAACAAAATCTTTTCTTTGGCCTTTGGGTTCAGTCATTTTTTTTTTGTCTCCACAAACTTATCAACAGTAGCACTATATAACAATAAACAAATAAAAAAATAAAAACAAAAAAGATATTGGTTAGATGAGATGGTAAAAAGAAGAATACAATATTAATAATAATAATAATAATAAATTAAACTCTATCAAATAATAATAATAATAATAAATTAAAAAAAATAGAAGCTAAGTTATAATAATAATAATATATATTAGAGTGTACAATGTGGACTAGTCAACAAAGAGATTAAAGTCTATCAAATAATAATAATAATAATAATAATAAATTAAAAAATGTAGAAGTTAAGTTATAATAATAATATATATTAGTGGACTAGTCAACAACAGAAGCTAAAGTTATGATAATAATATTATATATTAGACAGTGGACTAGTCAAGATATTTGTTTCTGCAAAAACAAATAAATAGATATATACATCACAGTGGAGTGATATAGAAATAGAGACGAACCAACGAGAACAGAGAGACAGAGAGTGAGACAATGGAGAAAACAGAACGAGAGAGAGAGAGAGACTCGACTCAACTCGAGAGAAAGAGAGAGAGACTTCGTACCTGGAAAACCCTAGTTCGTTGGAGAAGATTGAAGATTGATTCGAACTTGTTGGGACTCTGATTGAAGAATATCGACTTACAAGGTATTTATATCTTCTTCTTCAGTAATTTCAGTTTCAATCGAACTCATTTATAGCGAGTTTCCATCAAATACTCTATCGATTCCCTTTTTTTGATTTTTGAAATCAAACTCCTCAAAGGCTTGCGTCTCGCTGTCGAAAGCGTGAAAAGCGCATAAAGCGTGATAGATGCTCACGCTTCTGCGTTTGAGACGTACGCATAACTGGTGTCTCGCCCAAAAAAGAAGGCATCTGTGCGTTTTCCGTACGCCTCGCCTCAAGTCGCGCCTCATCTACGCCTTTGAAAACCTTGGTAGTGAAGAGATGTAACACAGTGACGGTAGAGGGAAGTATTAGGGGAAGGGACAGATCTAAATTGACATGCGCTAGTGTAGTAAATAGATATATGAATCTCCTTAATTTGACTAACCAAATGGCTTTTGATAAAAGTCGAGTGGAGAAGAAGGATTCATATAACCGACCCAATTTGATGGGACTTGAGGTTTGGTTTGATTTGGTTTGGTTAGTTTTCAGTTTCATTAAACACCACCAATCGCATTAACTTAAAGGGAAGGCAGCATGCAGGATTCAAATAGGTGGCATAAATGTGGGAGATGACAAGTTCAAAGAAAGGGATGAGGACACATGCTTTACCCTACGCCAAACTAGAGTTCATAGGTGGATTCTTTATTTACTGCATCTCCTCTAGTAAGTGAGTATTGCTTCCTTTTTAGGTCCTGTAGTGGTGGTAGTCTAGGTTTGAAGTATCTCTGATAATTTTATCCTATTCCAGTTTTCATTAAGGCAGATGTTACTAAGGTGCTTCGGATTTTGGTTTTAAGGACATGGGAGGCTCAATCAGTATTGGACATGTGGTCCTTTAGGGCCTGGTGACTCTGGCCCACTTGAGTCCTTGGAACAAACAGCGACAGTTAGGTGAGGGTGCAGGGGAGCTCGATGCATTTCAAAACTTGACACATGGTGAGGAGCTACCCTCCTCCACAAGGAATGCATACCTTTATAATGACCATTCAAAGCCTGATCAAAGCAACTAAAACACAAGAAAATAAAAATCTTACACCATCATAGACAATTGGGACCACAGCTGGGACCTCAGATGACATGCCTGCGTGTCACTATAGATCGTGGAGCTGATGAATTCATTAGGTTGCTATTTCAAGTACAACAACTTGTCCCAATATACAAAGAGGGAATTATTTGGACAGGTTGTCTCTTTACCAATACATCATCCATTCTCCCTAATTAATCCTGTGTCATCCAACAGAAGCTAATTCATATTGTGATGCTAATAAGAAGTTAACACGGATCAGGCAGGCTTCTAGATGCAAGGTCGTCACTTCCTTAAAGCCCGATAGAGAATACCTTCAGTGATGGGCAGAAGGAGTAAGTGCTGCTACTCATCCTGGTCTGGTATGGTATATATTCATCGATGGAGTAATAAAAACTGGAAGGAATTTGTTCTCTCTTTTCATTTTGAATTTCAGAATTATGATAATTCAAAAACCAGGAGAGTGTGCAGATACTTGATAGATCAAATTGTAAACAAAATCAAAGTAAAATAGGCATAACAACTATTAAAGGAAAATCTAGACCAGCCATTTTATGGGTGAAGACACTCCACTTAGCGGCTAGATTTATCTCATCATACTCAATCATAAATTAGGCATAAATACCTGTAGCTTTTGTGCAGATATTCGAGAATCATGACCAATAGAAACTCTCAGACCTCTAGATGCGTCAAGCTTCTTCTTGTCCAATAGCCATGCAGCAAAGGCAGCTGCTATTGCTTCGGTAACTGGTTCAGTGAGAGTAACGGGTTCTCCCTCAACACCAGCAATGGCAACACCTCGAATATCACTGTGTGTGTGTATGTGTGAGAACATTAGCCCATGGAAGCAAATAACAATTATATGCTTAATGAAAGTGCATGTATTTTCTATCCATCATAGATATGTGTATGTATGTATTACATACGATGTTACAACATAGTATAAATATCCATATATAGCATTTCAATCAATGTAGCTCAACTACAAATGACTAAAGCAACACTAAACAGTTAAAAACATGGTTTAAAAAACTGGGTGGTATGTAGCAAACAGGCCGGTTCTTATCTGTTTTTAGCCCCTCCAGTTTGGATACACCCCTCTTTTAACGTTAGGATCAAACATCACATGCAAGCCGGCCGGTTCATGACACATACCAGCCTAAACCACTGATTGATCAGGGAACCAGGCACATTCAAGAAAATATGTAAGTGTTTTATTTTATACTTTTGGGCTTTGGGCCACTATAACTCACGGGGCTGGCCATTCAAGATTGAAGCCCATCCCTACTCATGTTGCTACATTGCCCATGGTTTGAATTTGTAAAAAAACTAATAAAAGAAACACGTTTTCTTACTAATGTTGGACAATAAGAATTGAAAAGCCCAGCCCACACTTTTCGTTAAAACCCAAGTATTAAAGAGAGGAAAACTGAAGCCTTATAACTAGCATAGATGGGGCAACTCCAGGCGAAGTGGGACACATTCCAACACATCTTCCTGGACCACAACATACAGTAGCCGGACAAACGGCACACCAATCACAGGCCCAACCAAGCTCTGATACCAAATTGAAAAGCCCAACTCACACTTATCCTTAAAACCCAGGTATTAAGGAGAGGGAAACTAGAGCCTTATAACTAGCATAGATGGGGCAACTCCAAGCGATGTGGGATACATTTCAATAATAAGCTCACGGTAAAACAGTAGGCACATTGTGTGCTTATAAAGAGAAGGCAAAAGACAACCAAAACTATATTGAACTAGTGTGGGATACAGGGATAGGCATGCTTTCCAGGCGATGTGGGATACATTTCAATAATAAGCTCACGGTAAAACAGTAGGCACATTGTGTGCTTATAAAGAGAAGGCAAAAGACAACCAAAACTATATTGAACTAGTGTGGGATACAGGGATAGGCACACTTTGGCCCTTTTGCTATTCTTCGCAATTTCAAATTCAAGTTGTCAATGTGAGGGAAAAATCTATGTCAAACCATGTTATAGAATTAACTAATATTTCAAAATGAGTATTAAAAAAAAGTGACAAATTAAACAGAGTAAAAAATGCATATAATTGAGTCCTAGAGGTTTACTAATGATTTTAAAAAAATTCACGATTGCAACACCCAATTCTTCATACATAACATTTGACACTCCCGATACCGACACATTGCAACTGATACTGCTACGTATCCCAATACCACAATTTGGAACCATGGTTAAAAACGACCACACAAACAACCTCAGAAATAAACAATAATAGGCTCCATCACGTTCTTTCAAGCTCCAAAGGCCCCATAGACAACCAAGTAACTAAATGGCACATAATTGGTCTTGTCAATTTAGCATGCCCTGTCAAATTCTAATGTTGACAATATTGGCTAATAAGGAAGGACAGAGTACTAAATCAATGAAATTAAAGGAAACAATATATGAAATTAAGGGAAACAATATCAAGGACCGTGTCCTTCTAACTTACTGTCAACAATCTACGGATTCATTCTAATTGTGTAAGTTAAACAATGCTGACAAATGACCAGGGAGTGAAGAGCCTCCAAACATTATTGGTTCATAAACCGCAGTTCAAAGAAGAGATTCAGTTCAAGGATGTAAAGTATAGCATGAAATATTTATATGAACATATAAAACCCCAAACACCAAAATGCATGAACACATTAGTAAACTGGGTAACAACATTATGACATTCTAAATCCAATGCTCCTCCTCAGTCAAAGAGGTGGATGCCCAACTAGCCAGAATGAATTGAACTAAATGCGGACCATTAGTGTATTTATTTGTCCGAAAATGAATTTTTGTGTTGGCCAAAATGTAAAAATGAAAACAAGGACAAGAGTAATGTAAAGAACTGGAGCCGAAAGCAGTAAACCACGAAGGAGATAAAAAGAAATTTATATTGAAGATATGCTATAGCAACACAATTCTCTACCTTCCATTTTGAAGTTTAAGGAAATCAACTTTTTCAAGTGATAGTTCTGCAGTAGTAGATGGAGCAGCTGCAAGAAAAGTTTATCTTCAATTAAAAAATCATAATTGACAAGATCATACCATAGTAAAATAGTAAAATATTTTTCTAGCAACCAAGACTTTCATGTCATAACAAAAAACTCAAAAGTTCTGTTGGAAAAGAAAAGGTTCATGACAACCAAGATTGAACAATCAAATACATTAAGGTTTTTAAGGTTGTCTCCAAAGCTATGATAGCAATTTATAACAACCTGGATAATGAGAGTCTAGAACAGACCGTTGCAGTAAACAGGTCCTCGGTTAAAACAACCAGTCTGATATTTTGAAAAGAAACGCAATTGCATGGTGGAGATGTCAGTCCATGCTAACTTCCCTCCTTGGAAAGGAAGCAAGTTGCGCATATTAGGGGCCAAACAGTCCCTTTGATATTGGGTGCAGAACTGCCTATTCCGATGGTAGCACTGTGCTACCAAAACATTTTGGACAATCTTCCCTGACAATGCTGCATAAAAATTTGCAATTTTATCAGATTTCATATTAGTAGGAGCTTATCAAAAGTTGGAATTATTTATGTGAATTGCAATTTTTTGTTCGATTTTCATTCTTGGTCAGGTTAGGTTGGCAAAGACGTTGACGGACTCAAAAGCAAATCTTAATTGCACTTTTTGTTTCAGAGGTGATATTGCAGCTGAGGATTACATTTATTTAAGCCAAACAAATTACTTAATGAATTAAGATCACGGTGAATATTACTTGATGAGTTAAATTTTTTGAATATTCCACAGACTCCTAACCAAATCCTAACAGCTGATTTTGTCAAGCTAAGTTCAAGATTTGCTTATGCTTAATTCACTTCTTTTTGTTTTTTAAAGTTTTGCGCACAAAGGACTACACCCGGAAACCCCTCCAACAGGGAACTATATAAATACAAAATAAAATTGACAAAAGGTGTAAGGAAGGAACAATAGAAAAAGAGAAGACACAATGTTTACATGATTCGGCCATAACCCCATCACCCACAGGAAGTCAATAGTACTATATTCCTTAATGCAAATGAATACATAGATAAAAATCATAATTATAGAACCACAGAGATATAGATAAGGATATTCAGATATTTCTTATCTCTTACATATCCTAAACTGCTAATCTCCAAGGACAATATTGATGTTTTAAATCTTATGTCTAACACTCCCCCTCAACGATGAGCTTAGGTCATTGAGATATAATCATCGTGGCTGCAACCAAATCTTCAAATAAGATCTTGAATCCAAACCATGAAGAAAACAAATGTTTCCAAGTGCACTGCACTCTTTGGGCATATACTGAAAGAAGTTTGCAAGAATTGAAAACATGATCCAATACTTATGGTCACAAAACCTACCACCAAAGACCTCAACATGCTTTATATCCTAAACAAATAACTCCGCGGCAAAACAACAAAGAAGATTTGAGAAGGTTAGAAGAACAATCAAATGCATGAGATTTGAAGGATTTTTATGTCATTTTAGAATAAAAATAGATGAAGAATTCATTGAACATAAGGAAGGTTAACAGAAGAGTAATTTAGGACTACGTCTGATTGAACCGCTCCGGTACCATGTAGAAATATATATATATAGTAATGAAATATGTGACATACAACGACAATAGGTTAGGTGGTTCAAACATTATGGCCTCTGTCCATGGCACAAAATCAATAGTGCTATCTTACTCAACTCAAACAAAGACATGAATATGATTATATTTTGGAACTACAGAGATCTAGATAAGGTGGTTGCTGTTGACGGGGGCCACCAGAGGTGGTGGTCGGAGTTGGTTGTTGGCAGAAGATGGTGCCCTGAGGAGGCCAGCGATTGTGGTGGCCGAAGATGAGGGGTGGCCGGCAGTGGTGATGGGTGGTTTGGTGATGTGTTGACTGGGGAGGGTATGAGAGAGGGAAGAAGGATTAAAACTTGTTTTCAAAGTAAATAAAAACATTTTTTTTTTTTTTTTTTTTTTTTTGTATTTAGAGTTTGTTTGTCATGACCCACAGTAGCACACTTGTTTACCTTTTGATCTTTTTTGGGTCATATCAGCTCTCTATTTACAATTTTTTCAAACAAAAATAGATATCAAATTGAGATTTTGTTTAATGTTTTCAAAATTTGCATAAACATAAAAAATAAAAAACTGTAAATATAAAAATGTGCCAAATGGGCATTCAGTCAGAAGAACAAAAAATCATACTCATCCACTCATGGTACATTACATGTCATACTGTTACTTTCAACACTGCCATAGCTATGCCATGAGAAACCCATACATGCTGATAATTTCAACAGTCATAGCTTTCCCATAAGAAACCCATATTTTTACCTTTTAAGTAGCACAAAATTTGCCACAAATTTAACAGGAAACCTAAGGCTGTGTTTGGTTTAGGTGTGGAATCATAATCCCACCCTCTTATTTTAGTGTTGTGTTTGGATATAGTTTTCAAAAATTGATTCTACACCCACATTTAAAAATTATTTTCAGAACATGTTTGGCAGAGTGAGTTTTTGAATTTTGAATTTTGAAATTGGGTCTACCCGGTCATCCGGCCGGTTGACCGAAACAGTTTTTTTTTTTTTTTTTTTTTTGCAATTGCCACATGTTATTTGAAAAAAAAAAAATTATATTTGTTTTGATATGTTATTATTTTTTTAGACCAAAATGATAAATTATTTGACCATTTATTTAAAATTAACAAAAAAAATTAATTAAAATAAAAATTAATTTGTCACAATAATTTTTAAAAAATAAAAAAACATTTTTAAACAAAATAATTTTAAAAAATATCCAATCAAAAGTAATTTTAAAGCACTAGCTGAATATTATTTTTTTTTAACAAAAAATAATATACATTTTTTAATATTTTAAATAAAAAAATATTTTTGGAATTTTTTAAGTAAAAAAATTATTTTTTTGAATTGCATTTTAAAAAAAGTATAGTTATGAGTTTTGAATAGAATTTTTAATAGAGTTTTCAGTTGTATGTTTAGTTATAAATTATAAGTTTTTGAATTAAGTTTTAAAAACTCTTTTCAAAACTTATATCTAAACAACTTTTTTTATTTCAAATATTCAAAACTTAATTCAAAACTCTTTTTAAAACTCATAACCAAACAAATTTTCTCTACACAAATCATGATCCAACAACTCACAAACTCAAAATCCAACACCATTCTTAAATCATAATTCTAAAACTAAATCAAACGCAACCTAAATTTGCCTTCCAAAAATACCCTTCTAGCCTATTTGAAAAAACAAAATTATATATAATGATGTGGATGAGGCTCGAACAAAGACCTTCGGTTTGAAAAACAAAATATTTACCACTTGAACCCAGGTACTTGTACAAATATTTTGTAAGGCCATCTCCCACATTTAACCAAATCCAACACCAATATATAACCAAATCCAACGTTTTGTAAGGCCATCTCCAACCTACGGCCGGTCTGTTTTGATGACGGCTACAAATTTACCTTTGGAGTGACTGATATCCGAATTCGTGCTTTTTTTATTCAGATATGATGAAATATTTGGTGAACTGTTGGAGATGCCTAATTGGGAATTTTTGCTTTGGCTAGTAGTTCACGAGAGTTGTATGCTTAAAATAACAGAAACCCTAAATTAATAACCGGTACTAAACCTTAATTAAACATAACGAAGTTGATTATGCACAAAGGTAAGATTTAAAGTAATAGTTGAGAGGAAAATAGAGAGATTAAATAATGAATTTTAGGAGAAGTAAGAAATTGAGAGAAGATTCACCTGCCATTTGATGAACGAAATTACTCCAACTGCGATTTGGTCGATGAGAGAGAGAGAGAGAGAGAGAGTGTTGAAGCTGACGAACTGATGGGCGGAGAAGCAGAGGAAGTGCTACCTAACTCATGCGTCCACGTGTAATCTACACTTCATGTCAAAACCGTAATTGTGTTTCGTTGGCTTGGATTTTAATTTATTTACCTATATACTGACAAATCATATCTTTTAGGGCAAATTGTACTGACATTTGAAATTTCTTTTGATACAAATTCACTTTTTACATTTAAAAATTATATTTATCTTTTTTATTAAAATGATATATTTAGGGGTAGTTTGGAATGACCTAAATAAGTGTACTTTTTGTCTTTTTACAAAAAGATGTACAGAAAAGTAGAGAAGTAATGTGATGAAAAAAAGATGAAAAAATAAAAAGATGGATTATTTTTGAGTTGCCAAACTTGGCCTTATTCTTTAATCTTTATACATATAAAATATTAAAATAATATTTGATATTTGTTAATATTATTTCAATAAAAATAACAATTATCTCTTTGGTGTAACTCACATAAAAAATTGAGTTTTTTATTTTTCGTATTTTTTATTTTTATTGAATTTTTTTAATATTTTAAGCATTTTTTTTTTATTTTTTAGATATACCTATTCTAGATATACTTAAGAAATATAATATTTTGTAATTTTTTTAAATATAAAAATACAAAAATTCAGTAATACTGTAATAAATATGAATGACAATGTTTGGTAATATTATAATAAATATGGGTGAATAGACGAGAAAGAAAAATGATGGTAAAAATAAAAATAAAAAATTCTATTCATATATAAAAATTTATACCAAAAAAATCATAAAAATGTTGTGATAGTGATGTTATAACTATCAATTATGTTTACGGTGTGTTTTGTTTAAAGTGAAAAGTCACCATTAAGTTATATCATTGTGTTTAAAAATTTTATATAAAATTTATATTTGTATATCATCACTCAATAAGAATACATTTAGGTAGAATTTAATAATAAAAAGTTGTAGAATGTAGTTATAATGATAGGGAGAAGAAATGGTAAGAAAAATAACAAAATAGTCATTTAAAAATTTTAGAGTATGATATCAACAATTCAGGGTGCAAGTTGTGATGAGATTACAAACTTCAGGGAGAAGAATATAGTTTTTCAAACGTGAGAAGTGAATCTTTATTTAAACAGAAACCTCAGAGGGTGTCAATGTCATTTACCCTATCTTTTTATATATTTAGTGGTTGTTTGGCATGTGTTAAAATAACACATGCTATTTTAGCACATTATCTTATTTAGGTCACAATCATCTTATTTAAGTCACATCACCCCTCTACCACATCACTTCAAACCTAACCCATATTTCACGTTTTTTTTTTTATAAAAAGTCAAAAAATATACTAATCTAGCACTTCCCAAACAACCCCTTAAATTTTAATTTTGTCCAAACATAAAATTTCATTTTTATTTTCATTCTGAACTTTCTAATTCTAATTTTTCAAACTCTAACCCTAATTCCACTAATCATGCATATTACCCTAACACTGGATGCCACACCCATTTCGGCCAGCAACCTTCACTATCATCACCAACATCACCTCTAACCACTAACACCTCCACTCTTACTCACCAACCACCAGCAATGCCACCACCCACACCACTCTTAGATACTCTTTCTCTTTCTTTATCTCTATTTATCTCTCTCTCACCAGATCGCAATCACGATCATAGAAGATCAATAATGGTGGCAAATATATCCTCCTTGCACGATTGTTACGACTGTAGTGCTGCTTGTGATCTCCCCAGGTTTCGTTTGGTAGTTCAAAGCCAAACCACCACCATTTGTTCGGTGGTCTACAGCTGAACTACCACCGCTTGTTCGGTGGTTTACATTCGAACTTCCATTATTTGTTCGGTACTAGTTTTCCAAACCAAGCAAGAAGATTTCAAATGAAGAAATATCAAACACGAGCATATGAGAGAGGGCTCTAGTGTAGTTGTATAGGTGGCAACGATGGCAATTGACTGAGATTAGTGAAACGAGAGATTTGAATGAAAAAAACGAAGTGGAGGATCACCAGTGGAAAAAGGGAAAGAAAAATAGAGCTAAGAAAGTAGATTGGCAGAAAAGAAAAGTTGTGACACCCCCAAAATCGAGAACAACAAAAGATACATTAACAAATAAATATAAGGTTTATTTAAGGTTATAAGAATAGGAAACGTCATTAATGAGTCATTTGGCTAATAACCAAGGAAGATCCCAGGAAGGTCGGAGTCAATAGAGTCTCCCTTCTAAGTCCAACCACCTTAGATAGAAAAGCTACCTTTTTGACAGATCTTGACAAAGTATTAACACAATGCCTACATGAGTTGACAGAGTATAATGATAGGTTACAAATGATATACATAATAATTACAAAAAAATCATGTCTTAAACATAACAAACGATTAATCACTTACAATCTCAAAACGTGTTTACAAAAAAAGTTCCTAACTCTCATAGGGTAGCCATACGTCTTCGAATACTTCAACTTTTGCTTTGACAGATTTAATAGTCTTCAATACCTGGCATGAAATGCCATGAGTTTTGAATGCCCAGTAAATACGCACACACCCCGTCCCTTCCTAATCCAATAGACCATCACAAGTATAACAAGCAAGTAATGAAGCATGATAATCATTCAATAATAAAGGATTACAAAGTTAGATGTTAGTAATCTAGAAATCCCCCAAAGAGATTTCATCCTCCCAACCGCAAGAATTGGACACTAGACTATTCGGAACTCCCCCTTTTGCTGCTTTACAGACCTTACCACGGATGCCTGTAACGGTTACATACCGCGTAGCGCCATCAATGGACCTCAAAAAGGACGACGAAAAGAAAAAGGTTTTATCATCCTGAATCCAACCTTATCCTTCCAAAAAAAGTTTTATCCTCCTGAATGTCCCATCTGGACCCAACCTTATCTCACCAAATCAAACCATCATGAAGAGTCTGAATACGTCCGTTCCATTCTAGAGTTTACGCGATAATCGCATGCGCAAGACTTAACCTTTTATTAGGGAGCACATCCCATCAATCCATACATAACACATTATCATCTCTTCATTATTCAAGTGATCGAAAATCCAATACCACCCTAGTTAAGGTTTTCGTTGAGTTAGATGTCTTAAATTAAAGTTAGAACAACTTAACAAGATAGTAATATCTACATAAGCATGAGCATCATCAAATGAAAAAGATAAGGAACATAACCAAAACACATGCAAAATCATGCCAAGACATGATCATATACTAATAATCATATGCATGATGACAAGAGCTTAGAATACCAATGCAAAACAAAATTTCTAGATTCAGTACCATTTAAAGATTAAAATCAAAAGGACCATTTCAGATTTTTCCCGAGCCTGGCCTTCCTATGGTTAGTAGAGAATTTTATCTAATTTTCAGAACATTTCTCAGAAATGGAATAGCTTTTCAAGATTTTTAGTTATTTGAGAAATACTCTAGCACTGTCCAGATTCGTCAACCGTTACGAAAATCGGATTTTCTTACAAACCGCTCAAGCTTTTTCAATGAAACCAATTTTCCTTGAAAGCTAACTCTTTAAGAAATTTTTGACATAAAACTAAGGTCCAGAAGATCTTTCTACATTTTTCTAGAATTTTCGAAAGTTGGCTGTAAAACAGGTTTTTCATGCATAATAGTCAAAATAAGAAAGTTGGTGAGAAAAGAGGCCAACTAAGGAAACTTTTTCATTTCTTTTGTGATGAAAACATACTAAATAATGTATCAATAACTCAAATTTTTAGAGTGATGGTATGCCTTTGGAAATAATGTGAGACATGGGAAGAAAAATGAAGTTTTGCATCTATTAAGAGGAAATATGAGCGAAAGAAGAATCAAAACCCAATTCATCAACTTTGAACACATGAACACTATTACAACACATCTAAAAATATGATTTTAAATCTCTAATAACATGTATTTGAAAAAGAAAATAGAAGGAGAGATAGTGATATGGCTTACTTGAAGCTTGGTTGGTTAGCTAACAAGACCTTCTCTTTTCTTTCCTTTCCTCCACCAAGCTCACTCTCTTGCCCTCTCTTCCTCTCAGCCGAATTGGGTGTTTGTGTAAGTGTTCTTGTGTGTAAAATGCTAAGGGAGGGGTTTTACTTATACTAAAATTGGTGCAAAATGTCCAAATTGCCCATTGGTTGGAAATGGATTGGATATTTTGGATTTACTTGGAACTTAATGGAATGGTAAATGATTAGAGGCCTTAATTATGCAATTAATCATGATCTAGTTAGGCTTTGGTTAGGATGGAACTTGGGGTGGAAACAAAGTTCCTTGTTTTGGGGGTACTAGCAAACTTTTCCATGAATTCCTGGATTATATTTGAAAAAGTTCTATATATTTATCTTCCGTAGGGTGGCCAGCCATGTGGGGTGGATTTGAGGGGATTTTTTTATTTTTATTTTGTGTAAAATTTGAAGATATTTTGTGTACAAAATTATTTATTTGAGAATGGTACAAACATAAATATGTATATATGTAATGGTACTAACTTGGGGTCAATTTGTAATTCAAGTAAAATGTTAGAGCTAAGGCCTTAATTTATGAATTGAAAATTTTATTCAAGTGTAGAATTAAATTAAAGTAGGGTTAGGGAATCTAATTCAGTTTAGGTTTCTTGTTTCGAATTAAAAAGCTATCAATTCAACAAACACGATGAAAACCAGAAAATCTTGGGTTTAAGTGATCAATCTATATTTATGGAATTAATTAATCAATATTAGGATATTAGAAATGATTCCTAAGTTACCGAAATCAATTAGGGTTTGCGAGTTTTCGATTAGCGCACATGTTTGACTTTATAACTAAAATTGAAGACAAATAAGGATTTGAGGGTCTTTATTGAAATAATTCAAAAGTTAAGGACTTAAGGTTTTACAAAGGTTAGGGACCTCAAAACCTACCCACTTAAATAAAATTTCATCCTTGAAATTTCAAACATTCTTCATGTCTTGAAATATTGTAGGTAATTGGTCCATATTGCATCCTTACACTCCTGGGTAGATTCTGTCAACGTATATTAATTAGCCGGATCATCTTCTTCTCTTAAGTTCTTCTCCCTTTTGTCCAAGCCACCATTACTCTCGTTTTAATAATAGCGTTTTGAATTGAATTTCTCCCTAATTAATGACGTGAGGAGATGCGTTAATCTTCCATGTTATTTGAAAATTTTTAAAGTGTTCATTGCTGCTTCAATGTGAGGGCTTGTGATCTATACTCTTGCTAAGAATTGATCCTTTGGTAATTTGCTGATGCCATTGCATTTGTCAATTTGTTAAATCATGTAAACTAGTCTATTCCCCCTTAAAAGTATCCCATTGGATGGGTGAGTCATCTCCCTCTTTTAGTAGCTATCGATAATTGCTAAGGTACGAGTAATGAATCTATTTCTAAGATGAGGTCGAAGTTGGCTATCTTTATGCCTCGAAAATTGCACAAATAATTCCTATGACCTAACACATATTGCAGATATGAAGGAATGCGACAAACAAAATATGTACCCAAAAGTTCTAAGACTGGATTAAATAAAGGAAATTTACACCATCTACGCTCAGGTTACAAAAAGTCATTCCAAAAGAGTTCTAACTGCTTAATTACATTCTTCTAGGTTAACCAGGGCCCGTATTGCAGTTCCTCGGGTCCATATGTGTTGTATTTCTCACTCTCATGGTACTACTTAGTAAGATCTTCGTCTTCTTCTCCTTGTAGTGCAAATATTCTGTCGGTTGGCCTCTGATTATTATTGAGCCCAAGCCTCTTGTTGCCTCTTTTTCTTTGGTATTGTTGACTGGCTGGTCCTGGCTTGTTCTTCCATGGCTTCTGCTCATCAATCCCTGGCGCTTTTGCTTTCATACCTTCTCCTTGATTTCCTGATTGGACAAATTGGAGACACTCATTCTTCTTGTGTCCTAGTTGCTGGCAATAGTAACACTAGATCAGCCAAGTTGATCTTGCCTAAAAGCTTTCCTTCTGGTACTGCTGTTGCGGTTGTTGTTATAGTTGCGGTGCCCTAGAGTACGGTTTTTGTACTGCATGCCTTTTGTTGTTCCTTTTTGGTTCCACATGGGATTGACTTTCTTTCTTTAGACTCTAAATCCGTCTGGTATCTACCACCTCCCATTCTACATCTAGTGTTGTTTCCACCATATTCGCAAAAGTGGGAAATCGCAAGGGCAAAACCCTTCATTTGATTATAGGGTCTAGACCCCACTCAAATTTTTTTACTTTCTCTTCATCATCGGCTACGTATCGAGTTGCATAATGAGCTGACTTCTCGAACTTCACGATGTATTGGGTCACCGTCATCGTGCCTTACTCTAGTAATTGAAACATACGAATTCTCTCCTGTCTAACAGTGTTTGGGAAGTACTTTCTCAGAAATAATTCTTGAAATTGCACCCAAGTCATAGTCGTGATGTCCCTAGATTCCTTGATTAAGGTCCACCAATGGTCTGCTTCACTTTCCAACTGGTAAACGGCCAGAGCGATCTTGTCTGTATGCTCGACTATTTCCATTGTCTCTAGCATCTTCTCGATTTGTCGAATCTAGTTTTCAACGATCTTAGGATCGGGCTTACCAGTGAAGATCGGCGGTATTTGTTTGTGAAACTCGGAGAATAGATGTGCCCTCTCATTCTGACGTGTTCTCCTCAGCCTTCCTAATTCTTCCAAAATTTGATTTATGATATTCTCGGGTAAGTTGGTCGTGGGTGCAAGGGTGTGATTATTGACCCCAGGTGTCTCGTTCTTGTTAATATTGACATCATCATTGTGTTTGGTGTTATCACTGTTACTAGTGTAACTGTTTGCTCGTGTATGGTTCACCAACTGTCAATATATAGTTAGGTGTAGGTTAGGGTTTTGCTAAGCAGTTAGTCAAGGGAATTACTAAGGTGAAATGCTTCTAATTCAAGTAACTCATAATATGCTTCCTAATGTAATCCTACTCAACTACCGATTCCGTCAATATTCTCAGTCGTTCTGGGACAAACTACATGTCTTGATTCATTTATCAAAGTTCTCCTTCTTCATTATGAAAGTCTGGTTCTGTTGGTCTTATTTGAAATGCTTTCTTTAGCTCTTTGATTCCGATACTGGAATTTCTAGCACACCATTATACAGCTTCACGGGTCGACGTTGCCATGCCTGAAATCCGAAGAATCTTCCTAAGGTTGGTTAAGCGAATTTTGATTTTTAATGTCTTTTGGTTGATAGAGTAAATAGTGTTATAATAATATAACGTAGTCAGAGCAAGGTAGTCTCTAATCGCACATCGAAACACGTGGGTTGAACCTAGGCTCTAATACCAAGTTATGACGCCCCAAAAATTGGTAACATCAGGGGATATATTAACAAATAAATACAGGGTTTATCTAAGGTTACAAGAGTAGGAAATGTCACTAATGAGTCCTTTGGCTAATAATCAAACAAGATACCAGGAAGGTTGAAGTCAATACAGCCTCCCTTCTAAATCCAACCACCTTAGATAGTAAGCTACCTTTTTGACAGATCTTGACAAAGTATTAACACAAGGCCTACATGAGTTGATGGAGTATAAGGATAGGTTAAAAATGATAAATATATATATGATAATTAGAAAAAAAAATTATGTCTTAAATATAACAAGTGATTAATCACTTACAATCTCAAAACATGTTTATAAAACTAGTTCCTAACTCTCATAAGGTAGCCATGTGTCTTCAAATACTTCAACTTTGTCTTTGACCGATCTAATAGTTTTCAATACCTGGCATGAAACGCCATGCGCTTTGTATGTCCAATAAACGCGCACACACCCCGTCCATTTTTTCCAATCTAATACACCATCATAATTATAACAAGCAAGTAATGAAACATGATAATCATTCAATAATAAAGGATTACACGGTTAGATGTTAGTAATCTAGAAATTCCCCAAAGAGATTTCATCCTCCCAACCGCAAAATTGGACACTAGACTATTCGGAACTTCCCCTTTTGCTGCTTTGCAGACCTTACCACGGATGCCTGCAACGGTTATATACTGCGCAGCGCCATCGGTGGACCTCAAAAATGATGGCGAAAAGAAAAAGGTTTTGTCATCTTGAATCCAACCTTATCCTTCCAAAAAAAGTTTTATCCTCTTGAATGTCCCATCTGGACCCACCTTATCTTACCAAATCAAACCATCGTAAAGAGTCCAAATATGTCCGTTTCATTCTAGGGTTTACGCGATAACTGCTTGCGTAAGACTTAACCTTTAATTAGGAAGCACATCCCATCAATCTATACATAACACATTATCATTTCTTCATTATTCAAGTGATTGAAAACGCAATACCACCCCAATTAAGGTTTCCGTTGAGTTAGATGTCTTAAATTAAAGTTAGAACAACTTAACAAGACAGTAATATCCACATAAGCATGAGCATCATCAAATAAACAAGATAAGGAACATAACTATAACACATGCAAAATCATACCAAGACATGATCATATACTAATAAGCATACGCATGAAGACAAGAGCTTAGAATACCAATGCAAAACTAAATTTTCAGATTCAATACCATTTAAAGATTAAGATCAAAAGGACCATTTCAGATTTTTCCCAAGCCTGGCCTTCTTATGGTTCATAGAAAATTTTATCTAGTTTTCAAAACATTTCTCAAAAATAGAATAGCTTTTCAAGATTTTTAGTTATTTAAGAAACACTCCAGCGTTATCCAGATTCGTCAATCATTACGAAAATTGGATTTTCTTACAAGTTTTTGACATAAAACCGAGGTCCAAAAGATTTTTCTACATTTTTCTAGAATTTTCAAAAGTTGGTTGTAAAACAGATTTTTCATGCACAATACTCAAAATAAGAAGGTTGGTGAGGAAAGAGGCCAACTAAGGAAAATTTTCCACTTCTTTTGTAATGAAAACATACGAAATAATGTATCAATAACTCAGATTTTTAGAGTGATGGTATGCCTTTGGAAATAATGTGAGATACGAGAAGAAAAATGTAGTTTTGCATCTGTTAAGAGGAAATATGAGTAGAAGAAGGATCAAAACCCAATTCATCAACTTTGAACACATGAACACCATTACAACACATCTGAAAATATGATTTTAGATTGCTAATAACATGTATTTGAAAAAGGAAATAGAATGAGAGTTAGTGATGTGGCTTACTTGAAGCTTGGTTGGTTAGCTAACAAGACCTCTTTCTTTCCTTTCCTTCACCAAGATCACTCTCTTGCCCTCTCTTCCTTTCAACCGAATGGGGTGTTTTTGTAAGTGATCTTGTGTGTAAAATGCTAAGGGAGGGGTTTTACTTATACTAAAATTCCCAAATTGCCCATTGGTTGGAAATGGATTGGATATTTTGGATTTACTTGGAACTTAATGGAATGGTGAATGATTAGAGGCCTTAATTATGCAATTAATCATGATCTAGTTAGGCTTTGGTTAGGATGGAACTTGGGGTGTAAACAAAGTTCCTGGTTTTGGGGGCACTAGCAAACTTTTCCATGAATTCATGGATTATGTTTGAAAAAGTTCTATATATTTATGTTCCCTAGGGTGGCCGGCAATGTGGGGTGGATTTGAGGGGATTTTTTTATTTTTATTTTGTGTAAAATTTGAAGATATTTTGTGTACAAAATTATTTATTTAAGAAAGGTACAAATATATATATATATATATATATATATGTATATATGTAATGGTACTAACTTAGGGTCAATTTGTAATTCAAGAAAAATGTTAGGGCTAAGGCCTTAATTTATGAATTGAAAATTTTATTTAAGTATAGAATTAAATTAAATTGGGGTTAGGGAATCTAATTCGGTTTAGGTTTCTTATTTCGAATTAAAAGGCTATCAATTCAACGAACACGATGAAAATCGAGAAAATCATGGGTTTAAGTGATCAATCTATATTTAGGGAATTAATTAATCATTAATAGGGTATTAGAAATGATTCCTAAGTTACTGAAATCGATTAGGGGTTGCGAATTTTCGATTAGTGCGCATGTTCGACTCTATAATTAAAATTGAAGACAAATAAGGATTTGAGAGTCTTTTTAGAAAGAATTCAAAATTCAAGGACTTAATAGATTTTACAAAGGTTAGGGGCCTCACAAAAGTTGTCGGTGAAAGATGGTGGGTTGAAAGATGTTCTCTAGTGGAGGGGAAAGGTTGTGGAGCGTTGCAGGTGTGGAAAAGGGGTAGTTGGAAGTGGGAGAAGATTGTTGGTTGAAAACTGTTAGGATGAGAGTTTAGAGGAAACATTTAGGATTATAGAAATGAGCACTTTTGGTGGTGGAGGTTCAAAAAAGTGGGGGGTCCTATGAAGAAAGGTAGGGACATTTAGCAATTCCTTAATTTCAACTGTTTACACTTCCCATTTTTTATTTTATTTTTATTATATTTTTCTCCTTTGATAAAATTATTTTTTAGATCCCTAAACCTTAAAATTTTGAAACCCTAATTTCTTTACACACCTAACCATCTCTACCACATGCCATCATTGCCGCTAGCATTACTCATCTCAACTTGTCGCTGACACCACCCCACTTAATTTGTCACTAGTACCCACCTCTCTTTCTTCCACTGTCACCACCTCCCTCTCCGTCACTTGTTTTTGCTGCCTCTCTACAACTGTCCTTCGCTTAACTCCTCCTACACTCCTAAGAATCATCTATGGACCTCCTTCCTCTATTTCTACGAACCACTGTTGTCTCTCCTTTTCCCAAACCACCACAGGCCTTCTCACTAGTCCGTTGGGTGGTTGGTGTCTGAACAAACTGTATTAGTTCAACATTAAGAAATCAAATGGAAGCTATATGTTCGACACTGGTAATCCGAACTCCCTCCACATGTTTGACACTTGTAAGCCAAACTCTCGTAATGGAAGGAATGGGTTGCGGTGAAGTTTGGCGGGACGGGGGTCGCAACGGTGAGAGAGACTAGAATAGAGGTCAAAGACAAAGATGGGTGGTCGCAATTGTTAGTGTTGGCAAGAAGTGGCTAGTTCATGGGGAAAATGTAACCATGGTGGTTGGTTATGGCGGTCAGAAGGTGTAGACATCCCATTTTTGACCGTCCTCAAGACTTGGATATGCTTGCAGGTACATCTGATGACAAGTTTGATTGCTCGTCGAGTACTCGAATTTCTCGGCGGAACGTCACAGGTTTGAGCTTTCCAAACCCTATGTCCTTTCTGTTCCATTTTTGGACCATGTGTTGGTCCTTTCAGCATGATTCTTGTGGTGCACTGCCGGCCTTTTTTTGGCATTGCCGGCCATCAATTTAGCCCTGCCCGCCATTGATGAGGCCTGCTAGCCATCAATGAGGCACTTCCGGCCACCACTAATGGCCGACCGACCACTATGTTTTAACAGATATTATTTTAGATCTTTTGAGCCAGCTGTGGCTCACTGAGCCATCCTCCATACACGTGTATGGAGGGATGAAGGCAAGTTTCAAGCTTGTCAAGCAAGCTTTTGCTTGCATTGCTTATATAAGGGGAGGCCCCTCTCCCTCGCCAGAGGTTCAGAAAAATTTAGAGACAAAATATCTCTCTCTAGAATTCTCACTCTCTCTATCTATGTTGTGCTCAATAGTGCCTTAAAGTATGTTTTCTTCACATTTTTGCAAAGGAACACCTAGTCAAACACCACTACTTTGGAGCTGAGGTTCTTGAAGGTCTATTTGGAACTCAAAAGGCTGGTTTTGGCTCTGAGGAAAACCTACCTTGTTGCTGTTCTTCAAGGGTGAGTATATTCCCCTTTTAAGCTTATTTTTGCATACCATCTTAGCCACCTTTGCATGTTGTTTTGGGCCTAGTTGTCAACTAAAAAAAGCTCTAATTTTAAGTGTTAAGAAGGTTGGTTTGAGTCCTTGTTGGAGTTAGGGGTGGTCTACCCTCTTTCTTTGCTTATTTGTTAAGCTTTTAAGCCATCATTTGAAGCCTTTGTAATAGCCTTTGCATGGCCTTTCTACCACTGAAACTCAGAGGAATTTTAGTGGTGGAAAAGTGGTTTTGAGATCCAAAATGGGAGGGAGTGGTCCCATCTCCTCTTGTCTTGCTTGCTTGTGTTGTTGGCCTATCAAATGAGCATATGTTTCTACTCTTTTGTGACTTAGTTCAAGCATGTTTTTGGCTTTGTTTTGACATGTCTTAACTCTGTTTTTGGGTGTTTGGGTCACCTCTTGCTTGCTTTTGGTACTTGTAGTGCAATCATACTTGTTGGCCTAACATGTTTCATGCTTTAGTTCATCATTCTAGCATGTACTAGCTTTGCTCTAGCACTTTTTTGCCACTGATTTAACATGCTTGAGGTCTTTTTTAAGTGGTCTTGGTTATATATGCTTAGCTTTGTATAGCTATGGTGTAGTTGGGCTTCACTAGCTTTGTGTTTGAGGTCCCTAGCATGCTTTGAATGTGATGATTGCATGCCTTAGCCTCATTTCTCACATGATTTCAGTGTATATAGCATAGTCACACTCTCACATGTTCCACTCTTTCAATGCTTTTGAGAGATGTGCCTTATGCCTTGTTTGTGAGCCAACACGTATGCATGCTTGTCTAAGCTTTTGGGTTATCATTATAGCATGTTTTGGCCTCTGATTTGGCATGGTTGAGCTCTGTCTAGAGCTGGTTTGGTTGTTTGGGCTATGTATTGCATACTTCTTGTGTAGTGCTCTTTACTAGCCTTGTGCTTTAGGTCTTCTAGCATGCCTTATTTGTGATGTTTATGTGATATGGCATCATTTAACACATAATTTCAGAGCATATAGCCTTGTTATACTCTCATGTTTATCACTCTTTAATTGTGTTTGAGAGTTGAGCATTATGCCATGTTTGTGAGCCAATGCATGAACATCATTCTCTTGCCTTTCATGCTATCATTTCAGATCATCTTGGCCACTGTTGTGGCATGCATGAGGTCTATTTAGGGCTGGTTTAGTCTATTGAGCATTGTATTGCATGTCTCTAGTGTTGTGTCCTTCACTAGTTTCATCATTTTAGTCCCTTAACATGTTATGCATGCGTTGTTTACATGATTAGAGTCTTGTGTTTCATGCCAAGCATAGCATGTTGTTTGCATTGCATGGTGTTCAATCGTACGTCATATTGAACACAAGGTGAATTGGTCCATTTCATACTCAAAGTGATGAAAATAGGCCAATTCCCTTTGTCTCCATTGCCTTTGATCCTCTAATGATAAGGCCGTGGTCTTAGAGTCTTGTTTGCATTGCATTTATTGAATTTGTGCAAGATTGGATCTTTGGCCATCATGCATTGCATGCTTGATTGATGGTTTTGGATCCAATAGTGCCTCTCCCTTGATGTTTTGAAATGATATGGAGTGGCACAGTACACACATGCCCTAGGGGAGACCCTCTATTTTCTCTGTTTTTGTGCTCTGTTGCAGAATGGTGTCACAGCACACCAGTGGCCGGTAGTGCCACATTGATAGCCGGCACCCTTCCATCCTTGGCCGGCAGAGGCCTACTCTTGGCCGGTAGGGGGCCGGCAACCACCTTTCATGGTCGACAGGCCACTGGTGCACTCCCCAGCACTATCTTGGTAAGTTTCAGCAGCTAGTTCTTGAAGACACCCTGCAGACAGAGCCTCAAGAGAGCAAACTGGAGAGCTTTTCGGGACGGAAACCGAGGCATGCATGTTCAAACTTCTTCAACTTGCTGGGGCAGCATAGTTTAAAGCTTTAATTATTAGTTAGCTTGATTTTGTAATGTAATTAATTAATTTGTTAATTAGTTAATTGTTGTAACAATTAGTAAGTAGTTTGCTAGTTATTCGATTGGTTTGTAATAATTAGTCTAATTAGTTTAATTAGATTAGTTAGTTAATTAGCTTAATTAGCGTAGCTAGTTAGCTCTCTTTCATTCGGACCCTCCGTCGAGAGGGCACATTGTTGTAATAAGGGTGCGTGTGTGTGTGCATGTCTTCCAACCCCACTTCTTTCTCCCTTTTACTTATCAGCTTTTGATGGTTAGTTTAGGGCATATTTTGATTTGCATACTTTATGCTTGCATGTTTGCATCATTCATTTGTCTTGCATACACTGGGCTCGGCGCATCATTCAAATTGCATCATATTTCAATACCTATTTGAATACGTGTATCAAGTGTTGCATTCATATGCCATCTTAGATAGCCGAGCCTATTTAGTTGCATTATTGTATGTGTTGTATTAGGCATCTTCGACATAGCTAGGATCATGCATGATTTCTAACTAGTTTTCTGTTTTGGCTCGGAGTACACTGTAAGTGTTTACGCTTTAGCATACTTGCATAAGTGTGAGTATTGCCATGATAGCATGCTTGCCATGAGGCTATGTGCTTATTTGATAAACTGCATGAATGCCTGTGGATGAAGGCTAGATTGCCTGAATTGGAACAACTCGATAATTGTGAGTTTTAAGCTCACTTTGCGAAGTGGCAAAATCATGTTTTAAAGCCCACTTGAGGGTGGCAAATCCGCGCTTTAGCCTACTTGCGAGTAGCACTTTCAAACCATTTTAAAAAACAAACATGAGTTGTTTTGTTCCAATTCTCGTGATTGAGTCTATACTTGTGTGTTGTGCGCATCATATAGTAAGTTAGATTAATAATCAGAATAAGAACACATGTGTTTATGAAAACAACATATCATGTTAGTAGAGGCCGATCCTTTGATCGGGCGAGCAGGGGTGCTCATTTCATGACCTTCCCCCCCCCCGTACCCAAGTTCCCGAGCCAAGGTAACTTTGGTGATGACGGACACGTGGCCTTTGGCACGAGTCAGGGTTTCCTAAATTTTCCAAAAGTAAAATATTTAGGTGGCGACTCTGTAATTTGGCAAAGCAATCCAGTTTGGCATAATTTGATTTAAAATCTGATTTTCCAAAACGATTTGCCGGATTGGACTCTTTGGTGATTTATCAGTCTTACATTGCACTTTGTGAGATTAGATTCAGAACCGTGACAGGAGTCCAAACTGTAGTAGCTAGAACCCAATTCACGCCCCTCTCCGAAAAGGGGGCGCGCGGAGAGAGTTCAGGCGGTCTACAGAAGGGGAAAGCGGTGGTGGAAGTGGTTGTAAGAAGAAAGAGGCTAGGAAAGGGGCTCACCGATATGGGAAAGGGGCTTTGATTTGGTGGTCGGAGTTGACGACAACAACTGCAAGAGGCACCGACAGTGGCTATCAAAGTTAGAGGTGACATCTAGAGTTTAGAGGTAAATAAAATAAGGGCAAGTTTGGTCTTATGATAAATGTAAAAAGATAAAGACAAAATTTTAAATTTTTTATCATAGTGTAATAAGACAAAATTGTTATGTAAGTAGAATTACCCTTTTAAGGGTGTGAGACCATGAAATATCCTTTCACATGGATTGTAGAGATCCAACGAAGAGATGAACTTTGTCCCAGTGTATCTACAAAGATGAGCATGATTGGAGCCACCCAACCGGGGTTACTGGCCAGAGACACTCCGATGCTAAAGTTAGTCCTTTGATTGAAAGAATAAAGCTATGGAAATCAAGAGTGATGGAGTGTAATGTAGGGAGAGAGCACATACCCCCTCTTCTGGGATGCCCCCCCTTTATATAGATAGGGGGTGTGATATTAGTTTGGGCTAGACCCATTGTAGGCCTTGTTTGGGTTAACCCCAATAAGCTAATATATATTTTTTTCTGGCTCCCACAATTGCTCCAAAACTTTCATTGTCTGCAGTAGAAGGAATGAGAGTTTTTCTTGCCGAGTTACGCTGTTCAAATAACTGTTAGGTTTTTTGATAAAGAACACTCTGGCTAAATGAATAAAATGTATGAATGAATGACTGCATGTATGCTTGAATGTATGTATAAATGTACGTATGTCTTGAATGTACGTATAAATGTATATATGTCTTGAATGTATGTATAAATATATATATGTCTATCATAGGATGAAATTATATCACATGAGTTCCAAACAAATCATAACGATAGGCCACGGTATTGTTACCCCCGGGCAAGGGCTGTAGTCTTATGACCCCTGGGCGAGGGTGTTGCATATTGCCGAGTGCAAAGAGCGCTTCAAAATATGGACTTTCGTGCCGAGCTAGAGATATTTCTATGTGCCGAGCACGAAAATGATTGCCTGAACCAAATAATGTAGATTAAATAAGGTAGATATATCGGCCAAAAAATGGACCACAGTATTATTAGCCTCGGGTGAGGGTGTAGACCTGTGGTATTATAACCCCCTGGTGAGGGTCTAGACCTGCGGTATTATAACCCACAGGCGTAAGTGTAGACCGTGGTATTCTAACCCCCGGGCATGGGTGTAGGCCGCGATATTCTAACCTCCGGGTGTAGGTGTAGGCCACGGTATTCTAACCCCCGGGCATGGGTGTAGGCCTTTGCTGATGGCGCTCCGTGCCGAGTGCAAGGATTACGCTGTACTTGGAGACTTTTGCTGATTTTAAGTGGCGATCAAGTGCTAATAGTGCAAGGATTTTGAATAATGCATCATGTGTCAGTGATGGCCTGTACCGAATAAGGTAGACGTGTTAATCACTAATAATATTGCTCCGCTTGTAAGGAATTGCCAAGTAGATATTGGGCCAACTATTTAATTGCCACGTAAATGTTGGGCCAATTAGCATTGGCCGGTTTGCATTTAGTCCAATGTAGACTTGCCCATTACTTTCGAATGATAGGTGTTAGTCGGAAGGAATGCATATTGGACTTGCCCCATTGCCCTATGTTGCAGGGCAGAGTCGGTTTGGGTAAAATGATGGCGCGCAAAAGTATGCAAATTACCGACTGCCAAGTGTGTAATAAATTGCCCCAAAACTGGTGCCTGCTTGGAGCAGTGTGAAAAGGAGCGAAAGTTTGTAACTCCAATAAATTTTGTTATAATGTTTGTACCAAGTTAGCCGAGTATAGCAGAGGTGCCAAGATCTTGATCGGCTAAGATGCCCCAATTGGAAAGCGGAAAATAGACTGGGCAATAAATGGCCAAGGTAACGAAATGAATGATCGGGAAAGACAAAAGATTGTTTCCTCGCCCCAAGATCTTGCTGCTGAAATTGCATGCTAATCAGATATGATTTGACCGTTGATTTGGCATTTAATGTTCTTGATTGGCTGAGGTATTGAGCTCAATATGCAACTCAGAATTTACAGAATTGGATCGTACGGATGTGTTCAGAAGGGTCCAAATAGTTCGAAATGACTATGGGATCTCTACAATCGGACTCCGGATGTCGTAGTTGTAGCCAAAAATAGAACTGATGGCTCAGATCGGTTAAGAAGAGTGCTCCGCGAAGCACTGGATACTTGCTCCTATATTGTTGAGTTAGACGGCTTGACATGGTTGCTTAGCAAAAATTAAAAATAAAGTTGTTGCTGGTGAGAATTGAACTCTTGCTCTTGGAGTGAAAGAATTGTGCTGCTATGATAGGATGTAACTTAGCCGCAATGCATGGAATAATTTCCTAAGTTGGCCAACTTAAGTCGTCTCCTCCAGCAAAATGGTGATATCGTTCGCCAAACTTCGACGGGCTCGTATGGTTTCATTTTAGCTCTGTTTTTGATGTGGTTTGTGGCATTGGCCTCAGCTTGATGAAAACTTCACACTGGTATAGTCAAAGCTTGAGTTCGACAACGCTGAAAAATGTCGATTTCTGGACATTTAGTCAGTTTCGTAACTATTGGCGGCCTACGGTTAGTTCGTGGCTTTACTAGTCAGTGTTTGTGACTTCGCTAGTCGACGTGAACCTACTGGTAGGCCATGAAATTCTTGCTCGCATGAAGAAAAATGTAGACCGACTTGCTAAAGAGAGAAATTAGGTACATAAACGCGGTCGGCGACATTTTGGCTGGCCGAAGCACTTGGTTCTCGGCATTGTAGTTCAAGAGGGCGTCGGATATGGTTTGAGAGACGAATTAATAAATGGGCGGTCGTGATTAAACAGCCGATTAGTGTGGAATGGTTGCCAAGTAGTGCGAAGGTCCATGCGTGGACATACCGAGTAAATTCTGCAAATTATGCCGACACGACTGAGTTGCAGAGATGGCGAGTTATATTGTACTGATGGGCATCTTGGGTGAGTTGTACTGATGCCGAGAAAGGTGGAAGAGATGTCGAGAAGATGCCGAGTAGCCTTGTACGAGGTATGGCACTGCCGAGCATCTTTGTAGCTTCGTAGCTTTGTAGCTTTGCCGAGTAATCTTCTAGATGTTGTGGTACTGCCGAGTAATATTGATGAAAAATGATTTAATCATGGTGCTAATAATGGTGCCAAATAATGTTGCCAAATAAAGTTGATGCACTGCCGAATAATGTTGATGAATTAATAATGGCCCAAATCGTGCAAAGTCGAATTCTTCATGCAACAGGTCATGAAAATGCAGAATTTGTAGATTCAAAGTCCTGACTTTGAACCCTTGTATCTCCCCCGTTTTAAGTCTGATTGGCCTCATTTTTGCGGCAGTGGGTTCATCACTTGGCCTAGTGTGCATTCCACTATTTAGACGCGTCGTTTTGCCTTGGGTTGGATGCCGTTGGACCTCCGAAAGTTGACCAAAAATAAGATTGGTCAACCTTTTTTTTTTTTTTGTGTCCGTGTGTGTTCAGCTTGGCAATGTTGCGGAGTAATTAGTGGTGTGGTTGCTCAATGGTTGGAAGGCAAATCTTGGCACTTTGATTTGCCAAATCACTTGGTTAGTGATGACTCCACCCTTGGCTCGCCAGAAATTAAAGATTGCCGATAACAGTGCTAGAAAGAGAAAGCTGTGGTCGGCCTATAATACCTTGTCTGTGAGCCGAACAAAACAAGTAACAAATAAAGGTGCTATTTCCATTTGATGGGTAACCCGAATAAAGTGCCGAATACTCACTATTGATGTAAAGTATTGACCCAGTATGTAATTCATGTTGTCTTATGAATGAAGTAACCCATGATGCATTGAAGTAACAAGCGGATGACTTGGACGCCGATTTCAAATGCGAGTAACTTGTGCACGATATTTGGCTAGTGGTGGTGCCGTTCTTCTTATCCTTGTGCTCATAGATCATTAGTTAGGAAATTGGTAGATACTCGGCAAAGTTTTGAGCTTGATTGTTGCTCAGTCGGTTGTGCAACTTGGTGAAATACCTGGCGAAGTCGATTCGTTGTTAGCTGATGTGTTGCTAGAATTGATGTAATGAAGTTTCATTCTTGAGTCATTGTTTCCAGAGGAAGAAATGTCCGCTAACATATGCTTGATAAAAAGAGAACCAGACTAGATTTGGTTCTCAGCACCACGGTTGTAGCCGATATGATTGAAGATATATGCACTGCATGATTATCATTGTCGATGAGCTTGATGATGGAATTAGTGTGAATTGGCCAAGTTGGTAACTATCTGGCATTGCCGAGTGACCTATGGTGAAGTGGCCAAGAGGTGCTATGGTGTCATCATTGGGATTTATCAATATAATTCGGTGTTGCGATGTTGCCAAGTAGGCGTAGTTGTAATAGCCGAATCTTGAGTTTGTAAGCTTATGATCACTACATAAGGATTTTGTGGATGACTCAGCAAGCCTGTTATGGATGCCAATCAATTTCTTCCCGGAATGTAGGGGCTTTCCAATATACCGAAACTCTTGGTTGACAACTTCTCTTAGCTTCACGATGTGTCGAATCACTTGGTCAGCATCTCTTTGTATTTGGCTTTGCTAAGAATATGGTCGACAAGACTTCTTTATGCATGTAACACATTTGATCTTCGGTTTTGTCGAGATTTTGGTCGGCTTCAACGTGAGCCATTAGAGAAAAAGTGAACCCAACTTGTTTAGCATACGTACACGTGCATACATATGAAGAATCAACTTCAAGATATGTTTTGTGAAACAAAGAATAAATAAATAAATATATAGACGCATGTATTGATTTAGCCGAGCAACTATGTTGAATTGCCGAAAAGTTGTTTGTACCAATAAAAGTGTGAAACCCATTTTTAGAGAGAGAAAATGGAGATATAAAAGTAGACCCATGAATTCTGTTTTGTTTTAAAACTTTTCAATCAATATTTCAAATGAACAAAAGTTTCCACAAAGTTTGTATGCAGACAGATACGTATATACAATTCAAGAACCCATTTAATCAGAAAGAAAATAGATCAGCGTTATAGTGTTATTGAAATTTTGTTTTTTACTTACAGTACCGTGTTTGCTATTGCCTTCGTTGACCTCTTTCTGACGATTCCCACAGACGGCGCCAATTGTGAGGCCATGAAATATCCTTTCACATGGATTGTAGAGATCCAACGAAGAGATGAACTTTGTCCCAGTGTATCTGCAAAGATGAGCATGATCGGTGCCACCCAATTGGGGTTGCCGACCGGAGACACTCCGATGCTAAAGTTAGTCCTTTGATTAAAAGAATAAAGCTATGGAAATCAAGAGTGATGGAATGTAATGTAGAGAGAGAGCACATACCCCCTCTTCTGGGATGCCCCCCCCTTTATATAGATAGGGGGTGTGATATTAGTTTAGGCTAGACCCATTGTAGGCCTTGTTTGGTTTAACCCCAATAAGCTAATATATTTTTTTTTCTGGCTCCCACAAAGGGCAAAAGACAAAAAACAAATAGATTTGAATATCTTTCTACACCCATTCGACTTTAAGTCATATTTCACTTATTTCTTTCTCATTTCATCTTATTTGGTTCACATCTTCTTACAGAAGTGTCAATAATAATGTTTTGATCATATATATATTGACATTTTTTAATCGAATCTAGAGATGACTGTTTGGCTTTTACTCGGTGCACCAGAATAGAACAAAACTAAACAATTCGGAATTCTACTGCTGAACAAAACCAAATCGCTTAGACACCCACTATTGAACAAAATTGAAACACCCTTACATTCATTGCCAAACTGTACAAACCCATCATGGTCGGCATCCCACAATCAAACACACCTTGCATGTTCAACAACCCACAACCGAACAAAGGTCACGTGTTCGGCGGACCAAAACCGAACAGTTCATAAAACTTAGATCAAAGAAAATGTAAAACAAAATACCAAAAAAAAAAAAGAAACAAAAACCAAATAAGAATGCTTGCTAGAGTACATCTGGAATGGTTATAAATTAAAAAATATATATATATATATATCAAACAATTATTTTAGAAGATGGATATTGCCGCCAGTGTTGTCACCGGAGTGTGTCGCAAATTGTGTGATGGTTGGACTATGTTGTTTAGTGGAAAAAAAAAAAAAAAACCCAAGGGTGGTGGTCAGAGATAGCTGTAACAGCAACTAGATATGGTGAAAGGAAGAAGAAAATGAATGGAGAAGAGAGGGCAAAGAATATGGTGTTTGGAGAAGAAAGTAAGGTTAGGGATAGGGATAAAATTGATATATTAAGAAGAGTAAAAAGATAAATAAAAAAATTATAATTTTCTTAATGAACGTAATGAAAAAATTAATGTAATGAGTCCAAACAAGTTTGCTCTACATGATGTAGTAGTTGGCAGTGATAATAATCAGTCGGTCATACTCAAAGAAAATGAGAGAACAAGAAACAACAAACTATTTTTAAAATTAATTTTAAAAAAATAATAGTTGTACGAATCTATTAAATTGTTTATAATTTTATGATGGCAAAAGTAAAGTTTTTTCTCTTTTTGGATAAATTACAAATATACTTCATGAAATTTGCTTAAAATATGATTATTCCTATGATTTTAAAAATTATAAATACTCCATTATTTTTTTAGATTTTATAAATAGTCCATTGTTAGAAATTAGAATTTGTTATTTCACAAAGTTAAAACCGACAAAGTTTTCTTGTGTTCTATCAAGTCCTATATATTTAGACTTGTATCCCAAGAGGTCATTTTTCCTAATTTGAATTTTTTAGACTATTATACCCTTATTTCACTTTGTTCAAATGTATTACACACAAAATAGGATATATATGTTTTCCATATTTTGCTCTTTTTGTTTTGCCAGTTGCGTGATCACCAGTTTATGGGGATTCTATATGATTCATTTCTTCGAGAGAGATTGGTTGTGGTAGGGTTTCAGTTTACACGTTGGTGAGAGAGAATGATTCAAAAACTTAGTTTATTCCATAGTTGCGGTTCGAGGCTCTATTCTTCAATAGTTGTGGTTCAAAGATCTGTGTTTCTTTTCTATGAAATTGTTTGTGGTAAGATTTTTGCTTACACTTTGGTGGTTGAGATCGAAGGGAGAGAGAATGTTTTCACACTTTGTTTTTGTCTTGGTTGTTATTGAAGTAAAAGAGGACGATTTGATGTTTTGGGTTCCTCTATAGGTGCAATTTGAAGTTCTATTTTTTATTTTTTTTTATTTTTTTTTAATAATAATTTTTGGGTTCAAAGATTCAAATATTGTCTTCTTCCATTGTTGCGGTTTGAAACTCTATTTTTTGTCATTGTTGCGATTTCAACCGAAGATCAAAGGGAGAGAGAAGGATTTGCATCGAAGGGAAAGAAAGGATTTGAAGCTCAATTTTGTATCTAGTCAATTTTGTTACAAACTCATTCTTTGAATGTGGGTTTGGTGTAATTTGGATTAGTGTAATGGTGAAATTACATGGGTTGTTAATGATAATGATAATGATGAAGATGAGGATGTAGGTGATAGTTTTTTATTTTTGGAGAGATTGAGATTTTTAAAATTTTTGGTTCTATTGCTGCCATTGTTTATAATTGTTTATTAATATCATCATATCATTAATCAGTGTTAATATTTACATTATCTGTAATGAAAATTTTTCATTTGTGTTCTCAATCAGTGTGAATATTCACACATCCATGTAATATTGAATAGTGTATATGTTTTCACTATATTCATTACCATTATGCAATTACAATGTTAAAGTTCACATCAAACCATTATATTTAGTCATATAACCACAAGCAATAATGTTTATTTGGATACAAACATGATGCGAATATTCACAATGCAACAAATAGATGTAAAGATTCACATCAATTCTGGTATATTTGTGGATAGATCATACACCTTATTTGTGTACAATGTGAATATTTGCATCTATAGTCAACCATAATAAACATAAGATAGAATGTGATTGGAAATGGACCTTAACATAAACTACGATGTGAATATTCATATCAACTTCAATATAAGAGAACAGTTGTGAATGTTTATACTTCATATTGTTTAGAACATTATTTGATTAATTGTCATTGTGTATATTCCATATTCTTTTTTGGTATTTTTGTGGATGAATTATACACCCTACATATGTACAATGTGAATATTAACATTTGTACTCAACCACAGTAAACATAAGACATATTTTAAACATTCATATTCATTGAAAATAGGCATTAACATAAATTACGATGTGAACATTCACACCAATTTCAACATAAGAGAATAAATGTGAACGTTTACATTTTATATTATTTGGCACACACAACACATCAACACCAAATATACCATCAGAACACATAGGTGTGTGAGAAGTAGATCACTGATTTATAGATATGTTGTCAGTGTTTTCAACCACAAGCTGTCAAAGTTACAAAACAAAACAAAAAAAACTAGTATTGTATTATGGTATAACTAGTGTATAGTGGACAACCCCCAACCATAGAATTGAATAAATTGGGAATATGTTTCATTTTTGTACAAAATTACCACAGACTGACTTGTCTCTGTCATTCAAAAAAAAAAACTAACTAATGATTGTCTTAGTATGCACCATTCAGCATGGGACAAGTTTGGTTCTATCAGATCATGGTAGACATGTTGTCTCATAATGTAACAAACGTGGAGTGTACAATCAAAGCTACAAAGGTAGATGGATGTGGTTAATAATTCAAATAATTTATATTGTGTTATTCCAAGGTGAAAATGATATTATGTTGGGATTTATGAGTTCGGGGCTTGTTGGGATGGTTGTCAATTGAGATAATAGATTTTTAAGTATCGATGTCTGCTAACTTACCTCCAAACTAGAATGATGAACCAAGCTTTGTTATGACCAATTTGACGCAGGATTTCTACCACATTGAAAATAAGTAGTTGGTCACTTATGCGAGTATTAATGCATACATTTACAAACACCAGTGAGTACACATATGTGATTTACTGTTTTGTATCAAGTTACACAACCGAAAGATAGAATAACCATTATGGACTGATGAACGGTGTAGACACCCCATTTTTGACCGACCTTAAAACTCAAACGTCGCCGATTGAGCACTCGGTGATGATACATTTTGTGCTCGTTCTGAGGTTACGGAGTCTTGGCTGAGAGCCTTGCCTCCGGACTTCGGGACTCTGTTATGCTTTGCCTCGGTTTGCGAACCAGGTTCTATTTCTCTTCCCGAAGGGAGGGAGAGGTCTCGTAGACCATCTCTTAGTGGCCGTAGGCTACTTTTCGTGGTCGTAGGCCATTTTTTTCCCGTTTGGAGATCGGTTTCCGGTTTTCAGAGCTGTCGGCCGTGTGCCTTGGTTCGGGACCGCTTAATAACCTCCGTTTGCTCCCTTTTTTTTGGCACACACCTTGTTTCCTCTCCTTAGAGGGACACTGTGGCCCGGGAGACCACCTTCGTGGTCGTACGCCACCTCCGATGCTTAATAGTCAGTTTTCGGGGCCCCCGGCTGCGCGTTTTGGCCCCCAAACCCTCATTTTGCATCCATCTTGGCTCATTTTTGGTGTGGACCCTAGTTTCATTGTTAAGAAGGTGGTACGGGGGTGGAAGACCAGAAATTCTTCTTGGAGACCACCTTTCTCTTCGCCGCCCGGTTTTCTTGGCAGGTAAGTGGTCTCCCTCACTTTTGAGCCACAATTTCGGGTCTCCCGTACCACCACTGTGTTGCATTCGTTTGTGAGGCCACCAATATGGGTAGGCCGACTAGCTTTTCTTCCTGACCCTTTTGAACCTTGCTAGAAAGCTGGTTTTACTCTCTTCTGGGTCACATTTTCTGGTCTCTCATACCACTACTGTATTGCATTCACCTGGGAGGCCACCTTTCTGGGTAGGCCAACCAGCTTTTCTTCTTGACCTTTTTGAACCCTGGTCGGCCGACCAAGGCAAGTGGTCGGCCGACCACTTGAACTGGTCGGCCAGCCATCTGCTTTTTGCCCTTCCTGAGTGTAACACAGCTGTGCCAGCTGGGAAGCATTTGACCCATCCTCCGAGATTTAACCCCTTGGTTTGTCTTCTTAAAGAAGCTTTGGTCCTTTTGCTTAGCTTCTAGGAGAAGCTTGACCCTTTTGGTTAAGCTTCTTTTAGAAGCTTTGACCCTTTGTTGAAGCTTCTTAGAGAAGCCTTGGCCCTTTGTCTTCTATAAGAGAGGGTCTCCTCTCCATTTGCAAGGGTTAGAACTTTTTGGCTGAGGCATACGGACATTTCCCTCCATAACTCTCTTCTTCAAGCTCTAAACTCCATTGTTCTTGCATCCATTACACTACACCTCCTAGCACAACACCTCCACCATCCATCCAAGCACCTTGGAACTGATTTACAGAGGTTGAAGACTCATCATCTTGGTCCAGAAGTTGCTGGAGGTCTTCTCTACAAGGGTAAGTCTCTATTTCTCCCATTTTGATATTTTTTTGCTTCATTGTTTAGCCTTATTTTCAAGCATTTTCGAGCTTTGACATGAACTGAAAAGTGTCTTATTTTGAGCCCCTCTTAAAGTTTGTTTGAGGACATTTTTCTATTAGAGGTCATTTACCCCCTTGTATGCTCCATCCCTCTTTTAAGGCTTATTTTGCTTCACATCTTAGCCTTATTTTCAAGCATTTTAGAGCTTTTACATAAACTGAAAAGTGTCTTATTTTGAGCCCCTCTTGAAGTTTGTTTAAGGATATTTTTCTGTTAGAGGTCATTTACCCCCTTGTATGCTTGTTTGCATCTTGTTTTGAGTCTTGCATCTAGACCTTTGTATCATGCTTTGTTTGGCCTTCTAGCCACTGAAATCCAGTGGATTTTTAGTGGCTAGAATATTGTTTTGAGAGCCAAAATCAGAGGGGGGTGACCCCCTCTCTCCTTGTCTTGTTTGTTGGCCCTTTTGGCCTTTCAAAGGAGCTCCTATTTGCAAGCTTCCAAGCTTTGTTTCAAGCATTTTTCAGTGGGTTTTAGGACCCCCATAAGTCATTTCCAGAGTTGTTTTTTCCATGTTGAGTGTCCTTGTTGCATGTGTAGAGTAACCTCTCTTGTAGCTTATCAAAGGAGCACCCCATTCTAGCATGTGTGGACTTTGTTTCAGTGGGTTTTTGGGGTTTATTTAACATGCCATGTTTCTATTTTTGGCTGGTTTGGTGACCTCTCTTGTGCTTCATATACATGTAGTGTAAACCATGCTTACTAGCCTATGTTGCATGTTGTTTTGGCCCTTCATGTTAGCACTTTTTGGCCACGCCTTAAACTGATCTTATGCATATTTTGAACTGATTTAGCTCTGTTTTTGGGTCTCATGGTCGAATGATATTTTTTTTGCATGCTTGTAGTTTAATACCCATGTTTAACTTTGAGTTTCGAGGCTCATTCCATGCATATACTGAGGTGTGTTCATATTTTGGGTCCATTATACATCATATTTCAGAGCTTGTATCAATGCCATATTGCCATGTTTTATACTCCTTAAGTGCGTTTGAGAGTCGGGCTTGTATGCCTCATTTACCGACCATTGAATGAGCTCCATTTCTTTGCATTCCGAGCCATCATCTTAGGCCATTTCCCCACTGTTTCAGACCTGCCTGGGTCTGTTTGGGGTTGGTTTTACCACTGGTGCATTGCTTTGTGTACCTCTAGTGTGACGCACTTCACTAGTTTTGGTATTAGGGCCATCTAGCTTGCATTGTGTGACATACTTGCATGTTTCGGGACCATATTTTATGCCATTTCAGAGCTGTATCATGTGCCATCCTATGCCATATTTCATTCCTTGCCATGCCTTGTTAGAGTTGCATGTTGTGCCTTAGGATCGGTCCTTTGTATTCGTGCATGTTTGCATGTATTTCGGTTGTCTCATTTTCATGTATGGCCACTGATGTGAGTGTGGCTGAGGTCCACTCATATTGGTGTAAGTCCATCTTGCATTGTGTATGCCATTTTAGTTCATAGCATTGAGTATGCTAGGTTGCATGTTAGTGCATTGTGCATGCCATGTTGTGTCACGTGCATTGTGTATGCCATTTTAGTCCATAGCATTGCGTATGCTAGGTTGCATGTTAGTGCATTGTGCATGCCATGTTATGTCACGTGCATTGTTTATGCCATTTTAGTCCATAGCATTACGTATGCTAGGTTGCATGTTAGTCGCATTGTGTATGTCATTTTAGTCCATAGCATTGCGTATGCTAGGTTGCATGTTAGTCGCATTGTGTATGCCATCTCATTGCATTGTGTTTGGGATAGGAGTTAGCCCAAACACGGGAAACGAGGAACGTTTTGTACCCAAAGTGACGGAACGTGCCTCAATTCTCGGTCGCCGACACTCCGGATTACCCATGATGGAGTCTAGGCCTTATTGTGTTGTCATGTGCATTCATATCACATCGAGTCGTGCAATTCGACTCCTCGGCCATCATGCATCGAGATGCGTGATTGGTGGCACGAGGATCGAGGTGTGCATACATATGTGAAAATACTTTGCCATGCCCCTTTCTTGCTCTTTGTTGCAGCAAACCAGAAATCAGCAACTTTCTAAAGCCTTGCATAGCATTCCGGGATCAATTGCAAACAGAGGCAAATCGGGGCATCGCGAGGAATTTTCCGACGAGGCGACCCGAGCATGCATGCATCTTTCATCATTCGGAACAGAGCTGAGGCGGTCCATAGGCTTGCATGCTAATTTATCCGCTTTCCTAGTTAATTTGTTAATTAATTAGGGTTTTGTAATATTTAATTATTTATTCGGACTGTATTATTTATTCAGACCCTCCAAGCGAGGGCACAATTGTGTAATAAGTGTGCGTGTGTGTGATGCATGTCTTCCAACCCCACGTCTTTCTCCCTTTTATTTACCAGCTTATGATGGTTAGTTTAGGGCATGTTTCAATTAGCATACTTATGCTCGCATGTTTGCATCCATTCATCTGTCTTGCATGCACCAGGTTCGGCGCATCATACTAACTGCATTGTATTTCAATTTCAAGTTGAATACGTGTTAGCTGTAGCATCATCACATGCCATCTTAAAATAGCCGAGCCTATCTTAGTTGCATTCTTGTATGTGTTGCATTAGGCATCTCAGCATAGTTCGGATTCATGCATGTTTTCTAATTATCTCCTTTCTTTGGCTCGGAGTACTCGGTAAGTTTTTATGCTTTAGCATCCTTGCATGCGTGTGAGTGACTGCCATGATAGCATGCTTACCATGAGGCTATTTGCTTATGTGATATACCTGCCTGAATGCCTGTGGGTGAAGGTTGGGTTATTTGGATTGGAATAATGCATTGACTGTGAGTTTTAAGCCCACTTGAGAGTGGCAAATCATCGTGTTTTCTAAAGCCCACCTAAGAGTGGCAAAATCCACATTTTAGCCTACTTGTGAGGAGCAAACCGTTTTCAAAACAAACATGAGATGTTTTGTTCCAATTCAGGCGATCCAGTCTATACTTGTATGATGTGCGCATCACATAGTAAATCTAGGCTAATAATCGGAATAAGAACGCATAATGTTTTCAAAACTAGATATCATGGTTAGTAGAGGCCGATCTTCGATCGGACGAGCGGGGGTGCTCACGAAGTGACCTTCCCCAATCGTACCCAAGTTCCCGAGCCGAGGCAACTTTGGTGATGACGGACACGTGGCCTTAGGCAACGAGTCAGGGTTTTCTAAATTCCCCCAAAATAAATATTTAGGTGGCGACTCTGTATCTGGCAAAGCAGTCCATGTTTGGCATTTCTTTCAAAAAAAATCTATTTTCAAAAACGATTTGCCGGATTTAGACTCTTTGATGATTCATCGGTCTTGCATTGCACTCTGCGAGATTAGATACAGGACCGTGACATTGAGTCCTGAACTGTAGTGAGCCCAATGAACAAAACGGGATTCTCTCCCGGGACATTCGGGGATGTCTACAAACGGTTAAAAAAAATTAAGACAATTGTTATGTGTATACATTTATATGCAAAATATTATTAGTATGAATGTTTGGAAAACATTACAACATCACAACATATTTTCCATGTGAATATTCACATTGTGTAAATGGTCATAGCAAACCAAGTGTACAAGAATGAACATCATAACAGACAAATATATTATTGTTTTCTAAAAAAAGCAAACAATTAGGGGAGTTCACATCCTTTTAACAATATCAACGATACCAAGAGGGGACCATCTCCTCGAAACTGCTTTGTTTCCCGACAATTTTATACGACCAACCAAAAGATGTCCAACTTTCTCTTCTATGGCTGGCTAACCAGAATATGGCTGGCTAGGCATAAAAGTTGTATGGTTGGACTAAATTTTGTGCGGCTGAGACAAAGTGTAGGGAAAATAATGTTTTTCGAGAGGATTCTCCTCCTTTGCATTCATTTCCATTTTGTCTTTGCTCGATTTAACAAAAATTATAACATTTTGATTGAAAAGATGAGCTCGAACATCATGGAAATGATTGGATTTATGCACAACAAAAATCATTTAAAAAAGGGTTTTAAAGGTCTAAAAAACATTTGGCCAAAGTGGGTGAAAAATGTTAGGATCCACTTTCAACTTAGGCTTTCTTCTGGAGAAATCGAAGGTAACATGCGTTCTAGATTTTCATCATCGGGTTCTTAGAAAAGGGCTTCTAAGTCTTAAGGCTGGTCAAAATGGGGTGTATACACCATTATCATTGCCCATCATGGAAATGCATGCTAAATTGTCTTCCAAAACAAACTAATATTATACAAAATTATTACACAAAAAGATCTGACTAATTGTGACCCTAAGGGTTGGCTTGGTGGTCAAGGCTGGGAACTTGGGGGTGTGCTCCTTCTAAGGTCTTAGGTTCAAAACCTCCTAAGTGTAAACAGTTTCTTTAGGCCAATCCATACTGGTCTATTGACATCCAAAATGAGTGAGTTTTCTATATTTTTAAAATATCAAAAATACAAGTGGTACAATTTCATTGGCTTGGATATTTGTTTATAACATTTTGAAAATTAAAAATATCTATTTTATATTCTAATGGTGTGTTAATACTTAAGTCAAAATTTAACAAAGTGAAATCTTAATGTCAAATTTACCAGAAGATTTGGAGATCAAAGTGTTTTGTGGTATAAGTAACATATTTTTGTGTTGAAAACTGTTATGTAGTTTTTTGGTAAAGTTATGATAATTGGTGATTTACAAATGAAAATATGTATTTTTGTGATAATATTATGTATTTAAAAAAGTTTTCATATTTTTGTGATGAAAAATGGTACAACATTTTATAATATAACCACGATGATTTGTAATCATCTCTACAAAAATGAACACTATAAAAATTTGTAACTTCTTTTTTGTTTGTCATTTACCATTACCATTATGAAATACAAATTTTTTGAGACCCCATGTCATGAATCCTCCATTAGGAAACTAGCTATTAGAAATGAGGATACTTCCATGCATACTTGTTATGTGTTACAAATTATAGGCTTGAGGCATTATTTTGCAGAATCTCCTCACCAAAAATATGGTTCAGAGGGAATATTTTTGGCAAAGCTAGAAGGGCTCCGCTGAAGGTTGATTTTTTGAGAGGGACAGATCATTTGAGTTAGATGAAGGGCTGGCCGATGCAATTGGTCAGCAAAGGGTCGATATTGTTGAATGTAGACATGGGATTTGTAGGGTCATTAAGTTATTTGGAGCTGAGATAAAGTGGGTGGCAGACCAGTTGTGTAAGGCATCTAAAATGGAAACAATACGTGTGTTCTTGGGTCGGGTGGTTAGCAAAGTGTGGCTTATTGGCTTCGACCAGAGGAGATGGGGATTGCAGTACAGGTTGTGGTCCAAATGGATGATTGTTGAAAGTAGGTTTTCATCCCACAATCCTCTTTTGGGGATACGTAAGAAGGGGCTTCTTTGGTTCTGAAGGTTTTTCAATGGGTAATGGCTAGGTAAATCGAGGGGATGTTTAGCGTGACATGCAGAATAGGCCATGGCCGATTAGGAGGGTTGTGGTTGCATCAACGGATGGTAAGTGTGATGTAAATGTTAGATAGGGGTCTTCGGAAGGATGTGTCATTCTTGATATCATGCTTGGTAGGATAAGTGGATGAGTTAGGGGAGAAGTGGATGGATATATCTCGTCTGTTGGATTAGGCGAACCGACTATAGCGGATTACATGAGAGGTGAAGGTAACAGCAATCGGAGGCCAATTCGCATTATTTTCTTTTTCGTCTAGGTTTGAGGCTAACAGGATTCTGAGGGGTCAGTGGGTAATTGAGGGTCAACAACTACTTCTAGATTGGTGGCCACGGGCAACGTTGCATGCTAGGAGAAGCGATGAAGTCCTAAAATAGAATTTTTGGGTTCAGGTCTTGGGCTTTTCGATTCATCTTCGAGGGAAACAGGTGTTTCGGGTGATTGGAGAATGGTGTGGAGGCTTTTTGGAAGTAGATGATGCAACAATGAAGATGGAGACCTTGGGATGTGTTCGGATTAAAGTCCGTGGTTTAATTACTAGGACCAGCAAGAATCAATGTTCGATGGGGTCAATAAAGGTATATCTTGCTTGTGTGGTCAATGGAGGGGCCGGTGGTAAAGAAGTGGGTGTCGCCGGAGCATCGCAATCATTGCGGGTTAGTTTTAGGAAGGCAAGATCATCGGAGATTAGAGCATTGTGATTTTGGGTGTGATTTGGAGAAGAAAGAGATACGGATCTTAGAGGATCGAGTCAATCAAATTAGGTTTGGTAACCAATAAGGAATGGGCAACGGGCTGGTCAAATTTTGGGTCAAAATTTTAATAAGGTTATTAGGCCAGTCCGAAGGTCTAATGAAGGGATTCTAGTTTAGGTTAAAAAAAAACAAGGGTATGGCCCAATTTCGAGGGGATGAACAGGTTTTGAAAGCGTCGGGCTCATCTTTATAGGGCTTGGGGGTCAAGCCCACTATTTTAGTGGCCCAAATCTTTAATTCTCTTCATCAGAGCTTGGATCCAAGGCTAGTGGGTTGGGTTTTGACCTTTGGAGCTACTGATGCACAGCGGGTGGAGAGGCCATCGACGTCGGAGCCTCGTTTTGAACCTAGGCTCGATGAGTGCGCTCCTAGCTAGGTGCAGGAGGATGATAAGGTTTTACTCAGTCGAAAAACATAACAGTCGAAGAGGGGGAGGTCCAACAAGGGGCGGAGGAGGAAAATGATGAGTCATTATGGGCTGAGGCGAGCGACAAAGCTGTTGAGGGTGTCGGGAAAGAGCTGTCCTTGGTGGTTCACCCTCTTGCAGTGATAGGAGCTAAGGATCTTCGACAAAATCTTTCAGACCATGCTTAGGACTCTGTGGATCGCAATGGTGCTCTTGGTGAAGATGAGGTACCATAAGCAGATGATGTTTCAGAATGGATATTAAGTTAGGTAAGCTAGTCAACCGGATGTTATGTGTGTCTTTCAAAGGCCATAAGGAAGAAGTTATGTGGTTATTTTTAGCGATTGAGGCTTCATGGAGGCAAGGAGCTCCTGTGAAGGAGGTTGGTACCTTGGCAATGGTGAGCCGCAAAGGGATATTGTAGCTTAGAAATCTAGAATACTCCGTTAACTATGATCATGGAGGAGAGACAGGGGTGCGAGAGTCGATAAGAGGTCTGGTGGTTCCCTTTTGTTGAAATGAGATTAAAATTTCATCTTGGAATGTGTAGGGTTTGAATAATAAAGACAAGAGGATGGCGTTCAAATCAGTCTTACGTAGTGCAAGAGCTGATGTGATATGTTTACAAAAGACCAAAATAGAGGTGATAGAAGGTGAGGTGGTACAGAAGGTTTGTGGTGGTCACTTTGTGGACTGGACTTATCTACCAGCACTGGGCATGGCAGGTAGGATTCTTCTTTCTTAGGACAAGAGGGTGGTGGTCAAGGAGAGGGAGGAGTTGGGGGCGGGGGGGGGATTTTCTGTGTCTTGTTTATTTTGGTGTGTAGAAGATAATTTTCAGTGGGTGTATACCGGGATTTATAGGCCATGTTAATCATATAGTTTAATTTTGATAATGTCTAAAATATTATTTAATAAATTATGATATTTTAATATATATATTTTATATTTTTTGACATAAAATATTATCTGTTTAAAATATATGTTGTATGATGTATTTGTTATAAATATTATTTAAATGGAAGTTACTATGCAAGATTTGATTTTATGTAAATATTTTGAAAATTTTACTATTCACGTTTTGAAAAATCTAATTGATCACTATTTATTTTTTGACAAATTTGATATTGATTGGTTGTATTCTTTTGACAAATGTAATATTGATGGGTTGTCATCTTTTGACAAAATTGATATACCCACGTGGGATGGTAGGTTATTTTTATTATAGTGTATTTAAAATCCCTACAAAAATTACAAAAATTATAAAAGAGGGAAATCTACAATAAATGTTATTTAAAGAAATTTTACTATACATACAAATATTTTAATAGAGAATTCATTGTGCATTCAAATATTTTAATAGAGAAGTTACTATGTAGTGATTGTGCATCCATTTGATTTTGCCGTGAGAAGTTTGAAAATTTGTTATTACTATTCATCAAAAGCAACCTTTGACCTATTAATTCAAATCTTTGCCTGCCATTTTTGACAAAAGAATTGTGTCCCCGCTCCGCAACACGTGTCCATGTGATCCGTGATGTGACACCTCAAATGTTTAATTTAACACCATACATAAATGAATAAAATAATAATAATAATAAATAAATAAATAAATAAATAAAATACTAAGAATAATAAATATAGACATAATAATATATTCAAATGACATGTGCTAAAATATAATCTAATTCAGAGACATTAGTTTTACCAAAAGATAAAATGTAATCCAAACAAGATAGTTTAATTATGTTAGAATTTGGACCCAAGAATAAATCAATATCCAAACTTATCCATTTGAGGGATAAGTTTCACAGAGCATCATGATGGCTATTACATAAAGAGACTACGTGTGTGGGTTACGTGTCACCCCAAACCGTGCTAAGCAAGTATGATACTGAGTACAAAAGGGGGAGGGGTGCTGTGAATAGAAGAACAAGGAAACAAAAAAACAAAAAAAAAAAAAAAAGGGAGCCAGCTCACGGTGAATGGGAGTACTATTTGGAATCGCTATTTAGGTGAGTAATATTATACCTTGAGTCAATATAATATATTTTACGAATGTTTTGAGCTACCACAAATTATTTTATATAATTTATGTTTTATAGTTATGTTAATGTTTCAATCATATGGATTATTTTCTAAACTCTATTTGCTTAAATTGAAACCCATGGATATGTTTGTTTAAATTTTAGAAAATATTTGACAATGATTTTATAAACATTCGTTTTGAATAAATACCACCACGGAGGTCCCATGCTTTAGGGACTTAAATAATTATTGACCCTCTAAATTGTCACTTTATTGACCCTTTGACAGTCTCATGCTTTGGAGGACTTAAATAACCTTTGGCCCTTTGATTAGTCACTTTGTGACCCTCTGTCTGTCATGGATCCATTGCCCTCTGTTTTGTTCTGTACCGTGGTTATAATTATTTTGTTATATGATTTTTGTGTTATATGTCTGTTATTAAAAGTAATTTATTCGAACCAAACTATTCATTGTTTAGCCTAAATAATTATCCATGGTAATTTTTATACCCGTATGCTCTTAGTATAATATTCATCACTCTGCCATGAGCTTATAGCTATTAAAACCCCTTTCAGGTGAAGAAATGTAAAGAATGATGGTTTTACCCCATGGATCAGAACCCAAATTTGATATGAACATCATGTGTTTTTTTTCCTTTTGTAATCATTATCCGACTAATGTTATATCGTTACATAAATAATAATTTCCATGTACGCTTCGGTTATTTATTTACCTCTTTTATTTTATTCCGCTGCATTATTTAATTACTTGGAATTACTCTGAGGGATTTTAGAATTAGCTAGTTGTGATCCAGCCCTGGTCACCGGGATGGGTCGTGACACATGATATCAGAAGATGAGCGTCTCTCCTCTCAACAGGTAGATTGTGTGCTATATAAGGAGTATTTTGCTTAGAGAAAAACATAAGAGGTATTGAAGAGAAAATTCTATGATATTGAAGTGTTCCCAAATATTGTGTTTTGTGCTTTCAGTGACTAATTATTTCTATTGAGAGAAAATTTGTTGAGATTTTGGGCTTTTATTGTAAAAGAGTCTTATATCCCTTATTCTTATTCTTGTAAAAAGAGTGATAATTTTTATTAGTGAGTTTTGAAATAAAATCACTTGGTTAGAGTGATTGAGGTTGATCACTTGTTGTAAAGGTTCACAAGCACACCGTGAAGCTAGTGGTGTTGTTACCATTTGAAGAATAGTAGAAAACTCTCAAGGAGGAATTTGAGGAGTGGACGTAGGTCCGGTTGTGCCAAACCACTATAAATCGTCAAGTTTACTTCCTTTTCCCTTTACTCATTTTATTTTTATTACTCTCATATATATTGTTCCATATATTTATTTATTTGGGCTAAAATTTAATTTGACAATTTATTTAGAAACCTAATTCACCTCCCTCTTAGGTTGCCTTCAAGATTACAATTGGTATTAGAGTAAGGGTTCTAGTATTTTTTTGACTTAACAATCTTAGAGTTGATTAATGGCAACCGGTATAGGAAAACAAATTTTTGATGGTCACTCACCTTCTAACCCTCCATATTGTATTGGTAATAATTATAGCTATTGGAAAAATATAATGATGATATATATTCAAGGGACAAACTACAAGGTATGGAATATTATTAAAAATGGTCCAACTATTCCCTTCAAAATCGTTGACTCAAAGAAAGTCCCTAAAACAGAAGATGAATGGGATGAAAATGATTTTTAAAAATATTCAAGCAAATGCTAAAGCCAAACATGTATTATATTTGTGCACTTGATCCAAATGAATTTAATAGAATTTCTACATGTGACACTACTAAAGAAATTTGAGATAAATTAGAAGTCACACGTGAAGGCACAAATCAAGTTAAGGAGTCACGTATTGGCATGCTTGTTCATAATTATGAATTGTTCAAAATGAAATCTGATAAATCTATTTCTGAAATGTTTACCAGATTCACTGAGATTACAGATTCTTTGAAAAATCTTGGTAAAGTTTATACTAATAGTGAAATGGTAAGGAAAATTCTCAGGTGCTTACCAAAAAATTGGGAACCGAAAGTGACGGCAATCCACTAAGGCAAGGATCTCAACACACTCAGTTTAAATGAAATTTTTGAGTCCTTAATGACTCATGAAATTTTGATAAAGACCGACGATGATAACAATGACAAGAAGAAGAAAGGAATTGCGTTCAAAACATCAACTCAGGAAAAAGATAAAGATGACAATAATTCAAGTGATGAGGATGGTGACATTGCAATGATCATGAAAAAAAATTCAAAAATTTATTAAAAAGAGATAAACAATTTAAAAGAAGATTTCACAAAAAATCATTTAATAAAGATGAAGAAGAAAAAAAAGATCAAATAATTTGTTATGAATGTAAGAAACTGGGTCACATTAAATATGATTGTCCCAACCTAAAAAAGATGAATGAAAAGAAGAAGAGCAAAAGAAAAGCTATAGTAGCATGAGGAGAAAGTGACTACACTAGCTCGGATAGCGAATCAAGCGACTCGGAAGTGACAAATCCTTGCTTCATGGGGATTGAAGATGATGAGGTAATTGAAAACTCTCTTTCCTATGAAGAATTGCTAGATATTGTTGAAGAACTTTATGAAGATTTTCAAAAAATAATTTCAAAAAATTTTGCTCTTAAAAAATCAAATGTTTTGCTTATCAATGAAAATGAAAGCTTGAAAAAGGAAAATAATTCTTTGAAAAATACTTCCAATGATTTGAAAATTGAAAACAATTCGTTAAAAGAAAAAATTGAAAATTTAAATAAAACAATTTTCAAGTTTACCCAAGGAAAAGAAAATTTAAACAAATTACTTAGAAATCAAAGATATATTTTTGACAAAACCGGTATTGAATACAAACCTTGTAAGAAACAAATTTTTTATAAAAATTTCTTTGTAAAAGTATCATCATTTAGTAATTCTAATATTGTAATAGGAATGGTCACTCATTTTCATCTTGTTCTTATAAGAAAAATTTATTAGGGTACCAAAATCAAATACTAGATTTTTTTTTATTTTTATAAGTATGTTTCAAGACAAGATCCGAAAAAGGAAAATGGTACTTGGATAGTGGATATTCAAGACACATGACCGGAGACAAATCTATGTTCACTACCTTATCTCCAAAAGATGGTGGATATGTAATATTTGGAGACAACAATAAAGAAAAAATTATCGGTGTAGGTAGTATTGGTAAAAGTCTCTCTCCTTTTATTGAAAATGTTTTACTTGTTGATGGATTGAAACACAATTTATGTAGTATCAGTCAATTGTGTGACAAGGGAAATAGAGTTATCTTTGAAAAATCTTTTTGCAAAATAGAAAATCTCAAAGATAACAAGACTGTATTTGTTGGCCACCGGCATGAAAATGTTTATGTTTTTAATTTTTCTGATTTATCATCTTTTAACATTACATGTTTTTCTGCACTTAGTGATAATAGTTGGTTGTGGCATGGAAGACTTGGTCATACTCACATGGATTTAGTTTCAAAACTTTCTAAAAAGGATTTATTCATTGGACTTCCTAAAATTTCTTTTGAAAAAGACAAATTATGTGATGCATGTCAACAAGGTAAACAAACTATAATTTCTTTTAAATCAAAAAATATTATTTCAACTTCTAGACCACTACAACTATTACACATGGATTTGATTGGTCCTTCAAGGACACTTAGTCTTGGTGGTAAACTGTACATTCTTGTTGTAATTGATGATTTCTCTATATTTACATGGGTTAAGTTCCTAGCTCATAAGGATAAAGCTTTTCAAAACTTTTCAACATTATATAGGAAGCTTCAAAATGAGAAAGATTTTATTATTTCCAGTAAACGGACAGACTATGGTAGAGAACTTGAAAATGATTCTTTTGAAAAAATTTGTAATGAAAACAGTATAGACCATAATTTCTCGGTTCTTAGAACTCTTGAACAAAATGGTGTAGTTAAGAGGAAGAATAGGACTCTAGAAGAGATGGCTAGAACCATGCTTTGTGAAAACTCTCTACTAATTTCTTTTGGGGCTGAAGCTGTTCATACTACTTGCTACATTGTAAATCGGGTTATGATAAGACCCATTTTAAAGAAAACCCCATATGAGCTTGTAGACGCGCCCTGAGGGCCTCATGCTACAGTTCAGACTCAAATTGTCACGGTTCTTAATCTGATCTCACAATGTGCAATGTGAGATTGATAAATCACCAAAGAGTCCAAATCCGGCAAATCGTTTTGGAAAACTGATTTTTGTAAAGAAGTGCCAAACATGAACTGCTTTGCCAAATACAGAGTCGCCATCTAAATATTTTATTTTTGGGAAAATTTAGGAAACCCTGACTCGTGCCTAAGGCCACGTGTCCGTCATCACCAAAGTTGCCTCGGCTCGGAAACTTGGGTACGATTGGGGAAGGTCAGCTATGAGCACCCCCGCTCGCCCGATCAAAGATCGGCCACTACTAAACATGATATCTAGTTTTTGAAAACACATGTGTTCTTATTCCAATTAATTAGCTAGAATTACTATGTGATGCGCACATCAAAACAAGTGTAGACTAGATCGCCTAATTTGGAACAAAGTATCGCATATCCGTTTGTTTGGAAAATGGTTTGGAGTTGCTACTCGTAAGTAGGCTAAAATGCGGATTTCAATGAATTGTTCCAATTCAAGTAATCCAACCTTCACCCACGGGCATTCAGGCAGTTAAACACATAAGCAAATAGCCTCATGGCGAGCATGCTATCATGGCAATCAATGACACACATGTAGTATGCTAAAGCATAAAAGCTTACCTAGTAGTCCGAGCCAAAACAAAGAACTAGTTAGAAATCAATGCATGATCCTAGTTCATGTTAAGATGGCTAATGCAACGCATGCAAAATGCAACTAGAAATAGGCTCGGCTATTCTAAGATGGCATATGAAATGCAACAATTGATACATGTATTCAACTTGGAATTGAAATACGATGCAGTTTGTATGATGCGCCGAGCCCGATGCATGCAAGATAGATGAATGTATGCAAACATGCATAGCATAAGAATGCTAACTGAAACATGGATGCAAATATGCAAAGCATAAGTATGCTAATTGAAACATGACCTAAAACTAACCAACAAAAGCATGTAAGTAAAAGGGAGAAAGAAATGGAGATTGGAAGACATGCACACACGCATGCGCACTTATTACAAAATTGGCCCTCTCGACGGAGGGTCCAAATAAATAATACATGCCAACTAACTAACTAACTAACAAGCTAATTAATTATTACACAACCGAATTGAATAACTAGCTACAACTAATTATTACAAAACTTAATTAATTAACAAATTAACTAACTACAAATGAAAAACAACAAATAAAGCCGCTCCAGCTCTGTTCACAGAAGTATAAGGGTATGCATGCTCGCATTTGGTTTCTCGCCTCGAAACGCTCTCCGGTTGCTCTTTAGAGGCTCTGTCTGCAAGGAATTCCTGCTGAACCTTACGAAAAACATGCTGGGGAGTGCATCAGTGGCCTGCCGGCCATGGGGAGCCACTGCCGACCAAAAAATGAAGGGGTGCCAGCCAACAACAAGGCACTGCCGGCCATCTGCAAGGCACTGCCGGCCACTAATGTGCTGGGACACCAAGCCGCAGTAGAGCACAAAACAGAGAAAATGAAGGGTCTCCCAAGGATATGTACGCACTATGCCACCCCATATCATCTCAAAACATCAAAGGAGAGGCATAGTCGGATCTACGACCATCAATCACGCATCCCGATGCATGATGGCCAAAGATCCAACTTGTGCAAATCAATATGAAATGAATGCACAAATAAACACATAAAGCCTAAAACTCTATCATGAATCATGAAGAGCGTCGGCGACCGAGAATTGAGACACGTTTCATCACTTGAAGTATGAAATGCCCCTCGTTCCTCGAGCTCGAATTAACACTTAACCCAAACAACAATGCAATACAAGCATGTCAAACATGCAATATGACTTAAGCATGCAAACATGCAATGCAATAACCCGAGCATGCAACAAGCATATAAGCATGATGTGAGGTAACAACCTTGAATAACATGATAAAATGCAACATGAACATACAAACATGCAAGGCATGTGACGGCAGACAAGTATGCAACAACATACGAAATGGGACAAGCATGTGACAACATGGTAAGATGGGCTTACACTAAAGATGGATAGGCCTCAGCCATGCCTAAAATCAGTGGCCATAAGGTGCTGAATTGATGGTACAAAATGCTAGACAAGCAAGCATGCCAATGGGCCCAAGAATTAAGGCATAAGGATGCAACTCTTACGCACACTTGAGGAGTGAAAAGCATGCAAGTATGACAATACTACATGCTCTGAAATGATGTTAGGAATGATGCCAAATCACACACATAACACAAGCATGGCATGCATGAAGCTCAAAAGCTAAGAACTAGCAAAGGGACTTAAGCCATGGCCATACAAAGCTAGCCCCAAAGGGCTAGGGGAACCTAAAACAATCCCAAGGCAGGTCCAAACAAGACCAAAAACAAGCTCGAAGCTAGCCAACACAAGCTAGAACACAAGGCCAAAAACATGGAGCATGCAAGGCTACAAAAGAGGCAATGCACTACACCTATTGAAACCAAACATGGCATGACTTGGACAGCATAAAACAGAGTTACATCATGGTATAACAAGACCAAAAATGCACTGATATGATGAGCCAAAGGCTTAGGCTTAATGGCATGCACAAAAGTTCATTTATGAGGCATAAAGAGCCAAGCCTCCAAGGCATTAAAAGCATGTCAAATACAAGTGTATGACCACATTTCATGGACTGAAATAACGCTTAGAATGATGGCAAAGTATGCAAACATCACATGTATGGCACGGTAGGGGCTTCAAAACCCAAGACTAGCCTAAGCATTTACACTATAGCTATACAAAGCATGAGTGATATGGCCATGGCAGCCCAAAAAAGTCCAAGAACAGCCCAAAATAAGAATAAAATCATGCTGGAGCAAAGCCAAAATATGCTAAGATGATGAGTCAAAACATCATGCACATAAAGCTAGTAAGCAAGATTTGTTCTACAAGTATATGGAGCATGCAAAGGATGACCAAACCAGCTATGGAAAGAGTCATGACATGGAAAAACATCACCAAAAACATACTGAAATGGACTCAACACAAGCTAGGCAAACATGCTAAAGCAAGAAGCATATAAAGCTAGTTTATGGGATTTACACTACAAGTGTATCATACATGCATGGAGTGACAAAACCAACTCAAAACAGATCTAAGGCATGGTAAAACATCACCAAAAACCTACTGAAATGGACTCAACACAAGCTAGGCAAGCATGCTATTTTGATGAGCTACAAATGGGATTACACTACACATACAAGATGCATGCAAAAGGTGACCAAACCAGCCATTGACAGAGCCAAGGCAGGTCCTAAAAGTCACAAAAAAAGGGCCTGAACCAAGCCTCAAAAGTACAGAGAGGCATGCTCCTTTGGAAGGCCAAAAATGCAAGCAAACAAAAACCAAAAGAGAGGGGGCCACCCCCTCTGATTTGAGGCCTCAAAACCACATGCCTACCACTGAAAATCCACTGGATTTCAGTGGTTATAAGGCCAAACCAAGGCTAGCTCGGAGGCCTTAAGGCATGGCTCAAAACAAGGCCAAACAAGGCCAACAAGAGGGTTGAAGACCCTCAACAGCTAAAAGACCTTAAACAAACTTCAAAAGCACTTAAATACAAGACTTTTTTCAGTTGAAAGAAAGGCCTAAAACAATATGCAAGGATGGCCAAAATGAGGTACAAAAAAGTGCTAAAAATGGGGAGAAGCTCACCCTTGAAGATCAACTTTGAAACCAGCAACTTCAGGGGGTAAAACCTCACTTTTAGAGCTCAAGAAGTCCTCCCAAGAACCTCAATCCAAAGATGGTGGTGTATCTCTAAGTGTTGTAATGTAAAAGTGCAAGGAAAATGGACTTCAAGGCACAAATCAACAACAATATAGAGAGAGACAGATATTTCTTCTCAAAAATGCTGAACCTCTGCTAAGGAGAGAGGCTCTCTCTTTATATAGAAGAAAAGCAATGCAAAGCTTCTTCAAGAAGCTTGGTAAGAGCTTCATCCCTCCATACACGTGTATGGAGGGCAGATAAAAGGATTCCAGCTGGCTCAAAAGATCTGGAGTGAAACCTGCTAAGACAGAGGTGCTGCCAGCCATCAGGGATGGCCGGCAGTGGCTCATTGATGGCCGGCAGGCTCAATCAATGGCTGGCAGCAACAAAGTGGGGGCCGGCAGGTCCAAAAGGCGGCCGGCAGTGCACCAAGAAACACATTCTGAAAGGACCAAGTCATGGTCCAAGAATGAGGCAGAAATGATACAGGGTCTGGAAAGCTCGAACCTGTGACGTTTCGTCGCAAAAGTCGAATGCCCGACGAGCAATTGAACTTGTGTCCGGATGTACCTGCAAGCACAACCGAGTCTTGAGGACGGTCAAAAATGGGGTGCCTACAGAGCTATAGAAAGGAAGAAAACCAAATGTAAGTCATTTTCATGCCTTTGAGTGTAAATGTTTTGTTTTGAACAACGACAAAGATGACTTGGGAAATTTTGATTCTAAATCCGATGAAGCTATTTTCCTTGGTTATTCTCCAACAAGTAAAGCATATCGTGTATTTAACAAGCATACTTTAGTTGTAGAAAAATCAATACATGTTATATTTGATGAATCAAACTCCTCTATTTCCAAGATTATTGCAAGCAATAATGATGCAGATATTGAGCAGGAAACATAAAACTTTGATATCTCCAAGAAAATTGATGAATCTCAAAAAGATGAGCCAAAAGAATTTTATCAAGATCAATGTGGAGATAATCAAGATTTGCTGGGAGAATGGAAATCCATACGGAATCATCCCATGGATCAAATTATAGGTGATCCTTCCAAAGGTATAATAACTCGAAACTCTCTTAGAAATATTTGTGGTAATTTAGCTGTCATTTCTCAAATTGAACCTACAACTTTTTCTGAAGCCGAAAATAATGAAAATTGGATTTTAGTAATGCAAGAAGAATTAAACCAATTTGAAAGAAACCGAGTTTGGACTTTAGTCCCTCGACCTCAAAACCACTCCATCATTGATACAAAATGGGGTTTTCGGAACAAACTTGATGAATCTGGTATTATTATTAGAAATAAAGCTAGGTTAGTTGCACAAGGATATAATCAAGAAGAAGGTATTAATTTTGATGAAACTTTTGCATCCGTAGCAAGATTAGAAGCCATTCGTATGCTTTTAGCATTTGCATGTTTTAAAGATTTTAAACTATATCAAATAGATGTAAAAAGGGCTTTTCTTAATGGTTATATTTCAGAAGAAGTTTATGTAAAACAATCTCCTATCTTAGAAAATCATAAATTTCCAAATCATGTTTTTAAACTCTCAAAAGCTCTATATAGTTTGAAACAAGCACCTTGTTCATGGTATGAATGCTTAAGCAAATTTTTAATTGAAAATGGTTTTACTAGAGAAAAGATTGACACCACACTTTTGTTAAAACCAAAAATGATAATTTTCTTATTGTACAAATATATGTAGATGATATTATATTTGGAGCTACTAATGAAAATTTGTGTGAGAAACGTGTGAAACACATTCTTTAGTTTCTCGAGACGTGTGAAACACGACCCCGAGCAGTTTTCTCAGTTTCTCAAGATGTGTGAAACACAACCCTGAGCAGTGTTTTCTTTCATCGTCTCTTGTTTTGGCGTGGTTAGGGTGTGATTTTATCTTTTTGCATGGAACCTGTGTTGGTTTTAAGCTTGAAGCTACTCATTCACATGTTATTATCTCGTTATCTTGCTTATTGCATCTGTTATTGCTTATTACATCATATGGCATGATCATGGGTTTTCAAAATAGCTGGCTTCGCGTAGCGTGAGTCCAGCTTTCAAAATCATTGTGCATATCATTTGTATCTTGCCCCAGAAATACACTGGTTTGATTCCTTGCAAAGGGATACTGTCACGATCCAAACCCGCCCCTATAGGTTTAGTATCGCAACTGGCCAGTAATCCTTGGATTACCAAAGGCCTCATGATAGATTAACATATGGATAAGGGTTGCGGAAGCAAATATACAAAATAGACAAGGTCCAATGAGCTGTGATAACTTACATGGGACAGAAGAGCTTGAAACTTTTATAAATTATGAGGAAGTCAACAGACATAATATATACATAACACACTTAAGCGCACATGACAAAAATCTCGCCCACAACTTAACAAACAAACATAGTCTAATACAGATTACAAAAAGAACCACAAAACCAAACTTCAACAGGAACCTCCTCGGGAGGCGCAAAGGTTGGCTGACAAAACAGAAACGTAGGCTGTCAACTCTGGCCCTGATCATGTACCGGCTCACCTACATACATAATATAAACAGTGAGCGGAAGCTCAGTGAATAATAACGGAGTAAAGGGTTTTCATGAATAATGTCCTTATAGATTCAAATTCATAATTATGTTCGAATCATATACAAAAATCATAAGTGGTGCTTAATCATACGTGGTACATCCATTAGCGCTAACAGAGTAGATATAGAACATATGCAGAACATGTGGTGGTTATAAATAACCAGTTTCATAAAGGAACCTTGGGATCCGGGTAACAGAGAATAAACATGCTGAGCCCCATGATGGAGCCTCCGGTACGGGTAACAAAGTGCAAACATATTAAGTCCATAATGGAACCTCCGATACCGGGTGACAGCTAACATATATCACATGATGCTAAGGATGCCACGAATACATGTCAGAAATGGGACAATCATTCATTGTACAAAACATATCATTTCAAAAAACAGATATAAATTTATCATATAGAAAATAAATAAAGTTGAACATAACTTTACTAAGTTATTACTCACAGTTGGCTTCAAGTGCAGACAGACAGAGCAGACTAATCAACGGTTTATGGCACATGACCTACATAGACATATAACAAACACACACTTGAAACACACGCCTGTAGACCGCCTCAAACTTCCTCTGCGCGCGAGGGTGCGAATTGGGTTCTAGCTACTACAGTTCGGACTCCTGTCACGGTTCTGAATCTAATCTCACAAAGTGCAATGTAAAGACTGATAAATCATCAAAGAGTCCAAATCCAGCAATTGGTTTTGAAAAATCAATTTTGAATCAAAAGTGCCAAACATGGACTACTTTGCCAGATTTCAGAGTCGCCACCTAAATATTTTATTTTGGGAAATTTAGGAAAACCCTGACTCGTGCCTAAGGCCACGTATCCATCATCACCAAAGTTGCCTCGGCTCGAGAACTTGGGTACGAGGGGGGAAAGTCATGAAATGAGCACCCCCCGCTCGCCCGATCAAAGGATCGGCCTCTACTAACATGATATGTTGTTTTTGAAAACACATGTGTTCTTATTCCGGTTTATTAACTAACCTTACTATGTGATGTGCACAGCACACAAGTATAGACTAAATCACTCAATTTGGAACAAAACATCTCATGCTTGTTTTTTGAAAATGGTTTGGAATTGCTACTCGCAAGTAAGCTAAGGCGCGGATTTTCCACCCTCAAGTGGGCTTAAAAACAACATGATTTTGCCACTTCAAGTGGGCTTAAAACACACATTTTGATGAATTATTCCAATTCAAGTAATAAAGCCTTCATCCACAGGCATTCATGCAGTTTATCAAGTAAGCAAATAGCCTCATGGCAAGCATGCTGTCATGGCAACACTTACACACATGCAAAGATGCTAAAGCATAAACACTTACAGTGTACTCTGAGCCAAAACAAAAGCTAGTTAGTAATCAATGCATGATCCTAGCTATGTTATCAATGCCTAATGCAACACATGCAAAGATGCAACTAAATAGGCTCGGCTATTTAGAATGGCATATAAATGCAACACTTGATAATCATGTATTCAAATAGGTATTGAAAGACAATGCAGTTTGTATAATGCGCCGAGCCCGGTGCATGCAAGACAAATGGATGATGTACGCATGCAAACATAAGGTATGCTAATTGAAATATGCCCTAAAACTAACCATCGAAAGCGGTAAGTAAAAAGGAGAAAGAAATGGGGTTGGAAGACATACACACACACACGCACCCTTATTACAACAATACGCCCTCTCAACAGAGGGTCCGAATAATTAAACTAAGCTACACTAAGCTAAGCTAGCTAAATAATCTAATAATCTAATTAGACTAATTATTACACAACCAAAATGAATAACTAGCAATCTATTTACCAATTATTACAACACTTTAATTAATTAACAAATTAATTAATTAATTACAAATTGATACTAACTAACAGGTAAGCATAAAACTAAGCTGCTCCAGCTCTGTTTGAAGAGGAAGAGGATGCATGCTCGGTTGCCGCCCCGAAAAGCTCTCCGGTTGCTCTCTTGAGGTTCTGTTTGCAGGGTGTCCTTGAGAACTTGCTGCTGAACCTTACCAAATCAAGGCTGAGGAATCCACTAGTGGCCTGCCGGCCATGAAAGGTGGCTGCCGGCCACCTGCCGGCCAAAAGTAGGCCTCTGCCGGCCAACAATGGAAGGGTGCCGGCCATCTATGTGGCACTGCCGGCCACTGTTGTGCTGTGACACCATTCTACAACAGAGCACAAAAACAGAGGAAATAGAGGGTCTCCCAAGGCTATGTACGTACTATGCCACCCCATATCACTTCAAAACATCAATGGAGAGGCATCATTGGATCTAAGACCATCAATCGAGCATCTCAATGCTTGATGGCCAAAGATCCAACCTTGCACACATTCAATAAATGCAATGCAAACAAGACTCAAAGACCACGGCCTTATCATGAGAGGTCAAAGGCAATGGAGACAAAGGGATTGGCTCACTTTCATCACTTTGAGTATGAAGTGGGCCAATCCACCTTGTGTTCAACATAACGTCCAGTTGAACACAATGCAATGCAAACATCATGCTATGCAAACAACATGCTATCTTTCAAAGTTAAAGTGGCATGCACAAGACTCTATCATGTAAGCAATGCATGCAAGACATGTTAAAGGCCAAAAGTATTGAAACTTGTGAAGGACACAACATTAGAGGCATGCCATACAAGGCTCAAACAACCAAACCATCTATGAACATAGCTTAATCATGCCAAAACAATGGCCTAAACGTGCTGGAAATGAAGCTCAAAAAACTAGACAAACATGCACACATGTTAGCCTATAAGCAAGGTATAATACACAACCCTCAAAAGCCATGAAGAAGTGAAGTATATGAGGGTGTGACTACACTATATGTACTGAAATTACATGCTAAATGGTGTCATACCATGCAAACATCACATGTACAACCTGTTAAAGGCCCTAAAACTCAAAGCTAGTCAAGGCCCTTTACACTACAACCATATTAAGCAATGCTCAAATGACCTTAACCATTCAAAGCAGACCTAAGGCAGGTCAAAACAGTAGCAAATACATGTTAGGCTCGCAGCATAGATGGCAAGAAAAATATGCTCATTTAATGGCTCACAAATAAGGCATGAGGCTCAACTTTTCAAAAGCATTGAAAAAGCGATAAACATGAGAGTATGACAGTGAAACATGCTCTGAAATCACATATTAGATGATGCCATATCATGCAAACAACCCAAGCAAAGCATGCTAGCGGACTCAAAACACAAGACTAGTGAAGCCTATCATGCTATAGCTATACAAAGCAAGCCTCAAAGGACCTAAACCACTCAAGACAGAGTTAAAGCATGCTAAAACAAGGTCAAAAGCATGCTGAAATAGAGCCAAAACAAGCTAGAATAATAGGTTTAGACATGAAGCATGTTAGGCTAGCAAGTAGGATTACACTACAAGTGTATGAAGCATGCAAGAGGTGACCAATCCAACCAAAAATAGAGTCATAACAAGTCTAAAAAGTCACAAAAACATGCTCAAACTAAGCCTCAAGAAGGGAGAAATACATGCTCATTTGATAGGCCAACAACACATGCTAACAAGACAAGAAGATGGGGGACCACCCCCTCCCATTTAGGACCTCAAAACCACCTTTCCACCACTAAAATTCCTCTGGAATTCAGTGGTTAAAGGGCCAAAACAAGGTGGTTTGAATAGCCTTAAAAGGTGGTACAAAAGCTATACAAGCTAAGGAACAAAAGGGAGAGACAACCCCCTAACACAAAATAGGCCTAAACCACCATTTTTAGGACTGAAAAATAGAGTTTTCTTCAGTTCAAAACCAAGCCAAAAACAGTTTGCAAAGGTGGTAAAAACAAGTATGAAAATAAGCTTAAAAGAGAGAGATGCTCACCCTTGAAGCATAGCACAAGAACAACCACTTTTCTTGAGCTGAAACCACCTTTTGGAGCTTAAACAAAGTCCCAAGCTACCTCAGCCCAAAGATGATCCACTCTTGTTAAGGCTTGATAGGTTGAAGATGGTTGTATGCCAGCCTTCTAGCACAAAAGCTTTAGAGAGAGTGAAATCTAGAGAGAGGATTGAAGAGAGAGAGGCTCCCAAATTTCTTCCTCTATTGTTCTCCCATATTCTCCCCCTTGAATATGAGATATAAGGCTTCAATATATAGCAAAATACAAGTTTTTGGCAGAAAATATCTCAAGAGAGACAGCTGTAACCAGCTGGAGCAAAATCTCTGCAGAAAACTGTTTTTTTCTATCTGTGGCCGGCATTGTACCATTGTTGGCCGGCACTTGGTCATCCATGGCTGGTAGGGGTCACTCTTAGACGGCATGGGGTCAGCATTGGCCATTCATGGCCGGCACCTGGTTAAAAACTCCCATTCATGGTCATAAACTTCCACCTCTGGTTAGATAGAAAAATCTGCTTTTTGGGCCCAACTTCAACCGGACATATCTCCTTCATCTGGACAACTTTGCAGGTCATTCTTCAGCCTAAATTCAAGCCCTTGAATTCTTCTTTCCAATGGTGGAAGCCTCACATCAAAATTCAAAGTGTGCGAGAAGTTATGCTCATTTGAATGAAGACTGCTCAGGGATTCATACCGAACTTCTTCTCCAACTTGTTTTCTTCTCTCCTCTCCCATTTTCTTCAACTCCAAACCCATAAACAAGGTGTTTTGAAAGATTTTTCAAAAGAGTTCATCTCTCCTTCATTCATTTCCACTTTGTCCTTGCTCGGTTTACCGAAAAGCGTGACATTTAACAAAATGCGAGCGTTAGAACATCGTAGGAACTTTTTCAAAGATATTTTGAAAGAGAGGGTTTTAAGGTCTTAAACTCTTTTGATCAAGATCATTTTGGTCCAAAAAGGGGTATGAAGTTGGGATTTGACTCTCTCCTTACCGAAGAAATTGAACCTTTGCATTGCACATCTTTCATCACCAAGTAAACCATCAGTAACGCCCAAGTCTTAAGGGCGGTCAAAAATGGGGTGTCTACAACGCCCAAAACGTACATAACTTACTTTATTTATTCCTAGTGTGTTTCTAGCCTTTAACCTCATTAGGGAGTCTTAATTATGGCCTAGGAATGCCTAGGGTGGAATAAGGATGCAAAAATGCACTTGAAAACATTTTCCAAAATTTGCTGAAAATAGGGTCTACACTCGAGCGTGGCTTTCCTCGCTCGAGCGGACATGTAAAAAGTGAAGGTTCACTCGAGCGTGAATTCCCTCGCTCGAGCGGACTGTAAATTTTAACAAAAGTGCTGGATACATGAATTTCACGCTTGACGGACGCTCGACCTCCGCTCGAGCGTGAGACTCAGACTTCGCTCGAGCGTGAAGTCCCTCGCTCGAGCGGACTGTAAAACATACGAATGGGTACATGCATTTCACACTCGAGCGTAACTCACGTCGCTCGAGCGGAAGTGTACGTACTCATAGTGCTCGCTCGAGTGTGGAGTCCCCCGCTCGAGCGTGGAGTCCCCCGCTCGAGCGTGGATCAAATTTTTGGAATTTCCAAATTTCATCTTCAAGTTCAAACTCAAACATTAAAGCATCAAACTTCATTTTTCTGGGCCAAAACTTGAGAAAACACTTAGAAACTCATAAAACAACATGTTTAAAGGATCATTTCAAGAAATCATGGCCCAATGACATGCTAATTGTACAAAATTTAACTTGAAACTCAAGAATAACCCAAGAACATGACATGCATGCAATTCTTTGAACCAAAGCTTCTCAAAACATGATCAAGTGCTACCAAACAACATAAAACTCATTGTTTTCCCAAAATTAAAGTGAATACAAGACGTGCATGAGGGAATTCTTTAAAAACACATTTAAAACTTCATGACATGCACATGCAAATACAAATTTGTTCTCAATTCCAATCTTTAGCTCAATTCTTGCATTAATCAACTTAACCCTCTTGTTTTCATGCATTAGAGTCTAGGCTTCAAGGCTATAAGACAAAATTCTTACCTAAAGGCTTGAATTTACAAGTATGAAAGTTGTAGCTCCCAAATTCTCTTTCATTTGCCAACAATTCTAGCAATCCTCATTTCCTCTTACTTTTGATTTTAATTCTCCTTTTCCCTCTCTCTCTCTCTCTCTCTCTCTCTCTCTCTCTCTCTTACGTGTGTGTAATGAAGGCTCAAAGGTGTAACCATAATAGATGAAAAGAGATGAGTGGGTTCACTAAAGAAATGGTGCCTAATTAATTTAAGTCATAGGCAACTAAGTGGGATTAAATTAATCTTATCTAATCGTTCCGAAGTGAATTTCAATTAAACCTACCATAAAATCCTATAAATTCCAATTAACACATAATTCAAATCAATTTCTGTATCGGATGCTGATAAGGCCTTCAATTCGCAAATCAAAACTATGACACGAACAGATCTTCCTATGCAGAACAGATATAAACACAGATAATGCAACACACACATGCAAATTAATTTAGAATTCCTCCTTAATTACTGTTAGGCATATTTAATCATGGATTAATGTTAATCATGGGTCGGGGTTGTTACAAATATGTAGGCAGCCTGCGAGCACAACCATTTATTTCTGTCTTGATTGTTTGTCCAAGTCTTACAGTCTTGTCAAAATGGGTCGTCTTCGAACTTTGACATTCTCTCACGTCATTTCATGACTCCGAGTTCTGTCAAAGAGGGGGCAACTGTAGACATCCCATTTTTAACGGCCCTTACGACTTGGACGTCATCGCTTACACACTCAATGATGAGTCTATATGCTTGTCAAGTGCTCGAAGTCCTCAGCAGGAACGCCACAGCTTTGAGCCTTTCAAACCCTATCTCTTCGTTGCCCTTGTTTTGGACCAAAACCTTAGCTTTTCAAGCCTGCAACCCTTGGTGGCTTGATGGTCACCTCTTTTAGGCTATCGGCCATCACTCTTGGTTGCCAGTCACTGATGTGGCCTGCCAGCCACCAGTGATGGCCGACTAGCTACCAGTGTCTTTTGTAGATATTTTGTGACAATTGTGCCAGCTGTTTGCACAGATGCTTGCATCTGCTCCCACGTGTATGGTTGGATATTTTTGAGGGAATTGCTTGGTTCTCTATATTTACTTTAATGTGGATTGAATACACTAGCGCTACAGCTCTGACTCTTGTGCTACCTCCATCGCCCATTGATGGGTTTTTGTGCCATGGTTGTAAGAGAGAGCAAGAGGTGCTTGTCGTCGAAGGGTCTTACAATGGTATAGACGAAATGGGTTGTTGTGATAAGGATCATCAGATTTACATTTCCCTCTTCCCTCTTTGTCGTTAGTCTCGTTGTGTTACCGTGAGAACACTCGTATGGACATGAGGAAAGCAAGGAAGAAGAGAGCATTGTCACGAGAGAGGGAGGGAGAGAGAGAAAAGACAAAGTAGAGGGTTCGATTTCACCGTTGAGAGAATGAGGGAGAGAGAGACAGAGAGGTTGCTGGCGATGAGGAAGAGAATACCGGAGGACACCTCTGAGATTGACATCGCCATGGGTGTAGTGAATCTACCTTCAGCAGTTGGAAGTGGTGAAGTTGGAGGTTGGTGGCAATGGAGAATCTGATGAGGATAATGAAGAAGATAGAAATTAGGTGTAATAGAAAGGAAATGCAGAAGTAGAGGAGATGATGGGGGTAATTATCAAATAGAATGAGGTATAAGAAGATTGTATGAGGAAGTGAACAAATGGTCATTTCATCTTTTTGCACTCAAATGAAAGGACAATATGATTATTTTGTATAAACAAATAATGTTGTTTTGTGCCAAATTGACGGAATGAGAGAATCTTGATATTATTAGTTAAAGTAGGAGAGGTTTTGTAATTATTAAAATCACAGAAGAGGTAAGTGTAATTTATCCTATTTTTTTTTTAATTAACAATTCACGATTCGTATGGATAGAAAAAATGATATTATTATATATTTTTGGGCGAATTACACTAACAGTCCCTATAGTTTGGGACTCGTGTCACTTTGATCCCTGTCTTTTCAATTGTAACACATTTGACCTTGAATTTTGAATCTTGTTCCAAATAATGACAATTGAAGATACCATTGCTTAATTTCAAGGACAAAATCGTCAATTTGATAAAATATAAACTAATTTGACAAAAATAAATGTCAAAAAAATGTTTTAAAATTTTTAAAAATTATTTCTACCTACCAAAAATAAAATTATGTAAAATTGATAAATATTTTAGACATTTATTTATTTATTTATTTACTAAATTAATTTTTATTATGTGTTTAGATGATGATTATGTAATGGGTAGTTGTTAGAATTTTAATGTGTAATCGATATATTTAATATATGAAATATTTTTAGTTTTGGATTTTTTTAATTTAATGGATTGTTTTAATAATGATATCAAAATTGTCGCTATATTTGACTTTTGAAAAAATAGAAACTAATTTAATGAAAATTAAAACAACTACCTATTATATGATCATCATTCAAACACATAATAAAAATTAATTTGGTAAAAAAAAATATCTAAAAGATTTATTAATTTTATATAATTTTGTCTTTAGTGAGTAGAAATAATTTTTAAAAATTCAAAAATATTTTTTTAACATTTATTTTTGTCAAATTAGTTTATATTTTATCAAATTGACGATTTTGCCCTTAAAATTAAGCAATGGTATCTTCAATTGCCTTTATTTGGAACAAAATTTAAAATTCAATGTCAAATGTGTTACAATTGAAAAGTTAATGATCAAAATGACACAAGTTCCAAACTATAGAAACTGTTAGTGTAATTTGCCCTATATTTTTTACTAAAATATATATTTAATTTTACTAAAAAGGGAAGGTCAATATAATTATATCATATTTTGGAATGAAATGTATTTTTTTTTTCAAATCTGTGAGTGTAATTTATTTATGGATAAATTATATTTTGTACTCTTATACTTTACAGTAAATCTCACTTTGGTCCTTACACATGTGCCAATGTCACATACAGTCAATCTTTTGCACTTTAGGTCAAATCCTACTTTGGTCACATACAAGTGTCAATGTCACCATTTTGTTACTTCATTGTTTAAATCTTTAATAGAATGCAATCATGTGACAATAATGTAACTACGAAATGATGGTGAAAGAGGAAAATCATTCCCATTTTTTACCAATATACACTTTGTCCCAAAATTTTATGTCAAATTATGACTGTATCAAGTTAAAACAAACACAAATTGATTAAGATAATGAATTAAGATTTTACATAAATTAGAATGACGACACTCTATCTTTCACAGTAACATAGTTTTCTATTTATTTCTCTTCTTTTATCTTTGATTTCGCTACTATTTTTTTTTAAATTTCAAAATTTCTATTTTCTTGCCTTTTTGTTTTAATTTTCAATATAAGAATATATATATTGTATTTTATAACTTTAACGTGCTTATTATGTAGGATAAAATATATGTTGATGAAAAATATGAATGATTTTCATCTATTACCTTCATTTATAATCATATTCTTATTATATAATTGTATTTTGTTAAAGAATTAAATAATAGAATAACAAAAGGAGAATATTGGCATTTGTATAGGACCAAAATAGAATTTGATCAGGAGTACCGGATTGGTTATCATAATTTCATGGATAGAGATCAAAGTAAAATTTGGCGTAAATTGTAGGATGGAAAGTGTAATTTACCCTTTATTTATTTTGCGGCATTTGGATGAAGCGTCCAGGGTTGCGGCTTCGATTTCAGCATCCCTAACTCCGACGTTTAAGCAGCAGCAGCAGGAGGAGAAGAAGATGATAGAGGTGGTGTTGAACGACCGACTGGGGAAGAAGGTGAGGGTGAAGTGCAACGAGGACGACACCATCGGAGACCTCAAGAAGCTCGTGGCCGCTCAGACCGGCACTCGTGCTGACAAGATCAGGATCCAAAAATGGTACAACGTCTACAAGGACCACATCACTCTCAAGGACTACGAGATTCACGACGGCATGGGCCTCGAACTCTACTACAACTAGGTCTGCTATTTCTCTCCTTTTACTTTCTTTCTATTTGTTTTTAATTCGTGTTTGCTCAAATTGATTGTGGACTATCTCAACAAGAACGAAAGCAATACTGATTGATTGTTATTTTGACAATTGATGTGCATGATTATGTTTATGGGTTTCTAGTATAGTTAAAGGAACAACAATCCAACACAACTACAGACTTATTGAGAAACTGAGGAGGACATTTACTTAGGCTCCGTTTATTTTGCCGGAAATTTCGCATTTTCTGCCCTTTGGTACAACAGAACAAAAGAAAACATTTTCTATGGTAAATGAAAAATAAGCCTATTTGAGTGAAAAATGTTTTCCACTTGTAATGGGTGGAAAACATTTTCCGAACTAAAGTTTTATCAGTACCACCACATTACCACCGCTACCATCACCTCCACCATCTCCACGGCCACAACTACCATCACCACTGTTGCCGCCACCACCTCTACCACCCCACAACCACTGCCACTACCATTTCTCCTAAAAAAATTATATCAGATATTTTTAGGAATGATTTTATATATGGGAAAAATCTACTTTACTCCTCTTTTAAAAATAGCCAAATACCCAGGTGGTTATGGACTAAATTGCACAATGCTAACTTTGTTAACTTTAATTGCAACAAGATGTTTATGCCCTTGGTCTTCCATTACCAGCTCCATTTGACCCATTTCTCTCTCTAAAATCAAGCCATCTCTAAAAATTAAACTCAATTTATCTTCTTACCCCTTATTATGGAACAACAATAAGGCCAATGATGCTTTATGGGACAAAAAGTTAGACAACTAAGATACGACACATTTATAAAATGAGTGTAGCTCTGATGATGATGCTTAGGTGGATGTGTAGTAAGATTATGAAAGATAGAATTAAAAATAAATATATTGGTGAATTGATTGGAGTAGTACCTATTGGAGATAAGTTGAGAGATGGTCATGTACAAGACCAATATATATAATAGTAAGGAAAAGTGATATGATCATCATAAATAGAAATGCTACGGGAAGGGAAATACCTAAATTAACATAGGATGCGGTAGTAAAAAAATGTATGAATTTTGTTAACTAATTGAGCATATAGCCCTTGATAGAGCAAAATGGTGAAAGATGATTCATATAGCAAAGCTCACTTGAGTGGGACACAGCTTATTTTGCTTTGGTATGAGTTGTGCATTAACTATTTGTAACTTGCATATTTTGACTTTTAATGAGGATTTTCGAGCTATATTCTCAATTTTTAAGGATGGAATCATGTAAGGTTATTAGTTTCTATGATATTCCTGCATTCCAAACTTTTTTTTAGTGAACTTTTAAGGATGCTTAATACATGTATATATTAGACTATTTATTTCATTATCTTGTAGGATCTTACAACCCTTGATATGATCATCAATCCAAAGTTGGATCCCATTTTTAACAATCTTTTTTTACCTTCAAGTGCCTTGTAATTTTTGGATGCATAGTATTCCTGCCATCCCCAATGTGAGAAATTGTATAGAGAAGTGTGACCATCTTCCCTATTGTCCAATCATTAAGATCTCTCTCCTAATGGTGGTGCCCCAAAAATTCCCATCACTATCAACCCGAAGATAGTTTTAACAAGCATCTCGATTAGTGGCTGGCAATATGAGCAATATCAAGAAAAATTGACCAAAAAAAATAGAAGTTAAAAAATAAGGTAAATTACACTTCCACCCCTTGTAGTTAGGTCAAAAAGCATAGAACCCCTCTGAAGTTTGATTTGTAACACTTCACCTCCATGCAATTAATATCAAAGTGCAAAAATAATGTTTTTTTTTTCTAACTAATGGTGTGTGTAACTCACTCGTGAAAAATTAATTAAAAAAAATGCCACCCAATTAGTACACATTAATGTATGTTTAGGAGGAGAAAGATTGGGTACACACCTAGCCTTTGGCATAGTTCACAAAGTGGTTGCCCCGAGACTTGAATCCATAATCTCAAGGTGATTAGGCTAAGATTTTACCATTGAACCAATGGTCACCCTTATTCGTGAAAAATTAGTTATTTAATTAAAATTTAAGTTATTAATGTTTTAAAATGTCATTATGCCCTAACACAAAATTTTCCCATTTCTTCCCCTGAATCATACCCTTCTCATCTCTTCCCTTGTTTGCACAATGTAGCTCCAAAAGTGGTGAAAAAGAGAAGGGTTGCACTGATTGGGGGTGGGGAAGGGAGAAGTTGCGACGATGGTGGTGGGGAAGGGTTGAGTTGAAAGGGCAAGCTGGCGGAGGGGAGGGGTTGTGAGGATGGCGGTGGGGTAGGGGCGGGGTTGTGACGATGTGTGTGGGAGATAGGAGGGGTGGTTTGTGAGAAAAACAGTGGGAAAGGAGAGGAGCTGTGACAAAGGGAATGTGGGAGGGAGTTGTCAAATGGCAGTGCAGAGGGGTAGGTGAAGTGCTGCGACAACGAAGGGGTAGGGGAGGCGAGGGAATGGGTTGCACATGTATGCGAGGCTGGATTGCCAAAGGCTGAAAATGTGAATGATTAGGGAGGGGAGGTGCTGAATTAGTTATTGGGGTTTTTTGCTAATCATATTCTATTTTGCTTGAAAAGTGAGTATGTTTCTTGCAACCATGTTGTAAGTTGTTTACTGTATCATGGTCATGGAAATATATAATGGAGAGGTGATTGCAAAGGTATTGGTGGTTTTGGGTGTTGGTGATGGAGGTGGTGGTGGTGGTTTTTGTAGTAGTGATGGTGGTGAAATGAGAGTGAAAGATGAAAGAGATGAGAGAAGAGAATAGGAGAAATAAGAAGGGTTTTTTTTTTAAAAAAAAAAAAACTTTTCTGTTACTGCCATCCTCTTTTGCACTTTGATATTAATTCTAAGGGGGCAAAGTGTTACAAATCAAACTTTAGGGGTTTCGTATTTTTTGACCTAACCATAAGGAGGTAAAATGTAATTTACCCCAAAAAAATTCACACGCTCACCATTTGCGATCACATACTGAACATGCCTCAAAGAGTTCCTTCATGGATAGTGTTCCATAACCCAACACCATACTAAAACACCTCACTTGAAATCCAATCCCCCCAGTTGCTACCATATTTACATGCCACCACCCTCCAATTTCTCTCTTTCTTTTGCATGCAAACTTCCAAAGGTCTGACTGAGTATAGTCAACCTTCTAATCTCTAATCCACCTTCTCTCAAAGGAGAACAAATAGTGTCAACAAATGATATTTGAATTCATCTCCTATCCCTTCCCAAAGGAAATCTTTTCAAAATTTCTCCAACTTTTTACCAATTGACCCTAGTAAGCGCCGATATATAATAGATAGGGTGCCTTTAATCAAAGTGAGTCTCTTGCCCTTAGATATGTAATGTTTTTTTCAACCTGTTAATCTCCTCTGTAATCTCTCAATGACTGAGTCCAACAATGTCTTAGCGTTAAAAGAGGAAGTCCCAACCCAAGTAAGAAGACGAAAAAGCTTCTACTTTACAGCCAAGGATTTCAGCAAGCTCTCTCACATTTTAAAGCTCCACTTTTGGAGTAAGGCAAGATTTACTCATTTCAATTTCAATCCCAAAGCTACCTTGAAGCATAAAAGCGCACATCCAAGATATCCCAATTGATACCCCTAAGCTCCATGGAAATTAATGTTATCATATGCATAAAGTAAACGGGATAGAGAAACCTTGGAACTATCCAGTGTTTTTAAAGGCTCAACGCGCTGAAGGTCTCTTGGGGCCTAGGCGCAAGGCGAGGCACGGGCTTTATTGAAACAAGCGTTAGTAAAAAATAGATAAATTAACATAGACTAATGATTCATAATGTAATGTGTGATGTCATAAATTAATTATTTGTAATTTTTTTTTTCTAACAAAGACTCAAAACAAAGACAAACACACAAACACACACACACACACACAAGCATGGAAGAGAAGCCAAAAAAAAAAAAACCAGAGAAGAAGAAAAAGAAGACATGTGCTTGCTTATATAAACTGCTGCTATTCTCTTTTTTGCATTATTCCATGTATGAAGCAAAAAAGAAAACAAGAGAAGCAAGGGAAAAAAAAAAAAGAGATAAGAAAAAAAAACCCAACCTAGCAGCAAACAACAAAGAAGAAGAAGAAGAAGAAGAAGAAGAAGAAGAAGAAGAAAAATTCTGCCCAGCACAAGAAAGAGAGAGAGAGAGAGAGAGAGAGAGAGAGACTGAGTCGAAGAAGTAGGAAAAAAAATAGAGAGCAAAGAAGAAGAAGAAGAAGAGAGAGAGAGAGAGTCGAGACTCGAAGTCAAAGAAAAAAAAAAAAAACAGAGAGCAAAGTCGAAGAAGAACTCACCTAGTCCCAGACAAGCTGAAGGGAAGAGAGAGAGAGAGACAGCAAGCTTTCGAGCAAATACAAATGGAGATTAGGGCATTTCGGTTGATTTGGGGCTGGGTACTCTTGCATATAGCTCAGAGTTGTAATCCTCTGTAATTCGAGCCTTTAAAAGCACGATTTGAGCCATTAGATTCATTCAGAGATCCAAAAACAACAGTTGCACCTAGGCATGCGACTTGCGCCTTTTCTTGCCTCGACAAGTTGCTCATAAGGTGCACGCCTTTTTCAAGTGGCCTAGCCTTGGGTACCTGCAGGTGCAAATGTTGCACCTCGTTGCGCCTTGCGCATAGGCGCGCCTTTCACAACACTAGAACTATCAATTCTCCCAATCTAAAAACCTTCTAAAATTACCTCGCATTGTTGGATCAATCATCCTACTAAACACATCCATAACTAGAATAAATAACCATGGAGATAGAGGATCCCTTGAAGTAGACCTCTAGAGGTTTGGAAAAAGCTAGTTGGACAGTCATTTACCAATATTGAGAATCTGAAGGCATACAAAAACGAATCCAAGTTACTTCGCCCCAAACCACGTCTTCTCAAGGCAATACAAGAAGAAATCCCAAGTCAAATTGTCATAAACATTCTCTATGTCCAACTTACAATTAAGACTAGGTCTCTCACTTTGAAGTCTAGAATTCACTCCTTCATTGGCCACCAAAGCCATATCTAGAATCTGTCTACCCTCCATAGGCATTTTAGGAGTCGAGACACTACTTGAGGAAGCACATCTTTAAGGTGATAGGCCAAAGCTTTTCCCCCCCAAATAGACTGATAAGTTGAAAATCCCTAATGTTTCTGCGCCTTAGCGGGGATGGTGAAGTGAGGGCACAAAAGTTTCTAAGGTTGGGAGCGTATATATGCTTATATATTAAATATATAAATACATTCAAACAATTATTTTTTTGCTTAGTTGTAATACATGTATTAAAATATGAATAAATATTAGAGATGGATGTCAACTATAAATTGTTTTTGTTAAGTATTAATAAATATTATGTAATCAGAAACTTCTAGAATAAGTTGGATTTGTTTTTCTTTTATTTCTATGAGATTTGTATGTTTGAGAGGTTCTATCTCAGTTGGTAGTGAGTTTCTTCCTCAATAGGAGCAAGTTTCTTACTTGGGAGCGCGGAATTGTGATTTTGAGTAAGAAACGTTGTCTTGCGATTCTGAGTAATAAACGTTATCTGAGTAGGAGGTTCTAGCTACTAAGGTCTGCACCCCTTTGTTGGGATCAATAATGAGGCATTCAAAATGTTCTCAAACTGGCCCGCCTAAAAAAATGATATTAGCCACCACACCACTTCTTACTACATCCTTACTTTGTTGAAAGAAAACTGAAGACATCCCATTTGGTCCCCCATTCAAAGATCTCAAGGCCACCACCACCTCCTCCTTTGAGCAAGGGTGCTCCAATGAATTCTTGTTATTTAGATATTTCACATTTAAGCCTCTTTACACATTGGTTTCCTTGTACAAATCTTCATAAAAGGCCACTACACCATTCATAATCTCCTCTGAATCAAAGAGCTCATCGCCAACCTAAGTCTTACAAATGAAATTAACCCCTCCTATGAGTGTTTGATGCCTGGTGAAAGAAACGAATGTTCCCATCACCTTTCTTAAGCCACAACTCTCTAGATTTTTGTTTCGAACTAATCTCCTAAATTTCTCTTTCAAGCGTTCTCTACCTCGTCTCTCCTCATTATTCGAACCTTCAATCCCCTCCTAGTCTAACAACTGAATTTCCTTCAAAACCTTCTGATCCTTGAACCCCCAACTTTCCAAATTCTTCTCAGTTCCATTTCTTCAACTTCTTTTTCAATAGTTTAATCTTCTTAGCCAACCTTAAACTCGGTCGGTGTACCTTCCACACAATAGCTGCACCACTTGTTCTAAACTTTCTCCTGAAAGCCTTCAGCAAGGAGCCACATATTCTTAAATATGAAAGGAGACCCCCGCAATCTACATGATAGGACAATGATCTAAAACTGGCCTTGGAAGCATCGCCTGCACTACATCACAAAAGTGCTCCTCTCAGTCAGTAAAAACCAGGAATCTAGAAATATGGGACGTGGAAGAAAACTCTTGACTATTGGACCAGGTGAAATGTCCCTCTACCAAAGGGAGATTGTCAATGAAGTTAGAAAAGTCCTGCATAAGTTTCATGATATGAACACTCCACACACCGTGAGCCTTCCCACCTAAAAGCAACTTCAACTCACTTCTCCTACACGTCCTTCCTTTTCCCCATCCACTGGGCCAAAAGCACCCAAAAAGGTCCATCTGAAATCATCCTCTACACACCTAAACAAGCATGAAAGAGAGAAACCACCTCTCTTTGCAAAAATCCTTACTGTCCCACATCAACAGAATTCCACCAACACTACATCATAGGTTAGAAGATAAAACAATCAAATTTATTCCAAACCAAATAAATAACTAAATTGAGGAAAGCTAAATCCTAAACTAATCATCTAGTGCAACCATTGGTGCTTAACTAGCATCATTAACCTCTCCACATTGGGCCCTGCTTTGCACCCTCAACTGAACACTCAACCACCCACCAGAGCAACAAAACCTATGAGGGGAAAAGGTTTCTTATCCAATCTTTGCTTCCTTTATTAATTTGCTATTCATAAAATTAGTTGATGTAAGAAAAGCTTTAGAAACTTAGGTTAAGGCTACCCATGAGTAGATTGAAGTGTGTTTTAGCTATGGGAAGCTTTATAGTTAGGGTTTTACAAAGGGGATTGGGGTTTGTAGAAAGGAAAGGGCTAAAATTTGTCTCATTTTGAAAGTTTATAATTGCAGGCACGACTTGCAAAGGATAGGTGCTGAAATAAATTTTAAGACAATAAGGGATTTATCTGTTTTTGGGATTAATTTGAAGGACAATAGATGTTGGAAAGGGCTGGGGTTGATTGTGAAAGTAACCCGAGAACAACATTGTTGGTTATTTTTACACAGCAAAAGGGTAAAAGAAGGCTTGCCCCCACAAAAGCTGAGCAAAATTCTTCAAACACAAAATTATAGGCTCCTAGAATTCTCTTAATTTTAATATGAATATAACTCACAATTATGAAACTATAAAAGTTTGACTAATTGGAATTTTTAAAGCCTAATAAAAACCATATCAAAGTTGTGAAAAATCATAACCCATAGTTCCATATAGGGGTGGAGGTAGGACTCCAACGTTGGGGAGAAGGTTAGACGGTTCGGGTGTGTCGGATCAGGTTTAAACTGTTTAAGTAATTATTAAAATATTATTTACTATTGGCCAGTTGTACCAATAAAAATTATAAAATACTAATGTGTGTCAATTTAGATATGTTATCAACTTCTCATAAGCCATTTAGTTATGTGGATATTAATCAATATGCCTTGCATACATAAAGCTTCATAAGTGGTCCAATAAAAAATTATCAGAACCAAAAGAAAGCAATCATTTTTCTCTAGCAAAATTTTTTGCTTTTTGAAAATTGTTTCTTGTTTAATATAAAGTAAACTATGTTACTTTTTATTGCATGTTTTTTTAACATGTGGTTTGCCAATGGTTTTTTATCATGAAAGTGGATTAAATTTTTGGAGGGCTATTACATGGGACATTAAATTTTGGAGGGTAACCTTTACACAAAGTGGGATTTCTAAAATTTTGCATAGATCAAACTGAGTTCTGTGGGGCCATGCCATTACATAGATTTCAAAATTTTTTTTTTTTTGGGAAGTAGCCTGCATAAAACGACCTTCCCCAAATTTTTTGACGGACTGGGACTGCATTCCCTCAACCCTTGGTTCCACAGTTCATGTCCAGTAAAATTAAAAATTATTAAAATACCCCTAATTGTCAAAAACATAAAAAGCGACCAGCAGTAAAATAACTCTGAATCAACATAAGTTAAGCTTTGTTTTAGGCTTTCAAAGTGGATATATCTTGTGAAAAAAGGTGGATATTTGTGTGTTAAACTTTCATAAGATCAAAAAACCATAACATGGGTTGTTGTGTTTCACCGTACTTGTTTTGAAGTACATGTTCTAGTCTAGAGTGGAACACTAACATCTTTGCCTTCAGAATTACATGATTACAAAAACATTAGTTGTACCTTATTATTCCTTGGCATATGTAGAGACTGTTATCTAGGTGATTACATACAACTATTCAGTTTATTCACAGGGTAATATTGTTGCCTATGAAGCACGGACACGGACACCGACATAGGACACTACAATTTCCAAAAAATGGGGACACGGACATGGCGGGGGACACGGCGATTTTTTTTATATATTTTTATGTGTTATGTAGATTCATATTGCATTCATCCTAAATCAAAATTAACAAACACTAACATGGTAACATTAATTCAATAAATATAATCACTACATTTAAAACAAATTAATAGATCATCCATTTACAAAAAAGTCATAATAAACGGTAATAAGAACTAAGACGAGAAGGGGAAATCATTCAACATCCAATAATATTCTTTACAAAAGCACTAAATAAGAGAGAAAAAAAAAGAAAAAAAAAGAGTGAGCCCCGCCGTGTCCATATCAGGACACGCTTGTTCCCGCCGTGCCCCTTACAAAAAAATCATTCAATTAAAGGGACACACTATCTGGCGTGTCTTGTACGTGTCCCCGGTGTATCCCTGTGTCCCCGGCGTGTCCGTGTGGCGGATACTGTCACGGCACCGATTTTGAAGTGTATGCTTCATAGATTATTGCAATTTTTTTTTTATTTTTATGGGTGCAATATTCACTGGTAGTTACTCGTTAAGTCTTTTAGGAGAGAATGCTTTTTGCCAACTTTTAGTTGTTTGTCTAAAAGATATGCTTTGTGAAGCAAAATTTATCTGATGGATTTATACTATAACCTTGTCTTGTGATTTATGTTAGTAATCAGTCATGAATTTCTTTCGTGGTGCCTATAGGTGCTAGGGAAGACAATGAGCCAGACTTGAACCACTAATGTTGGTTGAGGAACGAATCGATATCACTCCGCCTAAAAGGCTTGTGATATATTAAATGTTTTCATTCAAACTCGTGATGAATTAGTAAAATTTGATGAATTCAATTGGCATTCAAGATAAAAATATTCAGATTTGGAAACTTACCACATGCATTTTCTTTTCTTTTTTCTTTTTCCCTTTCAGGGCTGGTAAGTGTATGGTAAGCAAGCATATGGCAGGGTTAAGGTTCTGCTCAATGAAGATGAATGCCATGATTAGCATTCTCTTTAATGTGGTTGATGTAATGGCTTCTACAGACAAATACTGTCATCATATATATAATCAGTACATAAAGTCTTGTTGTTAACTTGATTGCCTGTGTTATGGTATTGCTAGTTTGTATGGTATAAATAAGGCAGACAGACTTCTTGGAAATGAAATTCCTACAGCTACGAGTTCCTCACCAACTGCAGAACATCAGCTCTTAACACAAAATCTGTTCTTTCAAAACCATTAGATCCACGAACATTTCTTTATCATATAAACTTGCTACTTTGATTAAAGATTACATTGAATCATAATTACAATACAGAGAAAGGATAACTCTACCCAATATACATGCATACATTAACATGCTGGTGGAGATGCATCGGCACAGATACAGATTTTAAAGATATATTGTGCTAATGCAGGTCACTGAAGCTGGCAATGTTGGGTGTTCGTTTAGGAATGACTAGGGCGGCAAACGAATCGAACTGATCATGAACAGCTCGAGCTTGGCTTGTTTAAAGCTCATTTGAGCTCGACTAGTTTACCAAATGAACGAGCTCAAGTAGCCCTAAGCTTGGCTTGATAAGATTCGTGAACATAAAAATAAATAAATTAATATTTATTTTTAATAATATATTAAATAAATTTTCAATAATCTATTTAAATCTTTATTTATGTTTGGTGTTTGTGTAAATTTATATATTTGATTGATGAAATTTATTATTAGTATAAGTATTATTATATATTTGACTCATAATTTTGTATATATATATTTTTTTATCTTAATAAGTAAATTAATTTAAATTTAATTTTTTTCTCGAGCTTGGTTTGTTTATGTAATTGAGCGAGCTCAAGCCGAGCTCGAGTTTAATAAATATTTGATGAGCTGAGCTTGAGCTCGACTAGAGCTCTGTTCGAGATTGAACTCGACTAATTCTTAATAAATGAGCTTGAACATTCAAAAGCTCGGCTTGGTTCGTTTGCAGCCCTAGGAATGGTTGAGTTTAGTTTTGGTTTCTAGTGAAGGATTTTTTGGTCCATTAAGGTTGTGTTTGAATTTTAGATTTGTGAACGGATTTGTAGAGGGAAACTAAAAAAGAAATGGACAAAAAGAGAGAACAATTAGCTTTTATTTCATTTTTAGTTTTGGTTTCTGGTGAAGGATTTTCTGGTCCATTAAGGTTGTGTTTGAATTTTAGATTTGTGAATGGATTTGTAGAGGAAAAATGAAAAAGAAATGGACAAAAAGAGGGAACAATTTGCTTTTACTTCAGTTTTCTTTTTCCCTCTGTAAAGGTTCTACTCCCACTGAGCAGTCATTTACAAGGACTTCTATGTTCTCTCATTCTCACATGAGTGTGGTTTGGCTTTGTATCTGACTGGGTATTTTTACTTGCAATTGGCAGTTATATATCCAATGGAAATGAAATGAAGTAGTAGCCCAAAATAGCACAAGCGGTTCTTTGTTGGAGCAACAAATCATTAGTTGAACAAATGTGCATTGAGCAGAAGTATTTTTCTTAGAATGGGACACCGGTTTTGTATATCATTTTGTGAAATTTTTCTGTGCACTTGTTAACTCTTAGTTGAACGATTTGGAAAAAGGGGATTAAAATTGGGTCACCTCAAAGCAGTTTGATCCAGATAAACCATGTTATGTAGCAACTTATTTGATAACTCTACACGATGCAGAAAATTTATACAAAAAATGCACAATATACTGTTGTTTTGTTAGAGCACTGCATTCATCAAAGTTGAGTGTGGCACCATCTAAAATGAATGCAGTATTTGCACTTCTCTAATGCTGTGTTAGCTTGAAGGATTTGGGAAGGGATTTGGAAAGGGAAAGGGAAAAGGAAAAGGTGTGTGAAACTATGTGAAATTTAGGCATATTTTATTTTCATTTTACCTACCTTTTCCATTTTCCTTTCCAAATCCCTTCTCAAATCCCCCAACCAAACACAGCATAAAAAAAATTTCCTGTCTCCACTTATTTTTCCCAAAAACTGGCAAAACCAGAAGGAATGCCTTGATGACTAAAGGAAGATGCATTCCTCTTTCCAGATGGTCATGCATCAGTGATAAATCAATAGTCCTACAGTGACAGTGACTAAAGATGCAGTAGCAAATTTTTTTTTTTTTTTTGTGGAAATTAAGAGAAAAATTGAGAAGACAAATAAAGTGATGAGGTCATGTTGGGAAGGGTTGTTTTGTTTTGTTTTGTTTTGTTTTTTTTTTTTAAAACCACAGTTTATACTAGTTTTATTAAGTCAAGACTTAGGATACCATATTAGAAAGCAAGCCCAGAGGTGGCTTTGACAAGTTGTATGTTTAGTTTTCGAACCCAAGAAGAGAAACACAAACCAACAACAAGAGGAGGCCCATTGTTCCATGTTTTTAAGTTTCTGTTCCCATCTCATACATATCCCACTTGTTTCTTTACATATACAAGTAATTATTTTGTTTTTTAAGAATTTTATATTGGTTGTGTATTCAACCAATTGTATGGGGTCTAATAATTGCATGACCTTAAAAATAAAGAAATACTAAAAAAATGACAAAATTCTACTATATGAAGTGTGATAATTTATACTAAGGTCCAGTTGGTCTCCAATTGGAGATTAAAATTGGACCCTCCAATCCGGCTTGTGAGTCCCTTTTTAATAATTCGAACCGTTTAATGTATAGAACTCGTCAATTACTATATTCTTGTAAAAAATCACATTGATTGGATATCGATAGCGATTTGATCGGATCAGATTTCTGTCAAACGTTTATTATTTTACCGTTCATTTTTTTTAATACAAAACTGGTCTGATCAAATAGTTATCGATATCCGATCAACGTGATTTTTTATTGGGATATAATATTTAACGATTTATACATATTGAACAGTTCAAATTATTGAAATGGAACCCAAAAATAGGCCTACAGGCCGGACTAGACGGTTCAGTCTGGATCTCCAACTAGAGACCAGCTGTACTGTTTATACTATACACATACATGTGTACGTACGTGTGCATAGGATTAGCATAGCATAGGATATGAAGAAAAATGGAGCACAGCAGGGTTGGGGACTTTCCATGATGGAAAACCTGATTTCTAGGGTTGACTCTTTGACTGTTTTTATTTTTTATTATATATTATTGATTTATTTGGAATTCTTGGATCTTGGGTTCACAGCTAATAAAATAGTTGATGTTCAAAAAAAGAAAAAAAGAAGGTAATAAAATATTTGGAGAACACAGGTTGAATACAAAAGTGTCATGGAAGTCTTCAATGACTTTTTCATATATCAGATTCAACGCCTTCTTGTTGTTGTGCACATTTCTCCAATTCTCCTTCTCCTTCACACATACATTCAACATATTACAAGATTATATTATTCCAAAAAAAAAAAAAAAATTTATTGTAGAAAATCCTAATCCATACCCATGTGTATTGTTGTATATGTCATCTTTGCTGTCTGTCTTTTGCACTTTTTTTTTTTTTTAAAAAAAAAAAAAAAAAAAAAAAACTCAGCAAACAGCCCAGAAATGTCAAACCCTCGCACACATATGCATACAGGGATGTAATGTTATGGAGAAATTCATCTTATATAGACTTTTTGTGATTCAAAAAAAAAGTGTTGACGTTAATGGAGCAAATGGTTTATAATTAAGGAAATGCACTATTTTTATTTTATTTTTATTTTTATTTTACATTAGGCTCTCTTTTGGTTTCCATTAAAAAATTTAGGGTAAATTATAAATACACCCCTTAAGATTTGATTAAAATATGAATCACTCTTGTGGTTTTGAAAATTACATTTCACCTCCTGAGATTTCTAATTTCATAACAAATCACCCTCTTATTGATAAATCATCAAGTTAATTAACAGTTTTTAATGATGTTAAAAATATATTGAAATATTTGAATAGAAGACTATAGATTCCAGTATAGAGGATCCTGTGTCCAAATGTTGTAATTGTTTTCAACTCAAATTGACTAAAATTATTGTGTTTGGTTTCAATTTTTTAAATTTAATTTTTAGTGAATATTTTAAAATTATAAGCAATTTTTTTACTTTTTTAGATACACCTTACTTAGATGTATCTAAAAAGTAAAATATTTGTAAAAAAATATTTTAAAAAATCAATAAATACATAAGAATATACAAAAATATATTGAATTTTGTATTTTTTTTAAATGTCACAAATATTATACTTTTTAAGTGTATTTATGTTAGGTGTATCTAAAAATTAAAAAAAAAAATTTGCTTAAAATATTCAAAAAATTCAATGAAAATAAAAAAATATGAAAAACAAAAAGTTTCAATTTTCTGAAAAGTGAATTCAGAAAACTCAAACCAAACAATTGTTTTTTGGAAAATTATTAGATATTCTTAAGTCATGTTTGTTTTGCTCTTTGGGGAGGGAGATTGGACTAATAGCCTGTAAAACCCGCCTAAAAAGTGTTTGGTTGGGGACAAGAGTGAGGAGATTAACTATCTCCTTGGACTAGTAATCCCCTCCATTGGTGGGACTACCAATCCCAAGGAAGGGTTGGGATTAAAAATTGAGCGAGGGAATTAGTGATTTTTTAAATGATTTTTAAGCAAAACTTATATTTTTTTCAAACCAAAAAATATATATATAATATTAAAAAAATATTAAAAATTGAAAAATATTAATTTTATATATTAATACTATTTATAGTATTACTAATCCGGTGGTATATAAATAAACACTCTTTATCCTATATTTTCAATCTAATATTACCTCTCTAATAATTTTCTCACTCAATTTCACCCTACTCTTAAGGAGCTAAACAAACGTGACTTGAGAATACCATGTGACATTGTACACCTGATATTCTCGACGAATAAAAAATCACATCACACAATAAGTGGTTCCAAACAAAGGTTATTTTTCATTTATATATTCTTTTTAGGGTAAGTTATCCTCACCTCTCCTGAATATAAAGAAGATATAGTTAGTTTTATATTTTTAACATAATTATACTGAACTCTTTTCAGTTTTTAGTTCACATAATAATTAGATTATTTTTATCAGTAATTTATTAGTCATATGAATGAAAAAATAACATTGTCATCTAAAATATATATTTATTTTTATTTATTTTAGTACCAACCTACCTTTTGCATTAGTATTAATTACTTTAATCACACTAAAAGAGAAGTCAGTCTAATTATTTCAAATATGTGAGATTAACTGTATTTTTTTTTCAAATTCAGGAGAAGTGAGTGTAATTTACCTTTTTTTTATTACATAGATGATTTAAAGCAACACATAAATAATGCCACATAATACTTGGAGATTATTTAATAAAGGTTGAGTTTCTATCATGTTCAAATATGAATTCGATAGAACTTCTATTTCGATAATTCGAATTGTTTATTTATTTTTTAGGTCTTGCAATGTATATCATTCATAAAAAAAAAAAAAAAAAATTAGGTCGATTTGAAAATTGAAATTTTTTTATTTTATTATGTTTGTTTCCAAAAAAAATAGACAATAAATATATCTTCGAAAATAGACGTTCATTTTGTTTTAAGAAGCACAAATGAAAAAGTAATGATTTTTTTGTCATAGATAATGATATACATAAAAGATTTTACAAAATGAACAGTTTAAATATTAAAAGGTCTTACTAACAAGTACTCTTACGTTGTGTTTGGTTGGGGCATTTGAGGAGGTATTTGGAAAGAGAAAAGGAAAAGTTAGGTGAAATGTGAATAAAATATACTTACATTTCACCTAATTTCACACACCTTTTCCCTTTCCCTTTCCAAATCCCTCCCCATATCCCCCAACCAAACACAGCATTAGGGTACAAGTAAAAGACAAATATTTGTAAAATGCAATACACTATTTACTAATTTCAATACACTTTTCTTGAAATCAATGTATTTTTTTAATATTTTTATATATTTTCAAAATATTTTTTATATTTTTTTCAACATTAAACAATCCTCAAAGAACACTGGTTAGTATTTACCGTAATTAAAAAGGGATTGTAATAAGCACCACAAATCCCTTGAATTTTCTCAAATTGAAGTTTATATTTCAAAGAAACAATTTAACCGAGACAGGTTTAAGGGGGTAATGCACGTGCACACATTGAATAGTAGTGCATGGGATTAAGCAAAGTTGTTTTATCTGAATCCGTAATCTTTGTTTGGCTACAATACAATACAATATTTGTATACGGCACAAGTCACTCCCCAAGGTGTTTCATTAACCCAATTCTCCATTTTGACCGACAACAAATCCTTAAACCCAGTCTTTCTCTGATTAATCCTTCATTTCAGGCTCTTCAATTATTAATTTATTCCGATTCGAATCCCGATTCCGATCCCTATCTCTATCCCTATCCCAAATCCCAATTCCGATCAATGATTTTAATATTTGGCAACACTCACGGCACCATTGGAGGGTTAAGAGCGGATTCGAATATCGTTTGAGTCTTTTTCAATAATTCGAACAGTGTGTATTATAAGATTCATCAAGTATATCATTCATGTAAAAAATCAAATTAATCAGAAATCTATAACCTTATGATCATATTTAAATTGTTTTACAAAAATTATTAAGATAATGTAAACCATTTATTTTTTAAAAAACAAATGCATTCTTGTTATGAAGTTATAAATTTCCAATCAATTTAATTTTTTGCATAGATAATTTATTCAACGAACTTTGTAATATAAACGATTCGATTATAATAAGAACGATTCAAATTATCAAAAAAAAATTTAAAAAAAAATCTCCATCAAAATACCACAGATTGATACTGACTTAATCACAGCTGTATGCCTTGTTGAACTTGAAGAAAACATTATTGCAATTAAAGAGAGTGATTTAAATGTTAACCATATGGACGCCACTCTCTAGGCTTAGACAAGGCTGTCCCTCCACTTGTTCATCACACCTAGGAAAGATATTTGTTATTAATTTTTTTTTAATTATATAAATATCTCCTCAATTATTAAGAAATATCATTCTATATCTTTTATTTATAAATTTATATACATTAACTCTTCAATTACGAAAACCGTATAAATACATCTCTTTTAGAGGAGTTTGAATTTGCCAAAGTTAAAGATAAGTTGATGCCTTATGGGATTAATCTGTACTAATGTCAATGATTTGAGAGATTCATCTCACATGACAAGCTGAGAAGAATATGTATGCAAAAAATTAGTTTGATCAGACACAAACAATCACATGACAAATCATATATATACTATAACAAATGGACAATCTATTCTAAAAACATATAAGTCGTATAAATAAAAATGATTTAATAGTATGATAATCGATATTGGATAAATTTAATTTTTTGCATGGACTAACTTTCTTATTTAGTTGTATAAGATGAATGATTTAGATCACCGAAGTGAGTCCAAATGAATAAGATAATTAGTCAACTTTATTGTAAAATTGAAATATTTAACTTTAGCAAATTCGGACTTCTTTTAGAGGTGGTTTGGAAGCTGTACATTTTTATAATTGAGGGGAGTCAAAATGTACAAGTTCATAGATGAAGGGAGTAAAGTGATATTCATTAATAGTTAAGGAATTTTGGTGTAATTAACCCAATTTTTTTTAATTTTTTTTTTTTATATTTCTGTTTATAAATTCAAAATTTAAACACAATCAAAACCTTCATAATTTTATGATTAAAATTATAGATATTGTACCGTTAGAGACTTATCTTACATTGTTTCTCTAAACCACTTCAATTTAGTTCATATATTTAGAAGTCTTCTACATATATAGTCAATTAATTTTTAGTTAGATGTCTTGAATAATTATAATAGGAATCATTTGAATCTTTTGCTTGGCATTCTTAAAACAAAGTGCAATTGATTAATTTAAAAGGGTATTTATCATAGGTAAATTGTCTTAAAATAGTTTTAGTTATCTAAAGTGATATCATTTATGATTTGAAGTTGTGGTTTGATAAATAATTAACAGCAATGTTAGGTATCGTGAAATGAAAGTTTTGTGACCATTGGATTACATTTAGAATAAAGCACCACACACTAATCAAGGTAATCCAAGGATCATAAATCTTTCATGATCATTTTCATGAAAAAATTTTCATGATCCGTAACTTTTCTCAATAATTAAAGTGTGATGATCAGTAGTTACAACCCAAAATAGTATTTGATTATTGCTCTAAAGTGACAAGTGTATACAGTATGCACTGACATGTAGAATAGATGTGTGATAGTCGTCATACATGCAAACCCTCTAAACATTCCAGTTGGCACAGTTGTTTCTTTCATCAAAGCTGATTTTTGATACACCTGATTTACAAAATTAAACAGGTGTCAATCTTGCCTGGACACCTCTACATTGCGCTGTTTGCTACAATTTATTTGGATTTTATATAGTTCTTTTATTCTAAGAGTATGTAATATAATTTTTATTTATAACTTATTAAACATAAATAATTTAAATAAACTAAAAGTTAGGTGAATGCTACTTTTAGATTATTAATTTTTATAAGTTGCACCAAATTGTCAGTCTCATGTGTCAAACAATAACAAAAGACGTCGACTAAAGCATTTCCCATTCTTCTCCAATTGCAAAGAAACAACTGAGGCACAAATTTTCAACTTGGTGGCCAAATTTCAAAATGCAGACCCTTTTTAAAGTTTCTATTGAATCTAGAATTATGTTTGATTGTCTCTATCTTTTCAATTTATATGGCTTCGAGTCCAGTTCAAACGCATACATACAAGTAGCTGAGCTTGGATTCATTTCCTTGCCTTAGAACAGGAATGGATCTCTGCATTAAACTTTGTGAGCACAAAGTCCATTAAACCATTACACATACTCAGAATTCAAGCTTTGCCTTTCTAATACCTAAAGGCAATTGAGGTAAGATTCTGCATGATTCCACTGAACTTAGGCTTGTGAAGTGAAAACTAACCACTGAATTTAACATGTACTTCAAACCCCAAAAGTTGTTGATCACAAGTAGACATTCTCAACAATTTCCGCTCATAAAGAAGGGTTTAATGCAGTATCAGCATTGTGTGCAGCAGTCTGGCGATAGAACTCTCCATATCCAAACTCAGAAATAATTTTTGAAGGAAACAAGAAAACAGACTATGATGTAGAGCAAATAATTCAAAACCTGTCATTAAGAAGACAAATTGAAGCGTAGCTACAAGTCTCAAGCTAATATTCCCAAAATTAGTTGAAGCAGGTTTCTTCCACAACCACCAAAAAGAAAAAAACAAGAACCTAAACTAAGGATTTGATAATTCAAAACTGTACATTTCACAACCTGTCACTTTTAGTCTACCTCCCCATGTTGCGCTTTCCTGAATCCATTAGTATCGTTAGCCTTTTTGCTGTCTTCGAAAACTCACTGCAACAACCACCATCACAACATCCAAAATGAATGTGTTTAATATTCCACACGGTCTTTAACAGAAGATATTGGTTGTGTACTTGTTATTGTCATTAATTTTTCTGTATATGATTTACCTGAAGGGTTCGTCTCCAGTGTGTTTAATGGCACCGGCAGCATCCCGGTAGAGCACGTGGCTCAACGTCTCTGATCTTTCTATGCCAAACATGTTGGCCAGATTTCTGTAAAGCTCTTCGTATGATCCAAGGGCTGAGAGGTCAAGGGTCCGACCCACATCCTCTGATTCCATAAACACCTTACAGTGACCAGTCTCCAATCCAAACTCAGATTTTTGGTGATCTTTGTACCAGGGCGATCCATCATCGGATGAGCTCTCTGGTGGACCATTCTGGAGAACTGCTGATCCCGATCCATCAGAAAAATTTGGTGTCTTCTCTGGATTCTCATCAGATGAGCAGCTCTGAGAGATTTGCTGTTCTGTTAGAATCGGCTGGCCAAATAGCAAGAACATAGGTGTCCTTGTTTCGTTATCTTTCTTCGAATTTTGGGTAGAAATTCCCATGGTGAGCAAGCAAGATAACTTCTTGTCGTCCTTTGGATTGTCTGTGAGGTTGCCAATGGGAACTCTAGGTGGTTGGACAGCATGATCAAGTTGCTGCGATCCAAGGGGAAACAGACCCGAGTGAAGTTTGTTGAAGTGGAAATCTGCAGAAGATAGTCCAAAGTGAGCATGCCTGGCTCCCTGTATGCCTGCAGGAATGTTGTCGGATACACAACACAAGGGGCTGCTGGGCCTGAGGGGGTTGCTGGGAAATGATGGCATTGGAAGTTGACCAATGAAAGGGAAATCGGGGGGTTGCGGAACCCGCAACTTCTTTCTTGGTGGAGAGAAAGGAGAGAAATGGATGGCAGGCATGTTTGATACCAATTCAACCAACCATGGACTGACTCGGGTCACGTTCTGAAGCAAATCTGGCTCATCCCATGCCACCTGCGAGATAATTTTTAGCCAAGAAGAATTAGAACCAACAACTAATTAAAGTGGCATACTCCAAGCAATGCCCAATCTCATGTTTCAAATACAAACAAAAATTACCACCACCAAAAGAAAGAGCAATTCCATTAGTTTCAATAAATTTTCCCCTTCAAATGAACTTAAACTGATACTTATTGGCAGACAAATTCTCAGCTTGTATTTGTCAGTGTCCACTACACGGTTCATGGGTTTATGCATTGCATGCTCATCATGTAAAAAGGGCTCGAAAATTTTCAAAAGTTTACTACTTTATCCTACCTCCTATCTGGGAAAAAGTATTTTAACACGAAAGGGCTATTAAATTATTTTTTTATTTTTGTAAAGTAGCCAAAAAAATTATTTTTATTGTGAACACACATGAAAACTATGCTTTCTTTGTTTGCTCTAACTTCTAAGTTGTCAGTTGCAGTGGGTGCTAATAACTGATCTTAAAAACAATCAAACATTGAAGAGAGGGAGCAGGGAAGGGAAGGAAAGGAAAATAACAAATAACTAATTATCTTGAACATATGAGAACCATCATGTTTAAATGTCAATCTATAATTTTACAAGAGGTTGAAAACACGGGTAAAAGGATAAGAAGTCAATGTTAGACAATCCAAGATATAAGGGGAAAAAAAAAATCTGTATCAAGTCAAAGGCCAGGATTCTCTCATGCCGGTTCAGGAAATGTAATTTGCTGTTTTGTCTAGATATGTATTTAAAATCATCAACATGGATTTCTTTCTCAACAAGTTCGCCATCACTCTGAAGCCATAGAAAACAGAGGATGGAGACAAAGAGAGCAGGTAAACCAGGACAGAAGTTGGGAAAACAAATTCAAACTAGATTGCCCTTTTAGAACTCCTATCACTCTTTAGGAATTTGCTATCCCCCATCAAGCATTTAGAAGTAAGTGATACAAATACAATGACACAATTCCAGTGTCTGTCATTCCACCCTTAACATTAATGGTCAAACTGTGCAACATGAGATCTTGATTTAGAAGGAATTGTGACCTTCATTACCACAATACCATAACTCCTAAGATTTACCTTTATCAGTATTAGATAGAGTTCTAGCAAGCAATCACTGCAACTGTACCGCATCACATACATGCAGCATATGCCATTCATGGAAGAAAAACTGATTATTAAATTCAACAAGCAGATTAACATTACCACAAGCAAATTCTTCCCATAGTTGCACACAAGAAGATAAACTTACTACAAAAACAAGTGCCATGTTTAAACTAGTTCAAGGAAAAATACTAGGTTCCACAACAATAACAACACATCAACAAAATGAAACATAAATCAGCATTTAAAAATTAACATTTTACAGAGCAAATTGGGATGTAAGTTACCTGGAGAAGCCGCCATGGAGAATTAGGCCACCGGATCGGGTCATCAACTTGAACAGAAGATATAGTCCCCATGAACCAGCTTATACGAGATGAATCTTCTGTTTCAAAAGCCATTTTAAATCTCATCCCGGGGTACCATTGAATTCTCGTTGCAGTCCTCACAGACGAGGCCTTCACGCAAAACTCTGGAGCACTTGATCGTGGATAGTAGACAACCTCAAAAGGCTGTCCATTAGCAGCCAGAGTGGCTGCTTCAATAACAGATTCAGCCCTCACTTTTCCGTTTCCCATTAAAACCCCATTAGAATTAGCACTACCTCCATTGCCATTTCGCATAAATTTATTCTCATCTTCTCTCAAGAAAGCAGAATACCCACCATAAGGAGAAGCACAATTCCCACCTACTGTGTTCCATCTGGAAGGTAACTCAGGTCCATCACCAATACCCCTCTTTGCTCGACGAATTCCAACACAAAGATCCCCATTATCTGCTCTCAAGAAAACAATCGAATCCCCGGCAACAAGCTTCTTCTGATTCACAAAATTGCTCCAACCTGTCGTCAGAAGATGACGACGCGGAGTCCCTCTATAAATATGCCTAAATTTCCAGATCTCTCCATGAACATCCTTTGCAAGGATAGTCTGAACCGGAGGTTCAGCCGAATAATCCAACCGCGGGAAAATGGTCTCTGCACAGTACCGTGGAACAGAGAAACCCCCACCATTATTAGCATCAGACTGTGTCAAAGTCTTTGCAAAAGATGAGGGTTTCTCTTTGTTCTCAGATTTACCAATTCCCAGAAACCCATCATCATGATCAAAATCAGAATCATTGTTCCTCAAAGGAACCAATCTTATCTTGGCATAAACCTCATCAGTGTCAGTGTCAGCCAAAAATTTGATTCCTGATACTCTACAAAGAACGAGTGCGGGAATTCTTGGAAAATTCCCAGAATCAAGTTTCTCATGAGCATGCTCAGCATGGCCTTGAGGGAAATAAAACACTTTTGAGTTCACCGGCGGCATTTGCACCATACCGCCGGCGCAGGCATGCCATAATTGAGAATCCAAGCACTCCTCGGATTCATTCATCGATTTATTTATCGAGTTCATCACAGTAATCATCCCAATCTAAGCAAAATTTCCTCTTTTCCTTGTTAAATTTCAGTGAATGCTGCCACCAAAAGAAAAAGGCACAACTTTTAGGCAAATACTAAAAACAGTTTGGTTGCCGAGAAAACATTAAGTTTTGAATATTTAAAATTTATGATATGATTTCTAAACATATAAAAACATAAAAAGTGATAATATTTCATATTATTGTATTTGTTTTTCCTCTGTTTTCTGAGTAGCCAAACAAAGGGACAAAAGAAAATGCGGGAAAAATGGAATAGAGATAGAGAAGATGAATAAAAACTACCTCGGTTGCCCGAAACGTTGAATCTCTTTTTGGATTCCGAAACCAAAAGAGGAATCAAAATCAGATGAAGCAGCGAAATGGACCTCTTTCTCACATCTGAGGCTGCCTAAACTGATCGGAAAACCGATTGCCCATCATTTAGAAACTTCGATTGGATCCACAAAATAGGAATCGATCAAATGGGTTCTTAATTTGGGTTGTGTTATATTGTTTGTGGAAAAGAAAGATGAGAGAGATTGTTGTTGAAAATCACAAGTTTTGGAGTTGAGGGCAGTAAGAGTGAAGAGTCTGTGAGGACTTTAAGGGGAGAGAGAGAGAGAGAGAGAGAGAGAGAGAGACAACACACTGTGTGTATGCAGAGAGTCTCACACACCTGATGACCTGAAGCTTCGTTGCCGACCAGACGGTTGGCAGAGAGAGATTTGACAGAAAATTCCAAGGGAGTTTTGGTTAGTAAAAAGAAAGAGAGAAGAGAGGGATTTTAAGAAAGAGAGACTATTTGGATGATGGGGTTGTATCGTAAGATTCCAAACACCCAAACAGCACAGATATTCATTTGATATTCAGGTGTTTGGTAACAATTATTTATTTATTGTCTAAATAAATATAAAAAGATAAAATAGATTTAATAAATAAATTAATAAGATAAAATTTTATATTCAAATTATTATTATTATTATTATTATTATTACATCTAAAAAAAATCAAAAATACTTTTCAAATAAAACTAATTTAGCCAGACTATTAATTAAATTACTCTTTTTTTTTTAACAAGAAATTAAGGCCTTGTTTGGGAAGACTAAATAAGTGCACTTTTTGTCTTTTTTGACTAAAAAAGTGAGGTTGAAAATATGGATGTTTGGGTTAACTTTTTGACTTTTTATGGAAAAATATGTAATAAAAAATTGTAAAAATTAGTTTTTAGAGGAAAATTTGAATTGGGAGTTGTGCAGCCGTAATTGTTGACTTTTGGTGAATAGTATTAACTTTTTAACTTTTTGAGTAACTTTTTGACTTTTTGAATTATTTGGGATATACCAAACTTAGCCTAATTAAATTACTTAGAAAACCAGACTAGCTCTTCCTAAATGAAAAGTGGCTCATCTCATTTTCCATTCACTTTCCTCTGTTATTCCGTTGCTTTTTAATTTGGAAAAAGGGTTATGTTTTAGAAAGTTTTATTCTTAAATATTATGTTCTATTTAATTCATTTTCTTTTTTCATATTCTATTAAGTCATGTTTAAGATAATATGGCCAAATCACCATTTTGAACATTTTGAACGTGTTTCCATTTTGAAATCAATACACAATTAAAAAATAATAATAGTCTCTCATTTCGTAGAGAAAATTTCTCTCTCTCATTTTAGGAAGAAAATCTCTCCCTTATTTCATGGAGAAAAGCTTTCATTTATTCTATAGAAAAAAATACCTCCCTTATTCTAGGGAGAAAATCCCTCACATTCTGTCACGATCCAAACCGGCCAGTAATTCTAAGATTAACATTGTAACTGACCAGTAATTCTAAGATTATCAAAGACCTCTGAGACTGATTAGCAAAATAAGGGAACTAGCAGAAGCAAATATTAAAAATACAATGTCCATAGAGTTGTGTAAACTTATGTGGTGACGTCACTCTTGGTCACTACATGTATAGATAATCAAAAAGGGACTTAGCCCTATTTACATAGTAACACAAAGACTTGTCCAAATAAACAAAAGAAATAAAAGCTTAAAACTTGTTCATTAGCTTGGTCACAAACATTGCCCACAGAAACTTGACCACAAAAGACTTCCAAAAGCTCCTCGGGAGACGTACTGGTTGGCTGACACAAACAGAATTCAGACTGAAAGTCTCAAGCCTAGTCACGTGCCTAATCACTTACATACATAATATAGATAATGAGTTAGAGTCCAATGAATAATAATAGAGTAAAGGTTTTGTTGAATAATATCCATAACAGATTCAGAAATTAGATCAAAAATATATTCTTATACATATTCAGATTTGTAAACAGTTATACATGATACATCTGTTAGCTAACAAACCATATACATAGCAGATCAGACAAATGATTATGCATAATCGTAACAGACAACCATATAGGTTTGACAGATAGTTCTATGATTGGAACCCACATAGATCCTTGGAACCAGGTAACAGACCACAGATATTAGACATTAGATAACAGATGCTAATGATGCCACGATTACATTTCAAAAATTGGACAAACCTTCATCCATTCAAAAAATATCATTTCAGAAAGTAAGGTATAACTTATTATAAAAAAAAATACATATAAGTAAACATCTTTTTACAAAATTGTTACTCACAGATAGCTCTAGAAGCAGAACAAATAACTTAGACAGATTAGACGGATATTGGCGCGTGACCTACACAAATGACACTACAATTTTACTATTTTATTTTGGTTTGAGTTTTTGTTTGGTGATCTGTTTATACATGGCACTATAATTTACTTTAGTTTGTTCATAAAATTGACAATGACAATTTGGTTTGAGTTTTTTTGCTCTCTTTTTTTTTATTTTTTTTTTATGATGATATGATTTGAAATTTTGTTCCAGGATGATATGTTTAAGAATTATAATAAAATTTTACTCTAATATTATATTTTTATAACTATTTATTAACAATTACATTGAGCAAAGTGTTTAGTGATGGTGATGGTATTTTACTATTTAAAAATTAAAATTTTATTGTGAGATAGTAAAATTTACTGGTGACGTTAGTTTTGATGGTAAAAATTTTATTATTTTTTTAAAGAATTTTATGGGCAACATGGATATTGTTTAATAGATCTCAACGAAAGAATTCTAAAAATACTAATCTTATTAAAAAACGATATCTAAATCAAAATTTATATAATTTAAAGGTTTAAAATATTAAATTACTCATTAAAGATATTTTGATAATATTGATGTATGTTGGATTTTTCAAAAAAAAAAAAAAAAAAAAACACTTTTGTACTTGTTCTTAATGCATGAAAATTTTAGGATAAATTACAAATACACCCCTTAAAGTTTGATTAAAATACGAATCACCCCCTGTGATTTTGAAAATTACATTTCATCCCTTGAGGTTTCTAATTTCATAACAGTTTGCCTATTTTATTAATAAATTATCAAGTCAATTAACAGTTTTTAATAATGTTAAAAATATGTTTCAATTAATAATTTAGGTAATTTTATTATTGTACAGGAGAACAATTATAAATTTTATTTTTGTAATTAATTCTGTTAAATAAAAAATTTAATAAAGGGATATTTGTAATTTTTCAAACCACAATGGATAATCTGTATTTTAAGCAAACCTTAAAGAGTGTATTTGTAATTTACCCAAAATTATTTTATTATGAGGGAAAATTTTGACCAAATTCCCTCAAAAGTAATTACAATAAAGATGAAAAATGAAGCTAAATAATTAGAATCGAGTGGAAATATTTCTGAAACTAATAAATTTGTTTCTCCATTTCCTTTTTTTCTCTTCTATTTCTTCCGCAATGCCAGCCATCATCACCATTAACCATTAACACCTCCCCGCCATTGTTCGCCCGTTGTCTACCTTATTCTGCCACCTCCACCCATTTGTCGCACCGCTGCGACACCCACAAACCCTCTTCTGCTATCACCGGACATACTTAGCCCTTGCAAATCTCCACTCAAAAGCCTAAATCCTTAATTTCTTATACAACCAACGACTACCCTCTCTTTCTCTTTTGCATGCATGGGAAGGATAGTTAGAAGGTGAGTAGTGAATAACGCAGAGGAGGTATGAAGGGTGGTGGGAGAAAGTGAACAAGGGTTGTCGGCGATGGAGATGGATGGAAGATGAAAAGAAAGGAGAAAGTTAACAAGAGGGTAGAGTATTTTGAAAAATTTAAGAATAGATTTCATCCCTTTGAATTTTTCTACTTTTTTCACCTCCAAGGTTCCAATGAATTAAAATTAAATTTTCACTAATTTGTAATTTTTTTACGATTTTTACTTGTAGTTTTTCTATCTTTAACTGTAACAATATTGCAATTAGGTCATGCATAATACACACCCTTTTGAGCCGTGTATCTTATGTAAATTATGATATTTGTAGTGTTGATTATTATAAATGTTATAATTAAATTCTTTTTAGTCATAATTATAAAAAGGGTCTGGCTTTGGTCCAGTCCGCCATCGGACTGGACCGTGCTGTTGGGCCCGTGGGGGCTTACCATGGGTTCCGTTTTAAAAATCTGAACCGTTCAATGTGTAGAACTCGTCGAGTACTATATGCCTGTGAAAAATTACGTTGATCAGATATCGATAGCTATGTGATCAAATCAGTTTTGTATTAAAAAAATGGACGGTGAATAAATTAACGGTAGAGAAAAAATTGTTTTGATCATATAGCTATCGGTATCTGATCAACGTGATTTTTCATAGGCATATAGTACTCGACGAGTTCTACACATTCAACGGTTCAGATTTTTAAAACGGGACCCGTGGTGGGCCCCCACGGGCCCAACAGCACAGTCCAGTCCGATGGTGGACTGGACCAAAGCCAGGCCCTTATAAAAAATAATAATGAGACCAAACACCACATAAGATATAACCAAACATTTTTTGAATTATAACTAAAATAATAATCATAATGGTTATAATTGACATCATAATGAGTTATAATTAGCACCACAATAAGGTCTCGTTTAGGAACATGTTATTTTATTAACTTTTTGGCATTTTGGCTAAAATATCAGGTAAAAAAAAATAGTATGTTTTGAATGATTTTTTTTTGATTTTTTACGAAAGATATGTAAAAAGTAGAGAGAAAATGAAATATTTGACCTTTTAGTATAAGTTATAAGCTTTTTGATTTTTTTAGTAACTTTTTGACTTTTAAACTAAAACAAGCATTTGTCAAAGTCATAATTAACACTATAATAAGTCATAACTAAAATTGCAACCGTCATATACACAGCAAAATTCCCCTTGTAATGAATATTATAGTGTAAACTAAATTCTTGTATTAAACCATCTTCAATAGATCATGTCAATACTCTATCGGCCCGTTTGTTTTTAGAGATACAAGGGAGGAGATTCATAGTGAAAGGATTAATAGTGAGGGGATTGTTAGTGAGGGGATTAAGTAAAATTGTGTTTGTTTTGATGATAGTTGTTAGTGTAGGAATTGTTAAATTATTTTTATATAAAATAATAAAACAAATAAAAAAATATAAAAAATTAAACATTAATATTTAAAAAAAATTCTCAATATATAAAAAATAAAAAAATTTCTAATCCCCTCACTATTTTTCTAATACCATCTCCATCAATCCCCCTTCGAACCTCCATCTCTATCACCTCCTCCATCCTAATCCCCTCTCCAATTCTACAAACAAACACAATACTAAATAACCTCACCTCCATCCTAATCTCCTCCCATCTATTTAACCTAAAAACAAACGGGCCTGTAATATCAAAATATCATGTTTTGATAGACTCACTTTTATAGTGCATATGTAATTTTTTAACACAATTCAATTTATACCCTACAATGTAATTGTTGTACTTAATTACATGTATTTTAATGTCTTTAAATAAAACATTTCTTTAAAAATCTGTAATCTAAAATAATCAATATTTAAAGAATTTAATTCATTAGCTTAATGCAAACTTACATTAATAAAAATTACAAGATGCTTTTTGACATAATACTTAGGCATGGTTTGGGAACAGGGTTTGGGGCTTTTTTTTGTTAAAATAGCTACAAAAAACAAAATAAGTTTTTTAGTCTAATAAGACAAAATATCACATCCAACCCATAATCGATTTATTCTTTCTCTTACAAAAAAGTTAAAAATCCTTCCCAAACTAAACTTTTTAACCCTAAACTAAAATAACTAAAAAAGTTAAAAAGTTAACCAACTTCCCAATCCATGCCTTAATTTGATATAATACTTCTTTTTTGAGTAAGTGATATAATACTCCTATCGTGTTAAATTTGACATGATAAAAAATACACTGCTAAAATGTATTTTTTAAATGGACAAATTACAAATATATTTCTTAAACTTTATTTAAATACAAATTGTCTTCTTTTGTGATTTAAAAAATTACAAATACTCCTTTATTAAAATTTTTTATTTAATATAATTAATTAAAAAAATAAAATTCTTAACTACTTTTATATACAATAATAAAATTATCTCAATTATTAATTGAAATAAATTTATGATATAATTAAAAACTGTTAATTGATTTGATGATTTATTAATAAAAGAAGTCATTTGTTATAAAATTAGAAACTTGAAAGGGCGGGATGTAATTTATAAAACCATAAAAAGACAATTCATATTTTAAGTAAATCACAAGAAGTATATTTATAATTTATCTTTTTCAAATTTATCGTAACAAATTTTAACAATCACATGATAAATAATAAGATAAACTACCAATAGATCTTAATAGATGGACTTAATTCCCATCAAGTCCTATTGAAAATAGGTCATAGTACAATCGTTGCTAAAAATAATTTTTTGTGACAATTTTACAGATGTCTCTAAAAATTGATAATTAATGACTTTTTTTATCATGATTTTTATAAATTATCGCTAAAATTTATAATTAGTGACGTTTTTTTGTGACGAATTTTTTAAACTGTCACTGAAAGTTGAAAATTAATGACTTTTTTTGTGACAATTTTTTTAAACTGCTGCTAAAACTTATAATTAGTGACATTTTTTATAACAAAATTTTTAAACTGTTGTTGAAAATTAAAAATTAATGACCTTTTTTAATAATATATGATAAAAAATACCATTAATTATTGACAATAAATTCACTTAATAAGATCTACACAATAAGATCTACACGCAACTTCCCAATATGCAATATTATTGTTATGCGTGTGGTACAAATTAGAACTCCACTCTATGGAAAAAGTATTTAGGGGTCGTTTGCGAAGACCTATTGTAATACACTTCTTTCTTTCTTTCTTTTTTTTTTTTTTTTTTTTTTTAAGTTATATCATTTTATCTTTCTTTTTTTTTTAATGTATATCTTTTTATAAAAAGTAAAAAAATATACTTATTTAACATTTCTCAAACAACCTGCTAGTGTAATGGATATTAATAAAATAACGCGGTGTACTCAATGATTTCTCCACGCCATGAACCTCTTTTCTCTCAAGGGAAAATTTCAAACCAGTGTAAACTTTAAAAAAAAAAATTACAAATAAATAGTAAAATTCATACGTATTAATAATTATAATTATAATTTTTTTTTTCATAATTTTGTATTACTTTTTTGATATTCCTACTAACAAGTAATTTTCCCTTCTCTCAAACTAGCCTTAGGCACTCGGCAAGCCCTATATATTAGAACTTGACAATCTTTTATTTGATTCGGTTTGGTCCAGATTAAATAAAATTCAAAATTTTTAATTTCGTTGAATCAAAAACTAAAATCGATCATATTATGGTTTAATTCTTGTCAATTTTTAGCTTAGTGTAAAATAGAAATTCATAAGAGACTTTAAGAATTATGTAGAAACTCGTAAAATTTTACATCAGGAATAAATTAGATGGACGGTGATAGTTATTTACAAAATTAAATTTATTTAGAGGTGACAAACATAAACTGTGAAGCGCTTAATTTCACCCATTTAAAGCTGGTTTAAACCCATCCAAATTTGTAAATGGGTTATAAAATGTTTTGTATTGTGTGAATCTTACAAAATGAAATTTAATATTATTTATGGTTCCTCACCAACAGATTCTTGGTTTAGTGCTGTCATATGATTGTGTGAGTGGCTTAATGCCAACCTAGTTGGGATTGGACTGTTTCACTATGATACCTTTTGCACCATTCCTCCCCCCCCTCCACCTCTCCCTCCTTTATTGTTGTGTTCCTTCCTTCGTTGTAAGATTTTTACCGTCAATAAAGTTTTTTTGGTTGATAAAAATATATATATATATATATATATATTATTTATGGTACTTAATTTTTTTTTTTTCTATTATGGGGTTGTCAGTAGTTGGTTATTTCTTCCTAAGTTTGGGTTTGGTGTATTGTTGGATTTTAATTATCTAGTTTGATGTAATACTTCTCATATTCATAATTAATCTCTCAATTGTGCTATATGTACTAATTGGTATATTAATTAATGTATCAATATATGCTATGATATTATCATTTTAAAACTATAAATCTCATCTATTATAAAAATTATAAAGACTCAAAACTTCTAAAATTATGTTGTATTATCCGTTAGTATATTAATTATAGTACATATAATTTTATTCTTAATCTCCTGATTGAAGAAAAAAAAAAGTTGGGGGTGGGGGGTTGGATATGGGTACTAATTGAGTTTGAATAAAAAAAAAAAGAAGCAACAAAATAAATCATTTATAACCTTCTTGTTGCTTTTTTTTTTGTTAATGTTGGAAAAGTAATTGTAAGCATGCTAACAAGGATTGAAATTTTTTTATAGAATAAATTGTAAGTCACACACTTGTCAATCGATTATGTAGAGATTCTTCTTGTCTCCATGAATAGGATTTTAAGGTGACTATCAAGTTAAACTGATTTTAGAGAGGGAAAGAGTTGCAATTGATTTAATAGGTTTCGTTTGTAATGTGGATTGATTTTTTTTAATTTTTTAATTATTTTAGTTTGAGGTTAAAAAATTTTATTTGGGATGATTTTTTGGCGTTTTTTAACTTTTATGAAAGAAAAAATAAAATGATTATGATTTGAATGTGATATTTTTTAATCTAAAACTAAAACAATTATTTTATCTTTTTATGATTATTTTAAGTTTAACACGTCCAAACCCACCCCAACCCTAGATGCCAAACCAGTGCTGAAGTTTACAACTCCTGCTACTTTAAAATCAAAATGCGAATAAGTGCTGGAAATGCAAATAAGGTAAATTTTATGAATACGGCTACTCCTATCGGAAAGGGAAAACACGATTGAAATTGAACAAAATAAGTGCTGGGTTTTGTTGATTTTTTTGTTCGGGAGTTCACTTTTCACTTTTTCTTTTTTCTTTTTTCTTTTTTTTTTTATTATTATTTTTAATATAGGATTCTTGATGCTCTTGGTAATTGTCGAAGGGTCTATAGACCTTATTTGAGAGGAGAGTTGGGTTAAAATAACTTACTAAAAGATAAAACAAGTTAAAATAATCAATAAAAACAAATATCACATTCAACCCATAATCATTTTATTTTTTTTTCCACAACCATCAAATCAACTACAAAAACAGTTAACAAATTCACAAACACAACTTTTTAGTTAGACTAAAATAACCAAAAATTAAAATAGCCAACTCTCAAATAAAGCTATAATCACCTTCTACATTCTCTACTCCTTATTGAATTTCATGGTTAGCTCTTTTATTTTGAATTTGAATGTGGCTCATAACCGTGTGGGTATTGTAGGAGGTCTAAGATAAACAACAATAATGATAATACTTAGAGAGCCAAAACAATGCTAATGAGTCAATAATCTCGGGTAACCGGAGAGTGAGTAGCCTGGAAAAGGTAAAACAAGTGGTTCAAGAAGAGAATGTGGTAGTGCAAATAGGCAACGTATCCTTCCAATTCCTAAGAAGCTCTGCCTCAAGCATTGAGAAGCAGGTCATATTTATAGGTTTTTCCTTGGTTACCATAATATACCAAGTGGCCAAACAGTGTAGTTGTGTCGCAGGATATCCTATCCTGAACCACCAGGCTTTGGTAGATACGTGTCCTTCGACATATATTATCTGTTTGGCACAAAGCCTCAGCAAGTGTCATTGTACTATCTATTTGGCACAAGCCTCAGCATATACCTTTTGGTGCGAACCTCAACGATGTACCAGTGTACTTACCTTGGTGGCACCTCTGCAATAGTACTCGTGACGGCTTTCGCCTTCTTAGTTTGGTTTCTCAAGACATGCACCATCAGGACTTATGACCTGCTATCAGTCATATTTGTGTCTATCTCAGCGACTCCTTCACCATTGACCACTTAATCACAAACTCCCCAACTTTCTAAGGCATAGGCCACAACAAGGGTTGTACTTCATACCAAGCCCAAGAGGGCTTTTTTGTTCCTATCTGTGCGACCAAGGCAAGCCCATAACCTAGGTAGATGAAAAGGAGTCTCTTACTTTTAAGCTACCCTGCTCCCATCTTTGAGGGGTCGTTGTACTGGTATCTCAAGGGCCTGGCAACCAATAAGTTTCAGGGCTTGCTATTAGTGCTGAGCTAGAGTTTTAGGACCTACTATTAGCACCGAATTAGTAATAATGCTTTGGATCCTGCTAGTAACGCCAAACATTAGTCTCTGTTTGCAAAGAAGATACCTCCCTTGAAGGCTATTATCACTTTGGGAAGTCTTGCCTTAGAAGGGAGTTGCGGAGGCAGTAGTCGCTTCGGATTTCCTTTCCTTAGTAAGTGTTCAAATGTGGCACCGCAATGTTCTGATGAGATGGCGGCGCTAAGGTGGGTTGCCTCAACTACTATCCTATAACAAGTGGAGTCTCAATAAGCCCTTAGATTTCGCTACCTTACTGCTGGGCAACCATTTAGGCCCAATGGGTCAGATGTGGTGCGATCCTTTAGTTGGCCCACTTTCCTTGGGGCTTTGACCCGTGTTCATTTAATAACGTTTATTCGCCCAATAAAGGTGACACCCATGATTAGATTAACACTTTAATTTCTGCCTTCCCACAGGTATTAAAGTAAACAAGTTAGTCTGGTTGATTTGTTAAGTCTGTACTCAATACAGCCTAACCTGCCTAAATCCGTTTATTAAATGGGTAGATTTAGACTAGATTTTTAAATGTACAATATGTTTTGATTTGCCAAACCCTCTGTATAATCTAATAATGCTCAAAAACCAATATATAAAAAATAGGTAAATCTAATATTTTGATTGATATAGGTGTAAAAATTTTTAAAACTGAAACAAATTGTAACTTTATGAAAAATTTGACTAAAAACTAGAATTTCCTTATCTTTTTGAGGGTTATCATTTGGTCTCACTCAAGGCCGCTTGGCCCAATGAGCTTTTACTCGACCCAAAACCATATCTTAGGCTAAGGATGACAATTTTTCCCTACCACGATGAGGAAATAGAGTAAGGATGGATTTTTCTCCTTCCGCGTCAGTCTATCTCGTCCCAATTATATTTATTAAATAATTCACATGTATATACTATATATATATATATATATATATGTTAGAAATGGTTTTGGAAAAAATCAGATTTTTCTTTAACTTTAGTCTAATTTTTAGGTGGGACTAAGCGCCAAAAATGGCGGGTCTAAGTGGTAACGCATTCTATGCCGCATTGTGATTAACGTAGTATATTTGGTTGCTCAAAACCATTATCTAGTGAATGAGAAATTGAAGTCAAAGTAAGCTCTATGAAAATGGTATTTTGGTAGAATTTCCATAAAGGTTTGAGTTAAAACTTGTCCCACATTGGTTTGGTGGGCAAACTTTGTGTGGGTTTATAAAGCTTGGGTTTGGAACTTAGGGTAGGCCCAAAAAGCACTCAAGTTTTATAGAGGGGGAGTTATGGGCAAAGTGGGTTAGACCTATTGGACCCAAAACAAACAAATGCGCGCGCCGAGGTCCGTCTAATCGGACGGACTGGGCTAGGCTTGGGAGCGAGTACGTGGTGTGAGGTTGGGCTTGTCCGACCTAATGCTTATCTTTTTTGGGCCAAAAACCTTTTGAATTTTATTTTTTCTAAAATTAAAATTCTTAACTTTTTCGAAATTTAAAATTCAAAATTAATTTCGAAATCTATTCAGTTTTTTTCTCCACCGAACAGGTTTTTTATCTGTTTGAATTTAAACCAAACAAATTCAGTATTTGTTCAAAATTCAAACCGAATAGGTCTTGTACCTGTTCAAATAGGTCTGCTACCTGTTGGATTTAAACCGAACAGCCACTATTCCATCTATAAATAGACAGTTCCTCATTTGATTTTTTCACTGAATTTTCGTCCTCAATTCTGCCTTTTGCTCTCTCTGCATTTTGCTGCATTATTTTCTTATCAGAAAGAGTGTAAATACAAAGTATATTCGTTGTGCAAATAGTTTGTAGTGCTGCTACTATTCATTGTTGATCATTTTATCCTGGGAGATAGACGTCCATAATTTGAAAGCACCATAGAGAGGATGAATTTGTCTTAAGGACACAATGTTAAACACTGGACTTGATCATAAAATTTGTTCGGCAAATTAATAAGGTAAGTAATTAATTTACTTTCTGGTTTATCAGATTCTAATTTTGTTTTTATAACAAAATAAAAATCTGTTATTTTATTTTATATACTGTTTTGATTTTTGTAACCAAACAGTTTCTCTAATTTCTTTAATTCTTCGAATACAGTGAAGATTGTCCAACAATATATTCAATATAATAAGATTAAAACATTAAAATATTACATTTAATATCATTCTCAAATATTTATTTTTCATATTACATCTTTTAGTTCTCATTAATCATAAATCACTATCTGTAATATACTATATTATTTTTAATCTTTATTAGTATCCCCATTGTTATCCCAGGTAGGCAACCCAAGAGGAGGGGAGAATTGGGTTATTTAAAAAAATTTACAATATTAAAATTTATAAACACAATATTCAGAATTTTAACAAATAAAAAACAGAATAATAATTATCAATATAAAAAATAAGAGAGATAGGGCGGGAAAATCAAATACTGAGATTTATAGTGGTTCGGCACGCTAGGCTTACGTCCACTCCCCAAGGAACCTCCTTGAGAATTTCTTTACTATCGAAATGAATTAATACACCACAAAGTATTCACAAAGCTTGTGGATTTTGCACAGGACTTACTCTTATCTATTGAGTCTCACTCAACAATAAATGCCTTACTCTTACAAAAATCTCTCACAAAAATAATGAATAAAAATAAGTGGTACTTATTCCCTCTTTTACAATATTTCTCTCACAAATAGTAGATATGAAAGTATAAGAACAAAAGCTACACTTAAATCTGAAAATGAGACTCTTCCCTCTTCCCTCTTTGTTGATGTAAGTTTTGTATTTTATACTTTCTTCATCAATAAAGTTTTCTTTTGCTGATCAAAAAAAAAAAAAATCTGAAAATGAAAGAGCAGAATACAATATACTCAAAATTTTGAAGCACACAGAAATTTTTTCTCTTCCAGTGCTTAATTTTTCTTCACACAAAACATTTCTATTTATACCAAAAAATATACCCCGTTGAAGAGGCAGACGCTCCTTTGAAAAATCACGAGGCATCTATTTGTTTCAACTTTTCATCATGAGGCACCCTTTCCTTTTGTCAAACATTGTGGCTGAAATTTGAAAAACTCACAAACATATGGGTTTTGACTAATATATATTGTATATATATATATATAAAGAAATGAGGTAAAAAATTCCTACAAAGTCCACATTGATTTATATAAAGATGTAGCTTCAACATTCAATTTCAAACTTCAACATGTGAATATGCTGCAATTTTGCAACCATTTCTTTTTACATTATATCATATATATATATATATATATATATAAATATATATCCATTCTAAAAGTTTTGTAATTATTGAAGAGATTATAAATACACTCAAATAAAAATAACCAATCATTCCATGTGAGTATATTAAATTTGTCAAAAGATGACAACTCACTAAAATCACATTTGTCAAAAAGATACAACTAATCAATTTTAATTTTGTCAAAAAGTGAATAGTGATCAGCCAAATTTTTTCAAAATCATGAATAGTAATATTTTCAAAATATTTCCATTTAATTAAAATTTATAACAAATATATCATACAGCTTATATTTTAAACAGATAATATTTTGTGTCAAATAATATAGAATACGTATATTAAAATTTAAAAATTGCAAATAATATTTTAGACATCATTAAAATTAAACAATATGATTAACACCCATTTTTAAAATTACAAAATTAACTTACCCCCGCCCTAATTTGCCCAACTCCTAATATGATACGGAAGGGGGTGGGATACTACAAACCGCATCACTGTCATCCCTACCGCCAGTAGCTTAGATCGGCCTAAATGAGGCTTGGGTTGGGCATGGGGCCTAAGGTTTGAAGCTTAGCACGCAAGCTTGTCAAAAATTATTTAAAAATAAAAATAAAACTCAAAAAACATGTCTTAAATCTCAATCTATTGTGATAAGCTTGCAGGCTGACCTGCGGGCCTGACCCATTGGCTTGTGAGAGACGGCCTGTTGGCATGGCTTATGAGCCCGCTCATGAGCTCATCTATGTCAACCCTGTTGGACAGGGCTTGGGCCTAAAATTATGGCCCTCGGTCCCGAGCTGAGTGATACTAAATTATGAGTAATACTTAATTAAACTAGTTATAAATATTATTTTAAGTTGTTTATATGTATTCATATATATATATATATATGAATGACAAATTGCCAACTTAACTTACCAAAAGGATGTATTACCTAACCAAACAAAACCAAAAAGGAGAGCTACCTGAATCATGACATGATGTAATATTCCTGCCCATTTAACTGTCAAATTTGATATTGAAGAAACATCATCATCATCATCATGGAACACACTCATAATTCTTTCAGCAAAACAAAAAGATATCTTCACTAATGAATTAATGTACTTATACACTTAGATCAATTAGGGTTCTTTCAATCATGCTTTCATTTCTCATCTCATGATTTTCAACAGAATTAGAGATGTAAAATTATATCAAAGTGCCAAAAATGCTGTAATTTTTCCCTATATTTTTCTTAAATTGTTGATAAAATGAAAAATAATTTTTTTTTTTCTTTTTTTTGATTACTGCCTAAACATGTTGTCTTTATGAAAAGTTGTGTAGTTATTTTGGGGCAGTCGGTATATTTCATATGAAACCCTAATGAATAAAGTGGAATACACACAATAGCGTAACTATATCAATATATGAAACATGGCACAATTACTTGAGAATGCGATGACATTTTTAAAATATAATAATTTAAAGAATTGAAGAAAAGGTGCACTTATTTGACTATTACACTTTTTAGCAACTATTGCGTAGTAGAGGTTAAGGTCATTTAATTTATTACCTAAAAAAAAACTAAAAATAAACAAAGAGAAATGGGCATATATCTGTTTAATTAATTTTTTAAATAAGATGATCATGTGCTCTTTGTTATTGATTACTCAACCACATGATAGGTCGAACTTACCTGAAATTTCTCAATTGGAGACCGACTCTTGAGAGCCAAGCATATAGACAACTAACACTAGGGGTGTAACTAGGACATGTTTGGATTGATTGAGAAGTTGTTCAGGTTCAGCTCGAGTTATATTGAAAGTTGCCTAAACTCGTTCAAGCCTGAATTTCAGCCTATGTTTGTTTGTTCAGGTTCAGCTTGAGTTATGTTGAAAGTTACCTAAACCCGTTCAAGCCTGAATTTCAGCCTATGTTTGTTTTCCTAAACCCAATCCAATTTAGGCCCAAATTGCCCATAAAATTGATCGATCCCAATTAAGTTGATTAATTTGTTAAAAGTATACTTGACTAACATTTTTTTTTGGTAAAATCATTAATGACATTAAAATAAATAATTTATGTGACGTGAGAGAGATGAGAATTGATGAACTAATGTGCCATTAATCTTTATAATTTTCAAGTGAGACAAGAGAATGACTAGATTTTGTACTATATTACTTATGTATATAATATATATAATGAATGTGATTTAAAGATCGAAATTATTTTAATATCATCTAACGACTAATAATTTATATATGTAATTGATAATATATATGTACAATTCGGGTTTCAAATTCCTTAGGTTGTTTTGTGTCACTCACTACCCCATCCAAATTTAATTTGAGCATCTAAATTTTTGCCCAAACTTGTATTGTCTTAAAAAATATATTGTTCAAACCCTAAAAAATTTTAAACTAGACTCATGTTACTCAAGTTGAACCCGCTCAAATTGCACCTCTAACTAAACACTAGCTACTTGTGGTTTGATTAACCATATATATGATTGTCTCTTTGTGGGGCATATATACAGAGGGCAGACCTGTTAAAAAAAACAACAAATTGACTCCTTTACCCTGGCATTGGAGAATGGTTTAAAAACTATTTGATTAATTAATTAATCTTAAGATTTTAGAGTCCCCATCTTAGGATGGGTATTATATTAATGTCATTGTTTGTGAGATTAAAGCTAGATACTCATTTCGGTTTACAGTGTAAACTCAGGTAAGGTGATAATGACATAAAGACTAGGTACAAATTAATTTGACAATAATATAAGATTTGCGAAAGTGCCAAATTATTCGGCAACTGATTACGACTTAATCGAATAAAAGTACGGATATTTTCACATATTGTTAAAAATTTTGAGATAACAGTTACAACTACAACAACAGAATGGCGAGACAAAGAGAATAAGGATGTAATTCCCCGACTTAATTGATTTTAAATAACTGATAGGATCTTTTAGTTTGTTAAATATTTTAATTGAGATCGTTACGATTTGAGTTTGATGTCAACATTACAATTCACTAAAGTTTGGTACAACCAACAACATTAGTTTTTGCTATTAGTTTAACACAAAACAACATTAAAATGTTAACTATGTGACACCTTAGAGAAAATCCAATGACCTTTCTCTATCTTATTTCGAACAAGTTTATTTTTTTTATTTTTGTTTTTTTGTTTTTGGAATAAAGGAGTACGGATAAATTTGGGATTAAGTATTTTTTTTATTAGATTTGAAAAAACCGTACAATTCACCTGATTTTATTTGACATATATACCTAAGTTTAACAACAAGGACTATAGTAATTAATTATTTACCATTTGAGAGGGTTCCGAAAAATATATGTTTAGAATTTATGGGTGTTTTTGTTCCTGTCTTTTGTTCCATTTTGTTGTTGGTGCGTCATTAGACATGTCTGGTTGTGTTCTTGTTTTTATGTCATTTTTGTTTTTAAAGTTTTTATAAATATAATAATTGCCTTCAATCCAAATTCAAAGTGTGTTATATAGACTTGTGGGGCTTACTATAGGTTCTGTTTCAATAATTCGAATTTCTTATTTTATAGGATCTTTCGTGTATATTATCCACAAAAAAAAAAATTAGGTTGATCCAATAATCGTAATATGTTCAATTTGTCGCATTTATCATCAAAAAAAAATATGACCTATTTTTTAAAATACACTTGTTTATTTTTCTAAAAACAAATGCGATAAATTGAATATGTTACGATTATTAAATTGACATAATTTTTGTATGTGAATAATATACATGAACGATCCTACAAAATGAATAATTTAAATTATCAAAATAGGACCCGTGGGAGGTCCCACAGGTCCGAATAGCACCCTCTAAGCCATATCTTGGACTATAGGGAAGACAAACCCCTTTTTTTAAGCTTGTGTTTTTCGAATTTAAGTAGAGACATATAAAGAAAAGAAAAGAAATAAGAAAAGTGAAAAATTAATTTATATTTCATTCATTTTTTTTTTCCGTTCTTTAAAATTCCTTCACAATTTCAGGATTCAAACATAATTTATTTATTTATTTATTTAATTTTTTTAGATTTTATAAATTTTGGCACCCTGTTTTCAAAATGCTAATGACTTAGCAGGTAATCACTGTATTCCAAGCAATGATCTGTACCTTCAATATACATGCATAGCCTATTAATTTATGAATTTAATAACATTCTAGGAATCTCCTAACCATTTCAAAACACATATGCTATGTTTTGAAAAAATAAAATTATCATTTACCATGGTAAGTAAATAATTATTTCATAGGAATGGTAAAAAATAACTATTCCATTTTGGTGAACAAAACAGTCCAATAGAAGGACACACGTCAATCAAATGGATGAGAAAGAAACAGTTGAAGAAGAGTAAAACGAAAAAGAAAAAGAAAAAAAAGAAAGAAGAAAAACAGAGTAATAATATGTTATGAAATTTGAGTTCTAAATTTTAGATATCATCACCCGTTTAAGAATTAATATATGCGACTCATTAAACTAATACAATAGTATTTTGCATTTGATGATACTTAAATTTTAGCATTACTATTAGTTGTTTTGAAAATTAATTATTTTAATTTCTTCAATAATTTTTTTATTAAAAGATGTGTAAAAAAATAAAAAATATTTTTTTTTTATAATGACTATTTAATTACCAAAAAACACTCAAAAATTTATTTTAAAAAAAATATAAATCAAATTTATTTTAAATATAATTCACATTAAGTTTCAATATATAATACTTTATTTTCAAGATACACACGATTTTTCCATTAAATGTGGCCAATTCTATGGTGCACATCCTATGAAAGTCACGCCTGACTTGAAATGGTGTCCAAATCAAAGTGGGGCCAACCTTAATTACGACATAATGATGTGTAGTTATGACTTAAAATAAAAAATAAAAAAAAAACTTTAAATATTTTATTAAATGTTTCATAGAAGTGTGAGATCTATATCATATAGGTCTCATGTTAGTCTCACACTCGTGTAAAATATTTAATAACTTATATAAAATATTTAATAAAACATTCGGACTACGTAACATTAGTTTTCACACTAAATACAAACAAATTTTTTTTTTTTAACAACAGCTTGTTCGAACCAATATACGTTGACCACCAAGCACAACCAGTATGCACTCCATGTGCAACCTTTCAAAATTTAGTATTTAAATTTAGTTATTATAACATTATATATTATTATTAAAAAATCAAACATGAATGAACACATCAACAGCAAGACCTTCTTTCTTTCTTTTTTTCTTTTTTTTTTTCTTTTGGTGGAGTTTTTTTTTCTCTCCAGCAAACTTTACAAAAATTGACCCCAAAAAAAATTAAAAGTGAGCTTTTCAATTCATCAATGCAGGTTGGCAAAGGCTCCAACCTTCATTATTATAACGTCTCACCTCACCACCCTACCCACCGAACCATGTATATATATTGAAAAAGAAAAAGGTTGTCATTCCTGATGAACTTTTAGTTATATTGAGGCCATGCACTTGTTGCAAGACCAAAATTTTTATCCTCATGTATATTCCAATTACATTGGTAGGGTGTTGTTTGGTAACACTTACGTTTTCAATTTTCTGTTTATATTTATAAAAATTTAAAAAACTTAAATAAAAATTTGTTTGGTAAAATTTTTGATTTATAAATCAGTGGTCTCAGTTTATAAATTTGGCCAAAAAATGAAAACACAAAAAATGTGTTTCCATTTTGAGTTTTCAATTTTTTTTTTTTTACCACCCAACATTAGCCACCATTTTCCACCATCCATCACCACTACCACCACCACTGACCACCCACCTGCCACCACCCACCCACCACCTGTCATGCACTCGCCGCCACCGCCACCACCACCACCCACCACCCACCTGCCATCCACCCGCCACCACCCACCACCCGCCACTATCATCCACCGCCCGCCACCACCACCCGCCACCTACTTGCCACCACCACTCACCACCCACCTGCCACCACCATCCACCACCTGCCACCACCAGCCACCCACCACCACCAGCCACCTGCCACCCACCTGCCACCACCACTACCACCACCCACACTCGCTACCACCTACCACCCGCCACCGTCACCCACTCACCCACCACCACCACCACCCGCCACCTACCCGTTACCCACTCGCTACACCCACCACCCACCGTCACCCCCACCCACCACCCCCAACCCCACCCACACCACCACCACCACCACCACCACCCGCCACCACACACCACACCACCACCACCCAGCCACCACCATCCACCACCTGCCACCACCAGCCACCACAGCCACCCCACCGACCACCTACCACACCACCACCACCACCATCACCCACCACTCACCCACAACCCACTTGCCACCACCACCCACCACCACCACCACCACCACCACCACCACCCACTCGCTACCACCTACCACCTACCACCCGCCACCGTCACCCACCCACCCACCCACCACCACCACCCGCCACCATCCACCACCCACCTGCCACCACCACCCACCACCCGCCACCACCACCACCACCGACTCGCTACCACCCGCCACTGACACTCACCCACTCACCATCACCACCACCCACCACCCCACCACCCACCACCACCACCACCGTCCACCCACCCACCCACCACCACCACCAGTTACCCATCACCCATCGTCACCACTTTCCATCACCGTCTTCCACCGCCATTTGCCACCACTTGCCATTTCTCACTCTTTTTTATATTTTTAAAATTTTTTGAACATTTTGTCAATTACCAAACGCGTTTGTAATTTATGTTTTTCTAAAAATAAACAAAAAATAAACAAAAACCAGTTTATAAAATTTTTGTAAATATAAACTGAAAACGTAAACGTTACCAAACGCATTTGTGTTTTCAGTTTAATTATTTAATAATTTTAAAATATCATATGATATTATTTACGTAATACTCTTAATAATAAAATAGTATAAACTTTTAGAGTCCGAATCCTCTAAAGTTTTTTTTAGAGAGATTTTTTATTTGGTTGTTATACTCTTAACTTTTGACTATTGTACTTTAAATTTTTATAGAATTTAATCTCCGTTATTTAGAAAATCACTTTTAAAAAAATTACTCTATAGGATTTGGACTCAAACTTTTATGGATAAGTTGTTATCCCGACCGATCTTTGTTAAATAGTTGGGAGACAAGAGATGACGTATTTAATATATTTATAATTCTTTATTTGTTGGGAGTATCACATAGATAAAGCCATATACTATTATGGGAGTCCCGAATTACAAGTGCTAAATACATGTATTCAAATTGTATGTATGGAGAATATCATATAAATGAGAAATATGAAAAAAAAAAATAGTGCAAGTGAGATATGTGCTCTACGAAAGTACGAACTGTAAAAAAATAATACAATTTTCACTTGTACTATATAAATTTATAATAACTATTTTTATTTTTTAATTTATCTAATATTCTACTTATATATACACAACTTCCAACCTACAAGCAAGTTATATATCATGACTTTGTGTGCATCCAATCTTATAGTTGATGATCCGAGCAAGTTATATATTATGATTTTTGTGTCCATCCAATCTTGTAGTTGAGGCTCCCAACTAAACATCTCAACAACTTTGTAATGGAAAGGCTAACTTCATACCAACCTATCTCTCATTTCCTTACATGAGGCTTGGATTTTAAATTTATTGAAGGAAGAAAAGTGGAAGAATTAAATTTTGTTCCTTTCATTTTATTTTGTTAAAAATCTTTTTTTCTTATCTTTGCCTTTCTTTCTATAAACCTTTCCACAAATCCAGAGAAGGATATTTTTTGGCCTTTTGGGTTAAAATCCACAAAAAGATAACATAAGCTAAAATAACCAATAAAATAAAATGTTACATCAAACTCATAATCATTTTAATTTTTTTCTCACAAATATCACATCCAACTACAAAAAAATTCAATTATCTTCTCACATACAAAAATTTTAACCTTCTAAAATAATCAAAAACTAAAATAACGTATTAAAATAGCAACTTTCCAAACACCCACATAGTTTAATTTATTTTCAATTTTCGTGATAAGCCTATTATAATTTCATTTGACTTATGAAGAATCATTCATGAACACCACAATGTGAAAAACTTTCATCCTCACAAAGTAAACATGCAAGAGGGTTTATAAGGTGTTGAAGTTGGTTTGTGGTTGTTTTCCATTGTATATGAAATTTGCAATTTGATTTTTTTTTTTTTTGGCAATTCAAAGCTCCATGTAATGGTTGTTGTGCCCACCTTTGCAGTTGAGCTCTCAACATTCATATATTTATGCTTAACATATTTAAAGGCCTTGGAGGACCACTAGTCTTAACTGAACATGGCTTTTCTTTTTCTTTTTCTTCTAATTCTAGTATGTTTGATGTGAAATAGGAATTAGGGGGCCACATGGGACATATACACCGAACAAATTAAAGACAAATTTCGAATATTATTTTTCCCTTCAAAAATGGAAGCTTTGTCGAGGCAAAATTCAGCAAATTAGCTATTCAATCATTTTCATATATACTATAATTTGGATTTACCTTTGGAAACTCATATGGAGATTCAAGAAACTTGGAATAACTAATCAAAACATTGAGGAAAAAACAAACATATATTTTTCTTTTTACGAGAAACATAAAGTTCAATAAAAACAGGAAGTTAATTATTATTTTTCTATAATCAGTAAAAGAGAATAGAGGAAGGATTGTATCATGTAGCGGTGAGATTCAAACTTAAAATATCACGGCTAATAAAAAAACCACCTTATCCACCATGCGAGGTTGGAGTGTTTACAATTCATTTATGTCAATACTTGTGGAGAATTGACCACCAAACTGATGTTGGCTTAAGCCCACATGGAGGAGTAGTTGGAGGTTGGCTCCAATTCAAGAAGTAAGAGGGGAGATGGCAAGTAGCAGCCCTCCCAATTACTCATCTTCCTTGACTTTGTTCGCTCTCATTTGTGTATAAATTGAGGTGATGAGGAAGGGATGAAACACAACACAGACAGAGCAAGAGAGAATCAGAGAGAGTGTGTGTAAATCTATAGAAAGTGAGTGTGAGTTCTATAATCTCAATTCGGGAAATTCTATAGTGAAATCTCTCCGTGGACGTAGATAATTGCCGAATCATGTAAATATCTTTGTGTCTTTTTTGTGTGTGATTGATTTCTGAGTGTTCTTAATCTTAACAAGTGGTATCAAAGTCTCGTTGGTCAATTTTTCGAAAAAATAGGGTGTGTTTTTCGAAACTACCAAAAATCAAGTTGCTCGAAATTCATTTTTGAGCATACTGGGAGGAAGTTCTCGATGAGAGGAGTCCAGAACTGCAAATCAGAGCTCCTGATGAGTTGTCACGCGCTGTCACGTGCTACATAAAGCAGGAGACTGAAGCCCAGTCTAAAAAACGAGCCTCACGCGCTATTTACAGCACCAGCGCGTCGTTCCAGTCTTAGACACGCGCCCCACGCGCAGCAAAAAGAAGAAGGCGAGTGATCTGCACGTAATAGTGATGTCACTGCCACGTGTCACTGCTACGACAGACAACACTTGTCAGACACGTCAGCCTCAATTAACTGTTGACTAGTCGGCTTGACCCGACCCGACCCGACGACCCAAAGGCAGAGGGCTATCTGGTGCTACGTTGCTAAGGTACATCCGCAGATCTAAACTATCGAAACTTATTTTGGCTAGATCTGAGCCATTTGAAGTCCGTTTTTGACAATCCAATAGTTGTTTCCAACTATTTAGAGTATTCTGGAGCGATCTGTACGGTTAGATTTTTGAATCAGAGTTTCTATAAAAAGTAAAGAAGACGATAGAGGAATTCACATCAACTTCAAGATCCATGATCAAGTTGAATCCTTTTAATTATGCAATCCGGAAGCCGCAGATGGAAGACATCCTATATTATAAAGACCTGTTTAACTTTATTGCTCTAAAAGGGGTTAAACCGAAAGAAGTAAAGGATGAAGACTGGATAAAGATGAACCAGAAGACTATCGGTTGTATTAGACAATGGATAGACCACAGTGTGTTCCACTATGTCGTCCAGGAGACAGATGCATATGTCCTTTGGACAATGTTAGAAGGAATGTACCAGTCAAAGATCGCCCGAAACAAAGCCTTGGCGATGAGAAGGCTTGTAAATCTGAAGTTGAAGAATGGTGTGTTTGTCGCCGAGCACACTAGTGAATTTAAGAATCTAGTGAATCAACTTGCAACCATTAAGATGCCCTTGGATGATGAAATACAAGCCGTTCTACTGCTCAATTCTTTACCAGACAGCTGAGAAACGTTGGTGGTTTCTCTCAATAACTCTGCACCAGAGGGGAAGTTGCCCATGAGCATGGTCATAGACGCCATGTACAATGAAGAGACAAGGAGGAAAGACATAGGAGGTAATCAGTCCCATGTTTTTGTCACAGAAGATAGAGGCAGAGACAAATGTAGAGGAAAAGGTAGAGGAAGAAGCAATAGTAGAAGTAGATAAAACAACATGAGTAAATCTAGAGACAGTAAAAGTCAAGGTAACTCTAGCTTCATTTGCTTTCACTGTGGCTAGGAGGGTCACATAAAAAAAAACTGTCCAAGCCGTAAAGATAAAGGCCAAAGTAGTAAGTCAAAGGGAAATGAGAACACGATAGCCACAACAACTGATGAAATACTTCTTGCAGTTAGTGAAGAGGAGGATTGCCTTCACGTGGTTGACCACAGCTGTACAGAGTGGGTGATAGACACAGTTGTATCCTATCACGCCACTTCCCACAAAGAACTCTTCAACTCGTACAACGTTGGAGATTTTGGCACTGTTCGAATGAGAAATTCTAGCTATTCGAATATTGTGAGCATTGGAGACATTAGTATTTGGACTAATGTCAGACACAAGCTAGTTCTCAAAGATGTAAGGCATGTTCCAGATTTGTGCCTCAATCTTATCTCTGGAAGCGCCCTGGACCGACAGAGCTATACAAGTACATTTGAAAATGGCCGTTGAAAGCTGACAGGAGGAGCTTTGACAATCGCCAGAGAAGAGATGTCTTCAACACTGTACAAGACTCAAACGAAGATCTATCTGGGAAGTCTTAATACAGCAGAAGACAAGAGTCACCAGACTTATGGCACGGAAGACTGGCTCACATGAGTGAAAAGGGATTGCATCTGTTGGCAAAGCAATCCAAGATACCCTTATCCAAAGGGAATGTCCTGAAGCCGTGTGATCATTGCCTATATGGCAAGCAGCATCAAGTATTATTTAGTTCAACGAACAAGAGGAAAACAGAAGTGCTCAATATGGTATACTCGAATGTTTGTGGCCTAATCGAAGTGGAGTCACTTGGTAGCTGCAAGTATTTTCTAACCTTTATTGATGATGCATCAAGGAAGTTGTGGGTGTATTTCCTGAAGACGAAGGATGAGGTATTCCAGTACTTTCAGGAGTTCCATGCAATGGTGGATGTCACGACCCGCTCCCCGTACCCAAGGGTTAAGTATTGTGATGGCTAGTAACTGAAGTTACCTCCGGCTAAATCTTTAAACAATTACTAAATGCGAGCAGAAAAATATTTAAGTGAGAGTACTAAAATAATCATTCGAACTTTTATTTAATTACATTGTCAGAGCTGAATTATGTCTACAAAGTGCTTTGTGCCTACCCCACGCGTTGGCCCTGACATGTCACTTGAAAGTGATAAACAACCATAAGGACATGGCAGAATGAGAAATATTATACTAAGAGCATAAGGGCATAAAATCCACCATGGATAATTATTGGCTAAACAAAGCTTGATGTTAAAATACAGAATATATAATATGGAAATCATTTGACATATATGTAGACGCGCCCCGCGTGAGGGCCTCCGCGCTACAGTTCGGACTCGAAAATGTGTCACGGTTCTTAATCTGAACCAAGGAGTCCAAATCCGGCAAATCGTTTTGAGAAAACAGGTTTTTGAAAGAAGTGCCAAACATGGACTGCTTTGCCAGATACAGAGTCGCCACCTAAATATTTTTAATGGGGGATTTAGGAAACCCTGACTCGTTTGCCTAAGGCCACGTGTCCGTCATTACCAGAGTTGCCTCGGCTCGGGAACTTGGGTACGATTGGGGAAGGTCAGCTATGAGCACCCCCTCTCGCCTGATTCGAAGATCGGCCTCTACTAACCATGATATCTTGTTTTGAAAACATTATGTGTTCTTATTTCGGTTATTAGCTTAGAATTACTATGTTATGCGCACAGCAAACAAGTATAGACCAAATCGCCTAAATTGGAACAAAACATTTCATGTTTGTTTTGATGATGATTTGCTACTCGCAAGTAGGCTAAAGATGCAGGTTTTGCCACCCTCAAGTGGGCTTAAAACTCACAGTTTCAATGCATCATTCCAATTTAGGTAATTTGACCTCCATCCACAGGCATTCAAGCAGTTATATCACATAAGCAGCTAGCCTCATGGCAATCATGTTATTATGGCAACACTCACACGCATGCGGTATGCTAAAGCATAAAAGCTTACCTAGTACTCCAAGCCAAAACAGAAACTAGTTAGTAATCATATGCATGATCCTAGTTCATGTTAAGATGGCTAATGCAACACATGCAAAATGCAACTATAATAGGCTCGGCTATCCTAAAGATGGCATGTGAAATGCTGCAACTAACAAGTACTCAACTTGGAATTGAAATACAATGCAGTTAGAATGATGCGCCGAGCCCGGTGCATGCAAGACAAATGTATGGATGCACGCATGCATAGCATAAGGTATGCTAAGGTAAATATGCCCTAATACTAACCATTGAAAGCAGGTAAGTAAAAGGGAGAAAGAAGTGGGGGTTGGAAGACATACACACACTCACACACACTTATTACACAATTGCCCTCGCTCAGAGGGTTCGAATAAATATTACAAAACAAATGAATACTGCTAAATTAATTATTACAGAACTTCTAATTAATTAACAAATCAAATGCAGAATTAAAGTGGCCACAGCCCCTGCCTCAAAATGTTTGGATGATGCATGCTTGACTCGTACTGCCCGGAAACTCGCTGCCATAGCATTGCTGCCTCTGTTTACACTGCCTAGCTCTTCTGAAGACTGCACAAGTCTTGGGTTAGGTTCTCTGCACACTGTGGAGCACCACCGGCTAGGAGGAATGGCCACCGGCTATGGGAAATGGTCACCGGCCGTTGATGAAGTTATCGGCCATTTACGGATGGCCGGTCGGCACTAGAGATGGCCGGTCGACCAAAGCTTCCTGCAGAAACTGGTTTTGACAGCAACAGAGGGCATGCAGTGTATGGCATGGAATTTTTAAGCAAATGTAAGCATGGCCACACTCCCTATCATACAATGGACTCAAGGGAGCATGACCCTCGACCCTCGGGCCATCAATTATGCATTTTTGATGCATGATGGCCTAAGAGGCCAAATTTCGCAATTCAATGTAAATGCATGCAACCAAAAGAGATTAATGCCAACACCCTATCATGTTGAGGTCAAGGGGATTGACGACCGAGGGTTGAGACGTGTTACATCACTTGGAGTATGAACACTTCTCAATCCTCATACTTGGTTTGACACCCCAAACCAAGCAAAATGTAATGCAATGTATGCAAGGTGGCTCAAGTATGTAACATGAGGCTAATAGGTACAAAGCATGCCAAATGCGAAGTGACCTATTATACAAAATGCGATGTGATACATCCTATCGTACAATGTAAGTATGAAACCAAAGTAATGCAATACAATCATGCAATGATGGACCTAAAACACAAAGGGGCAGACCTCAGCCCACCCCCAAAATAGTGACAAAAGATGCCTAAAATGATGGATAAATACTCATGTAAGCATGCACACCAATAGGCTCAAGACTAAGGCATAACAAAAGAGCATTCTACTACCACTACCCTAAGCAAACATGGCATAAGCTATACAACCAAAACAGAGTTTTAAGGCACCAAAATAAGTCCCAAAACCCAGTGATATGGCAGCCCCAAAGGTTTAAACACTTAAGCATGCACAATGCTCATTTCAAGGCACAAAAGGACACATCTTCAAAGCATGAAAGAGGTGATGAATGCAAGCATACAAGTATGGTTTGGGGACTGAAATGGCATGGCAAATGATTCCAAATTATTGAAATAGACCAACTAAGGCGTGTTTATGACTCACATACTTAGGGCTCACAAGCCAAAATGCATAGCAACCATATCACACATGTCAAACATGACCAAATCAGTAACCAACAGACCTCAAGCACGGCAAAATAATGCTAAAACCTTCTTAGGACCAAACCAAAATCATGCTCAAATGATATGCTACAACATGATACACTTTAAGCCAAATGATGGGATTTCAAAGCAAGTGTATTATACATACAAAAGGCCAACAAATCAACATGAGGCAGAGATAAAATATGCTAAATGAACACCAAATAAGCTCTGAAATAAAGCCAAACAAGACTAGGCGTGCATGCTACCATATTGAGTCAAATATGCAAACAAGAGAGAGACCAAGGGAGAGGGGTGTCCCTCCCCTATGCAAGACCTCAAAACCCCTTCTTCACCACTGAAAATCCACTGGATTTCAGTGGTGAAAAGGTCAATACACAAGAGTAACCAAAGCTTAACAAAGAGAGCACCAAAAGGGCCAAACAAGGCCTAGAAGAGGGAGGTCAACCCCAAACAACAAAATGTCCTTAATGAAAGATCTCAAGCATGCAAATACAAGACTTTTCTCAGTTATACACAAAGTCTAAAACAATAAGCAAGATAGGCAAAAGTCTAGTGCAAGATTGGGGAATCTAAAGTGAAAAGGTTACCCTTGAAGAACCCTTGATGAACAGCAAGTGCAGCCTCCTTCCTTTGATCAAAACCAGCCCAAAACCTCAAGAACAAACCCTCAAAGCCTCTCAAGGTCGAAGTATGGTGTAATGGTGTGTGTCTAAGTGCAAAACTAAGGTCAAAACACACTTTTAGGCTTCCAAACACACACAAAGGATGAGAGAGAGGGAGATATAGAGAGAGAAAGTATATGACAGATATATGTATGTATATTGCTCTGGTTTTTTTTGCTCAACCCTTAACAATGGAGGAGGAGGGGCTCTTATATAGACAATGCAAATGACTTGAAGCTTCTCAAAGAAGCTAAACAAAAAAAAAGGGTCAAAGGGGGCAAGGCTTCCTGAGGAAGCTGGGACAGCTGGCAAGCTTTTTGAGGAAGCTAAGACAAAGGTCCAAGCTTCCTCAAGAAGCTAGACCAAAAGGGTGCAAAATGGGCAAAACAGCCACACTTATGCACGGGGGCAGGGTTAGTGCATTCCAGCCGGCACAGCTGGCATGCACCATGCCTGAAAAAGGCAAAAAAGTGCTACCGGCCAGAAAAGGAGGTCACCGGCCAAACATATGGCCGGCCGGCCACACTGAATGCCGACCGGCCAATGGTATACTTCACCAATGGCCGGTAGCCTCAAAACATGGCCGGTGGCCTCAAGCCACGGCCGGTGGGTTCCAGGGGTAGCTAACAAGTTGCTCTATACCCTTAGAAACAAAAACACAAGTATTTGGTGCAAAACCAAACACAGAACAGTCGAGTTGAGAGATCCTGAGGCAAGGCGCATAGCCGAGACCTCCGGGAACTCAAAACAAAACACAAACATGAGTAATCACCGAGTGTTCGAGCGGTGACGTCCAAGTCTTGAGGACGGTAAAAAATGGGGTGTCTACAATATAATACAAAAATTACGTAAATAACTATAACCACAGTATAGAACATAACAAAATAGAGGTCATCGGAGTGACAATTAGAATAGGGGTCAATGGATCCATGACAAACAGAGAATCACAAAGTGGCCAATGGTTATTTAAGTCCCCCAAGGCATGGGACCTCCATGGTGGTACTTATAAAATAATTACTCAAAACATATTTCAATAAACAGTTATATCTATGGGTTTTCCTTATTATATAAAATAAGGTTCATAAAATAAATAACATAATTAAAATACAATTACGTAAAATAATTATGGTAACTCAAAACATATATAAAATATATTATGGTGACTCAAGGTAAAACATAACTCACCTTAAAATTAATACCTCACTCTTTCTTTCTACTATCAAAGACCTTCTTGACTTTCACTTTTTTCTTTACCTTTCTTCGTTTGTTTTCCTTCATATCAACACCACACCTCTATATATATAGGCGTCTAACTTATGCATGAGCCAGATGTCTCCTCCAAATTTGAGATGGCAATTCTACTTCCCATAATTACATTTTGATCCCTAAACTTCTTGATAATTATATTACTTTACACAATGATAATTATATTACTTTACACAATTACACATAATAATATAAAATAAATCGTTTATTTTCCCAATTGTGATTAAATAATATTAGTATAAATTTTAAAGAATAATTAAAAATCTAGGTTGTTATAGTGGAAAGAGAGATCGGGAAAAAGTTGAAGTGTCCTCGCACAGACAATGGTGGCCAGTACACTTCTAATGCTTTTGAAGCATATTGTGCTAGCAGAGGTATCCGACACAAGACAACAATTCCCAGTACTCCACAACACAATGGTGTGGCAGAAAGGATGAACCGTACTATTGTTGAAAGAGTCAGATACATGCTCAGAATGGCAAAGTTGCCAAAGTCATTCTAGGCTGAAACTGACCGTACAGCCTGTTATCTCATCAACAGGTCGCATTTAGTCCCGTTGAATTTTGCAATACCTGAGGAAGTTTGGTCCAGAAGAAAGATATCATATTCTCACTTGAGAGTCTTCGGGTGTAAGGCGTTCGCACACATCTCCAAGGAAAATAGACAGAAGCTTGATGACAAGGCCACTACATGTATATTTGTGGGCTATTCAGATGCAGCATTTGGGTACAAGTTATGGGACCCAATGAACAAGAAGATGTTCAGGAGCAGAGATACTGTGTTCCAAAAAGACCAGACAATAGGAGATTTTGAGAAGTCTGCAAAGTTTAGAGATGTCATCACTCCAGACTTGTTCCCATCTCCCGAGCCATCATAAAATACTAGATGTGATGATGTGCAACAAGAACTGCCAGAGCTGCAGGATCTTATGCTAGAAATTGAGGATTAGGAGGAAATAAATGGAGACCCGAATGAAGAGGGTGTTGAGCAGGGGAGTAACCCCCTTAACCAGAGTCAACTGGGCCTCAGTTGCGGAGATCTGGAAGAGCTGATGTGCCATCAACTAAATATCCCGTTTCTCAGTATATTCTGATTACTGATGAGGGAGAGCCTGAGAGTTTTTCGAAAGCAAAGAGTCATACAGAAAAAGATTGCTGGATGCAGGCCATGAAGGAGGAGATGAGTTCTTTGCAGAAGAACCACACTAATGAGCTTGTTTCACTTCCAAATGGCAGGAAGGCATTGAAAAACAAATGGGTGTACAAATTGAAAAAAGATGGCAACGGTAAAATATTGCAGCATAAAGCTCGCTTGGTGGTCAAAGGTTTTGGGCAGAAAAAGGAAATTAATTTTGATGAGATCTTCTCTCTAGTTGTGAAGATGACTTCCATTTGAGTAGCTCTGGGATTAGCAGCTTGCTTGAATTTGGAGGTAAAACAGATGGATGTCAAGACTGCCTTTCTCTATGGTAACTTGGAGGAAGAGATCTATATGGAGCAACCAGAACGATTTGAAGTTAAAGGAAAAGAAAATCTAGTCTGCAAACTGAAAAAAAGTCTCTATGGCCTGAAGCAGACGCCGAGATAATGGTACAAGAAGTTTGATTCATTCATGGTGGATCATGAGTACACAAGAACGGTAACAGGTTAGTGTGTATATTTCCGAAGGTTTTCGGATGGAAACTTCATCATCCTACTGTTGTATGTCGATGATATGCTGATCACTGGACAGGATACTACTATGATCAACAAGTTGAAAAAGGACTTGTTGCAGTATTTTGACATGAAGAATTTAGGCCCATCACAGTAGATTTTGGGCATGAAGATTGTTCGTCATAGGAAAGCCAAGAAGATATGGCTGTCACAGGAAAAATATGTTGAACGGGTGATTGAAATGTTCAACATAAAAGATGCCAAGCCAGTCAATACTCCGCTGGCTAACCATTTCAAGCTAAGCAAGAGTTCTTATCCCTCATCTGCAAATAAAAGAGAAGAGATGGAGGCAATTCCTTACTCATCTGCAGTAGGGAGTTTGATGTATGCAATGGTGTGTACCCGGCCAGATATAACTCACGTAGTTGGCATTGTGAGCAAATTCCTCACCAATCCAAGAAAGGAGCATTCAGAGGCAGTTAAATGGATTCTTCGATACTTAAAGGAAACTTCAAAGATGTGTCTATGGTTTGGGGGAGCTGAACCAATTTTGGAGGGTTTTACGGATGCTGATATGGCAGGTGATCTTGATGGTAGAAAGTCTACATCAGGATTTTTATTCACCTTTGCAGGGGGAGTCGTTTCATGGCAGTCCAAACTACAAAAGTGTATTGCTTTATTTACAATAGAGGCAGAGTACGTTGCTGCCGTAAATGCTGGAAAGAAAATGTTGTGGTTAAAGTGGTTTCTCCAAGAATCGGGTCTATAGCAGGAAGAGTACAAGGTACATTGTGATAGTCAGAGTGCAATTGATCTGAGCAAGAATTCCATGTATCACTCACGTACAAAGCATATTGATGTTCGGTATCATTGGATACGAGAAGTGATGGAAAAGAAGCTGATGAAGCTGGTGAAGATTCACATAGACAAGAATCCTTCTAACATAATGACCAAGGTTGTCACCAGAGACAAACTGGAAGTTTGCAAGAATCTGACCGGGATAGACTTCAAGTAAGAAGTCAGTTATCCATATGGGCATAGAAAGGGAGAATTGTTGGCTCCAGCCCATATGGAGGAGTAGTTGGAGGTTGGCTCCAAGTCAAGAAGTAGGAGGGGAGATGGCAGGTGGCAGCTCTCCCAATTACTCATCTTCCCTGACTTTGTTCCTTCTCATTTGTGTATAAATTAAGATGATGAGGAAGTGATGAAACACAACACATATAGAGCAAGAGAGAATCAGAGAGAGAGTGTGTAAATCTATAAAAAGTGAGTGTGAGTTCTGTAATCTCCCTTTGGGAAATCCTATAGTGAATCTCTCCGTGGACGTAGGCAATTGCCGAATCATGTAAATATCTTGTGTCTTTTCTGTTTGTGTTTGATTTCTGAGTGTTCTTAGTCCTAGCAACTGAATTAGTTGATTTACAAATATAATGAATTGAAGCAAATCGATCAAGAATATTAAATGTACCAAACCATTAAGCATTAAACTAATTTGCTTCAATGTGGTTTAATCAATTTGGGACAAAAGAAGTCAACTCTTTACAAAATCACTAGCAAAGAAAATAGTTCTTAGAAATGACAGTCGAGAGTTCGATATCCATTGGATATAGTGAGGCTAGCAATAGTGGAGAAGAATGGAAAAATGATGGTACATGGTCGGAGAAGGGTTGGGAATGGAAGAAAATGATATAACAATGGACCCTAGTAGCGAGTTGTTAATGACTGGAGTTGTAGAGGGAATGAGAGGAGGGAAAATGGAAGATGAAGGAACATATTGGTAAATTCAAGGGAAAGGAAATGATAATTTTGTCCTATACGAAATCATTTTACCTATTTATAATTAATTTTAAACTTCATTTCACCTATTTACATTTGTTTTTCCAAACTTCCATTTCTTTTACAATTTTGAGAAACTTCTTGCATAGTTGCAATTTGCTTTTGTTTCCTCCATCGAACCACAATTTTCCCAAAAGTAAATTGGAAATTGAAATTCTTTTGTGAGAGGACGCTCTCAAGTGAGTTGAGTATCATCTCTCTCTCTTTCTCTCTCTCTCTCTCTCTCTCTGTGAAAAAATACAACAATGACAATTATGTGAAATTATGACTACTATGACTAGCAAGTGGTGTGCTAGTTGACTTAGCATTCTTCATATTAAACCTCTCAAGAACTTGTTCACGAGAGTTGCTCCACTGATCAGTACACTTAGAGGAGCTCCGGTGTCAATCACTTCCATTTCTCTCATTAGACCATTTGTAGCACTCCAAGCAGACATGAACAATTTTATTCTCTAAACAAACAGATCTTGAGCACATCTTTCTCATATCTTTCATGGCTTTCCTTGAGTCTTCAATAAGGAGCGCCCTAAAGAAGCTATATCTTAAGAAAGCTTAAACAACTCATCGCTTAACTTCCTAGAAAGGAAGTCAAAACAACGCAGTAAATCCATTAGTGCGATTTGGCTAGTTGAATCGCCCAGCAAACAAATCGCTCCCTTGTTGTAACCATGATTATATGACCAATTATATATGACATTTATTATTTTATTCGAAAAAATTCTATTAGAACCTACTTTAGATTTAAAAAATGAATTAATTAAGAACACGTTATAGCGATTCCGATTTTGACCCAACCTTTGTTGTTTACTGGACTCAGGTCTTGTGGTTTAATATTGTTATATTTGTCTTTTCCTCCCTTTTCTCTTTGAATTTGAGTTTTGGAATACCTGGGGCGTGTGTTAGAAAAGGTTGGTTGCTTGTTGGTCTAGAATGTTGTCGTCCAGAATTTTGGTCTTCCGCTCGAGCGGGCCTTCTTGCGCTCGAGTAGGGTTTGCAAATACTCAGTATTTTGCACGTCTGCAAAATACTAGAGGAGTGTTTTACACGCTCGAGCGGCGTTTTCTACGCTCGAGCGGTTTGTTTGTTGTCTACAAAAATACTGAAGGTATGCATTCTACGCTCGATGGAGGCTTTTTGCGTTTGAGCGGAACAAAACTTTGTGTCTGACGCTCAAGCGTCAACTTCTTCGCTTGAGCGGACTGTGCGTATATCAGATCGCGAAAGTGACGTTTTATATCACTTTTTCATTTCTCTCTCTCTCTCCAAAACTTTCCAAAAACCTAGATTTGGACCTTCTCACTCTAGAATACTCTCTCTTTCTCTCTCTCTCTCTCTACATTTTGACCTTGATCTAGTGATTTCCTTACCCTAGTGCTTTTGTTAAAAGGTTGGAGCATTTTAAGATCTTCATTTTCATCCGATTGGAAGTTGGTTTCGGTGTTGTTAGAGTTTCAATCTTGTCTTGCGTGGTCTTCTCTTCTTGAGGTAGGGACATTCTACACTTTGTTATGATTTTTAACCTAGTTATTTGTTGTTATGAATATATGGTGAGATTTAGGGTGTTTGGAGAAAACCTAGGGTTTGGGTTTGAATATATGAAAAGGGGGTTTTCATGTGATGTTATATAATTGATCATGGGGTTTGGTTTTGAAGTTATCTTGTGTTAAAATAGTTGATTTTAACTTTTGAATCAATAATTGGAAGAATGGGAAGTTTTGCCCTAATTTGTGTTAAATAATTATTTTGTATAAATAATGGAATTGGTATGAAAAATGTGAAATTGAGAGAATGTATGTATGAATGGTGTAGTTGGATTTGTGAAATCACTCACCTGTGGAAATTTGATGACTTATCTGTTTTAAAGATTGTATATCTGTTTAGAAATATATGTCTTGGGCTATCGGTAGAGGATAGTTATGATTGTTTTAGCAATTGTATGAGGATTAGGTAAATTGAAACTAATGGTTTAAATTGAGTCATTGAATATGGCAGTATGATAAGGCATTGAATATGCATAATTGATAGTCATTGAAAATGACGGTACTTTTAGATACATTGTATATGTATGACGTTTTGGGAGGAGAAAGGAGATGTACTCCATGTTTTGGGAGGAGATAGATGATGGACTCCATTAAAAATTAAATTGGCCGAAGTGTCCAGGGTGAAAGTCTCAAAATCTTATGTATACAAGGATGCTGATCCTGCAGACGAAATTTCCATAAAATGGTAAGGTTGAAGTGCTTGTATAATAATTATGTTAAGTAAGAACCACTAAGCTGTAGTCTCGGTTGGGTTATTGGGAGAATTATACACTTGGCATATGACTTGAAATGAAATGAATTCACTTGAAATGAATAATGGAAATGGGTTAAGATGTGATTATCTGTATTGAACAGTCATGAGAAGAATGTAAGTTAGTCATAAATATTGAATGTTTATTTGACACCTATACCTTAGTTAAACTTCATATACTGTGTTAGATTATTTCTACTGGACTTTTGGCTCACCCTACTTGGAAAACCACTTTCAGGTACTGATGACATGCCTCCTCCAAGGATGTAGCTTGGGAGGATCTAGAGATCGGAGGCTCTATTTTGTTATGTAAATGTTTTAAATGTTTATTCAAGCCAAGGGCTTTACGTGTACAGAGCTTATGACTCTCTTTTTGTTGTAATCAAGAAGTACCTTGGGAAGATGTAAGCCCGTAGCATGCTATAGATTCATGATGAATATTTATGAATGTATAATGCATGTAATATCTTTTGTATTACGAACTCTGATGAATGAAAGGATATCAATTCGATTATGTTCACTTCTCATATAAGGGCATTATTGTCCTCAAAATTTAATAAATGTATCATGTGCTTTATATATAATTTGATTTTAAGTAAATCGTAACAAAAGAGATTAATTGTAATAAGACAATATTTTAAGGTAGTTAATTGTTGAGTTTTAAAGTTCAAGAGAATAAAATACAAATGGATCATAATTTTAAAGAAATACTATAATTTATTATAGTACTAAAAAATATATGAAGGCCAAGTTTTTGAGAAGTTTGAATAATAGTTAAAAAGTAAAAAATTCACTAAAAATGTTAAAAAGTTAAAAAATTATATAAAATGTCAAAGATTCACTTTCTTCTTTTCTTTTTGTACTTTTTTTTGGGTAAAAATTACTATAATTTATTATAGTACTAAAAAATATATTAAGGCCAAGTTTTTGAGAAGTTTGGATAATAGTAAAAAAATTAACTAAACAGGTAAAAAAAATCTAAAAATTATATATAAATGTCAAAGATTCATTTTCTTCTTTTCTTTTTGTAAAAATTCAAAAAATGTCTTAAACATATTAATTTTTTTTTCACATATTTAGCCAAAAAATAAAAAAATTATTACAATAGTCTATTCCCAAAATAACCCTAAGAATAATCATTAGGCATACTCAAATATAAAAAAAAAAAAAAAAACATATTAATTTGGAGGAATTACACCTTGGAAAAATCTTTATAAAAAATTTAAAAAATGTAATTTTAATTATTAGTATTTAAAATATTTATCACTTTTTTATAACAATAATGTTTCATCCACATAATTTTTTTCCTTTGAAAGAGATTTTTACAGGTAAGATTCTCGTTTGGTGATTTGAGAGAAAAAAATTATGTAAATAAATCATTAAGGCAACATTTGGTTTAGTTTTCACATTAACATTTATATCAAAAAAATCAAAAAACATGATTGGTTATCCAATTTTTAAAATTCTTTTCAAATTTTTTTTTTTTTTTCTCCTCTCTCTTTTTGGTTGTGTTTGGTTATAGATTTGAGAGAAAAAATTATGTGAATAAATTATCTCCTCTCTCATTCTCTCACAAATCAATCAAATTTTCTCTCACATTCATCTATTCAACTATAAAAAAAAAAATACAAATTATCTAAAAATTATTTTTAAAACTCATAACCAAATAAATTTTAATTTTCAATTTTTTTTTCCATAACTTATCTTTTAAAATAAAATTCAAAACTTCAAATTCTTTTTAAAAAGAAATTATTTTAATAAATATTTTTCTTGCCCATGTTAATTTGTCTAATAATAATAGACAACTCTAAGGTCAAGTTTGGCAACTCAAAAATAATCTATCTTTTTATCTTTTTATCTTTTTTCCATCACATCACCTCTCTACTTTTCTGCACATCTTTTCGTAAAAAGATAAAAAGTACACTTATTTAGGTCATACCAAACAATCCCTAAATTTTAAATTTTAAAAAAACTTTACTGATTTGGTAAGAATTGTAAAAAAAAAAAAATAAAAAAAAATCAAAATATCAAATCAATAAAGTGGACCCACTTTAAAACTTATGTTTTAAATTTTCAAAACATTTTCGTAATTTGTGGTTGGATCTACCCGGAGTAGTCAGTGATAATTCCGTCACAATCTACGGGGGCAACGCTAACATGCACCGGCTGTAAAACAACACCGCAAACAAACAAACACTGCTCACGGGGCACGCGCTAACATGACAGCTACGGGACAAGTTCGAAACCGTACCGTCCGACTTTTTAAAACTTGTCATTGCCGGCAATGTCAATTCTCCACGTGGCAGCTGGTGATAGGTTTAAAATGGACAAGTGTCTGTTGTCCCTACGTCGTACCTATTGGGAATCTCGTCGGTGATGCAATGCGGATGTGACAGTGCCGGACCCACAATGGGAAATAGGTCCCACTGCAGAATCTGTGTCTGTGAGGGTGAGATGAGAGATGTGATTTGTCGTCTTTGTGTGTTGGTGTGTCACAACAACAACAATAGGCCTGTTCACGGGAAGATTATTTGGTGGTGTGGGGGCAAACTTATATACGACTCGTTTGAAAAGTTGACTATTTTAACTAGGTTTTTTTAATTTTTAGTTTGAGTTTCAGAGATGAATTTTAGAAAAAAATTTCTCAAAAATTGTTTGATTTGAGTTTTTCTTAAAAAAATTTCAAAATCACTTTCTCTCTCTTACACATTAATCAATCACTTTTTCTCTCTCCTCTCTCATTCTCAATCACTTTTTCTCTCACACACATCTACTCAATTCTTTCAAAATATCAAATCATCCCAAACTCCCACAAAAAAATTTTCTCTCAAAATATACAACCAAACAAACAAAAAAAATTTCTAAAACAACTCTCCCAAATTTTTTTCAAAAACAACTATCCCAAAAACAAATCAAACAAGCCCATAGTGTTTGATATGTTTGTTGAATTTTTTTGGAAACTTGATTAATTTTTATTTATTTATTTATTTATTTTGCTTTTAATCTATTTTAAGACATATTATTTTATTTATTTATTTTCTTACACATTTTAAAAAAAATCAAAAATCAACTTTTAACCTTCCATCCGTTTGGCATGGGGCTAAAAAGCTAAAATAGTAAAAAAAAATAAAATCGATTAAAAAATCAATAAGACAAAATATCATATTCAAACTATAATCAATTTACTTTCTTTAAAACAAAAGTTAAAAAAAATCAAAAAGTCCAACTCAAACGAGACTTTTTAACCCAGACTAAAATAGTTAAAAAGTCAAAAAGTTAACTCACTTCTTAAACAAAGCCTTTTTTTTTTTTAATAAATTATATTTTGTCCCCTTTATATTTGGTCACTTTTTACTTTGGTCCTTAAAGTTTGTTTATTTATTTTTTTTGTTTTGTTTTGTTTTTTTTTGTTTTGTTTTGTTTTGTTTTTTTTTTTTTTTTTTTTTCACTTTGACTCTTCATATTTCAGGTTTTTTTTCTTTTAATTTAACCTTAAAGTTAACTTCTGTTCAAAATTAGACAAAAATGTTATAATAATTATCACATAATAGAAAAATATATTATTATATTGAAACTTAAGTTTATGTCAAACGTGTGAGTCATATATAACAAAATATTGGGTAAATTACATTGACACTCCCTGAGGTTTATGTTTATTACAGTTCCCCCTCACCTTTTGGAAATTACATCCCCCTCTCTAAGGTTTAAAGTTTTATTACAGATTGCTCCCTCCAGCAATTTAATTTTTTTAAATACCAATTTTGCCCTCACTGGGTAAATTACATTGACACCTCTCACATTTTAGAAATTACAATCCTCTCCCAAAGGTTTAAAGTAGCATTACAAATTGCCCCCTCGGTTAGTATTAGTTGGAAAAAAAATTCATTGAAAAAAAAATGAATTGGAAAAAAAATTATTTGAAAAAAAAATTAATTGAAAAAAATTTTTGTTAGTCAAATTTTTAAATTTCTATTTAAAAACTAACGTAAGATAAAAATTACACTGACACCCCTTGAGGTTTATGTTTATTACACTCGAAAGATAAAAATTATATAAAAAATGATAATTATTTTTTATTTCTTAACCAAATTAATTTTTAATTTTAAAAAAAAAATTTCTAAAAATCGAATCATACATAGCCTAAGAATCTTTTAATAAGTCATTTCTTACGTTGGTAACTTATTTAATTATTTGTTAATTTTATGACATTTTTACCATCTAAGGCATGTTTGGTAACACATTTCGTTTGTTTTCAATTTATATATTTACAAATTTTAAAAACTGTCATAAAAACTTGTTTGATAATTTTTTTTGTTTATAAATGGTTGTCTCAGTTTGTAAATTTGAGGAAAAAACATAAATTCAAAAAATGAGTTTACGTTGGTTTTTAAACAGAAATTTAAAAGTTTGACTAGCAAAATTTTTTTTCAATTAATTTTTTTTTCAACTAATACTAACTGAGAGGACAATTGATAATGCTACTTTAAATCTTGGGGAGGGGATTGTAATTTTTAAAATGTGAAGGGTGTCAATGTAATTTACCCAGTGAGGGCAAAATTGGTATTTAAAAAAATTAAATTGCTGGAGGAAGCAATCTGTAATGAAACTTTAAACTTCAGGGAGGGGGATGTAATTTTCAAAAGGTGAGGGGGGAACTGTAATAAATATAAACCTCAAGGGGTGTCAATGTAATTTACCCTAAAATATTATTATGGCACAATGTGTCATTTTTTGTCTATTTTTTATCAAAAATTAGCTTTAGGAGTAGAGTGAGAAAATTTTGAAATATAAATGGCTAAAGTGGGAAAAAATAAATTTTAAGGGCTAAAGTGAGAGTGACCAAATATAAAGAGGGCAAATTGTGATTCACCCTTTTTTTAAAAAAAATTTGGGGGCAAAAGTTTTGTGTGTGTGTTTATTGATTTTATTTCTTTTTAAAAAACTGATGTAATTTTTTTTTTGTTTCTACGTTTTTTAAATCTAAAAGGATCTAAAAATTATTTTTTAAAAATTCAAGAAAAATAGAGATTAATTAAAGACAACTGTTTTTTTTAAAAAAAAATATTTTAAATTTTAAGGATTTCTAATCTAGTAAAATCTACAAAGAAAAGGTTTTTTTGATTTCTTTTTAATTAAAGTTCATCAATGATAATAAAAAGGTTGCTAAAAAAATAACTGTCAAACCCTACTTAACATCTTGTTTATTTTGGCAAAAAAGTCTGCTGCCGCCGCCGCCCTACCATCACTAATACATTCATTAATATATACATCAAGGACTCATCTAACATTGGAAAACATTTTTGTTTGTGGAAGTTTACTATAACTAAAAATAGAGGTTGAAATTATATTTTTTTCTTAAGTTTTTAAAAACAAACCTTCTTTTTTTTTAAAAAAAAAAAAATTTTACAGCCTTATTAAATTGTTTTTGTATCAAAACCTGAAACAAAAATTATACTAAACACTTTGACAAAAGTCTTCAAAATTAAAAACCCATAAGTAACCACAATAACCTACATTAGGGATAGAGTGTGGAAGAATAAAAATGAGAGTTTCAACAAACACTTCATAAACTTCTCACTACACCCGTCATATGCATTGGGACTGTCTGGTGCATCTTATGTGAGTTGTGTATAATTATTTTTTTTTCTTTTCTATAAGTTTATATCAGACTGTTTGGTGTAACTTTTGTTTATAATTTATTAAGCAAAAATAACTTAAATAATTTGAAAATTTGATTATCTTAAAAGTAAGGAGAAATTACTTTTAATTTTTATTTTTTAATTATTAATTTTTAAAATAACTTAAATAATTTGAAAATTGATTATCTTAAAAGTAAGGAGAATTACTTTTAATTTTTATTTTTTAATTATTAATTTTTAACTTACAATAAATTATACCAAACAAGCTCATAGTAATGCTCGTCCCTTAAAAGAAGAAAATCTTGAACAAATAGATGTACAAGAATATTTAGGAAGTACATTTAGAAATTCTCAATAAAATGTATCCCATGTAATTGATTTTGAGGATATTTTGTCATGTTATGTTTTGGACAAAGTCAAAGTTGGGGTGCTTCTAATTGTAACTCTAATTTTTCTCTTCAGCCCCTCTTTCTCTTTCAAGATGCAAAAGTTACTTTCCAAATTTAAAGGGTATATCTAAGAGTATACTCAAAATTAACAATAAATCACCCATTAATGTTGGAAACTTGTATATCTTTTCATGTGTTTGGTATTATTTTTATTTTTGAAATAAAATAAATGAAAACAGACATGTGAAATATATAACTTTCGCTCAACGACTCTCTACTATAAAAGTTCTTAAGAACATCATAATTTTACATCACTGTTGTATGACCTAATAGTACTTTATCTCCTTATCTTTTAAAAATAGTCATATATCCTCCATGTGATTTTGGATTAAAATGCAACTTCAACTCTATTAATATTAACAATAAAAATATTATTATGCCCTTTATGTATTTTTCTTCTATTTTTGACTCTCTTTGTAAATAAATACATAAATTTATCTTCATTACTAAGGAAAAAAATTAAAAACATAACACAAAAATCATTTTCATTTTCCCAAATATTTTTTTTAACAAACTTAATTTTAAATTTTAATTAGATATTATGATATACATGTATATATACATATAACAAATTAAACCATAAATTAATTACAGTAATATATGTATATATTTAATTCAAAATGTTATTAAATAATAAATTGAGTTAAGAATTAAATAATAAATTAAGGTATTTTTATGATTTAATTTTATGATACATGTTTAATTTGAAATGTTATTAAATAATAAATTGAGTTAAAAATTAAAAATTAGATTAAGGTACTTTTATGATTTAATTTTATGGTAATAAATTAAGTTATTTAGGTTAATATATGATTCTATTTGTTATATATATATATATATATATATGTTAATTTAAAATGTTATTAAATAAGGTAATTTGACGGTAATAAATTAGGGTGTTTCGTTTAATTTATGATTTAATTTGTTATATATATATATATATATGTTTATGTTTATTTTAAAATTTTATTAAATAAAAAATTGGGTTAAAAATTAAAAATTACATTAAAGTAGTTTGATGATTTATTTTTATAATAACAAATTAAGGTATTTAGGTTAATTTATGATTTAATTTGTTATATATATAATACATATGTTTATTTTAAAATATTATTAAATGAGAAATTGGGAAAAGCACCAATAAATTCTATTTTTATATCTTAATAACCAACAAGTCTTCCAAATAATTTAATGAACCCAATAGTTCCATTTCTATGGAAATGATAGTATAATTCTATAGGTTGCACGTGTTGATGCTAGTTAATACCTCTAAATGATTGAAATCCCCACTGTTGGAAATTACAAATTTGTCCAAATCTTATTAAGGGGTTTTTGTACCTTTTTTTAAAATGTTTGAAAAATCTCATATTTCAAGTCATTTCAAATAAAAAAGATTCTCATATCAGAATCTACTCCAAATATGTATACCAACACCACACCCCAAAAAGATTTCTATATCATAAGATTTTATACTCAATGAAAATTAATGTGGATGTACACAATGTTACATATGTTTTTGTTTTTTGATAGCATGTTTAATGTGAAATAGTGTGGACTTGTATAGGGTGATATTGATTTTTTTTTTTTTTTTTGGTATGCAAGGCATTTGTGTCATTAGATTCACTCAATTGAATTCCACTCATTAAATGACTCAAATCCCCACAATTTGAATTATAAATTTGCCCAAATCTTACAAGGGGGTTTTTGCACTCTTTTTAAAATATTTGAAGAATTTCACATTTCAAGCCATTTCAAATAAAAAAGATTCTCATATCATAATCCACTCCAAATTTGAATACCTACACTCCACTCCAAAAAGATTTTCATATCAGAAGATTTTATACTCAATGGAAATCAATGTGGATTACATTTTTTTAAATAGCATGTTTAATGTAAAATAATGTGGACTTGTACAGTGTGACATTTTTTTTTTTGGTGTGCAAGGCCTTTGTGCCACTAGGTTCACTCAATTGAATTCCATAAAATGATAAGTTGTGTACCTTACTTTTCCAATACAAAAGACAAAAATAAGAAAACGTAATAGAAATAAGGGTATAAATTTTTAAAAATTATATTAAATCCACATTTCCAAAATTAATAAGACTAATTGGTCTATAAGAAATTTTTAGAACTAAATGGATCACCATTCCACAAGATGAGATTTATGAATAAATTTTCCTAAGAAATTGGGTTAAAATTTAAAATTTAAAATTAGATTAAGTTAATTTTATGATAATAAATTATAGTGTTTACATAATTATGTCTATACACTGTGTGGTGAGAAGGGGTGAGTTTGGGTTAGGACTTTAAGGTAGGTAAAAAATAAAAAAGGTAAAACAAGGCTAATTTTATTTTATTACATTAAAATTTAATTTTGACTAATTTATTTTCCTTCCTCACTATCAAAATAAGCATGTAAGATATACTTTTCATTAGTTTAGATAGAAAATGTAACTATAACATTTTAGTCTAAAATCACATAAGAGGTATGTGACTATTGTTAAAGGCTCTTGTTAACATCTGCCTTAAGGGCACATGTTAAGAAAATAATAAATGAATTTCAACTTCCTACACTTATATGGAAAATGTAAGGGTATAATAAAAAATAATTGTGATATCTTTGAGGAGTTAATTTTTTATGGATATAGACATAACTACCCTTTGTTTATTAGAATTTGTATTTAAAATTTATTTTTAAAAATTCATAAATTTCCTTGACAAAACTAAATATATATATTTCAATTTTTAAATATTATTTTATGTTCCAAAAAAAATCATATGAAAATAAGTGTTTGATTTTTAAAATTTTATTTTTCACCGAACTAAATTTTAATTTTTTTAGAAAAATATATTAAAAAATTCAATCAAAAATAAATGAGGAGAATAGTGCAAAGCAAAAAGGGTATTTTAATCTCATTATAAATATAAAAAAATCTTTAATTAAGCTAATTTTTAATGTTATGTTGTTTTCTATGCACTTTTTACTTATGGTGGGTTTGGGTTGGGTTTGGGTTGGGTTTGATGTGATGTGTTAGAGAGGTATGTGATTTAAATAGGATGATGTGACTTAAATAAGATAGTGACTTTTTGACTTTTTGACTTATTTAGATGATGCCAAACCAAGCCTAAATGTAATTATTTACGGCAATGCTAGGTATCATGAAAAACCTTTCATGAAAATAATCATGAAAGCTTTGTGACCCTTGGATTACACTTAGAATAAAGCACCACACACTAATCAAGGTAATCCAAGGATCATAAATTTTTCATGATCATTTTCATGAAAAAATTTTCATGACCCCTAACTTTTCCCAATTACTTAATGCTTTCTTAATATACGCCTTTCAAGCACATGCTAACAGAAGTCATTATGAAAAGGGATATGGGGTCAATGTTGTGCTCCTCATAGGGCCCATTTTGAGTCTTATTTTGATTATTTGAACCGTTCATTTTAAAATATTATATATATATATATATCAATTAGCATATACATGTAAAAAATCAAGTTGATCGGATATCAATAACACCTTTATTAAATCATATTTGTTTTCAGTTTTACACTTACAATCATATTTACAATTCATTTTTTTATGTACAAATATGATTTACTGAAAGCGTTGATGTCCAATCAATTTAATTTTTTACAAATATATTCTACTCGATATTTTTTTTTAAATTAATAATTCAAATTACCAAAATAGGGCCTAAAACGGGCCTATAAAGCACACAACAATTACTGTTGTGCCCAACACAACAATAACCCCGATTAGAGAAATAAAGTATTATTAAGACATATCACAAGAAAATAAAATAAATTTTACCCAAAAATTTAAAAGTAACTCAAATACAAATATTTGGGCTTCGCATCTGCGAGTGGCCAACATACAAACACAATTCAAGTCGATTTCAAGAGGCACTCACAATTTGCCCAATGCCATGACATGGAAGTAAATCTATATACAATAAATTAAAAAATATCTCAAATTTGTATTTCATTATGTAAATTTGTGTGTGAGGTGTGTGTGTGTGTATAACATGATGGATATGACATGGTTGTCGGTACATTTGTGGGATGAAAACTTGTTCCACTTGGCATGGTAAGCGGAACATCAAATCATAGGGCTGGTTCCAAACAAGATAAGCAAAGCTGGAGGAGAGCATTAAATGGGGACAGAGAGTCCTTTGCGTGCATGAACAATAGTAACAATTACACATGCACATGCATAATAATACAGGTACTAGTACAGCTCTCTCAACATTGATTGTTTTCACGTCTCTCTCTCTCTAAATGGGGACAGAGAGTCCTTTGCGTGCATGAACAATAGTAACAATACACATGCACATGCATACAGGTACTAGTACAGCTCTCTCAACATGAGTGTTTTCACGTCTCTCTCTCTCTCTCTCTCTCTCTCTCTCTCTCTCTCTCTCTGTATGTGTGTGGGGATGCATAGGCGGAGGCACCTGCTTATATGCCGGCGGCTCCGGTGGCCGTGAACAGTAATTTTAGGTATTATAAAATTTTTTTCATGAAAATAATTATGAAAGTTTTGTAATCTTTGAATTACACTTAGAATAAAAAATCACACGCTAATCAAGGTAATCCAAAGATCATAAATTTTCATGATTATTTTTATGATAAAATTTTCATGATCCCTAACTTTTTCCGGCCGCGAACGGTGCTCCATCACTCACCACCCTGCAGCCTGCTCCTTGGTCAAATTAACAATAACTTCTTCATGAGGGTTATATATCCACTTTATCATTTTAAGCAATTGCTAACCAATGTTTTATGAATATCGTTTAATGTTGTAAAATATGTAAAATTGTCGTCAAATTATATGAAAATATTAAATAGTGTATTGATTTTAATAAAAAATGTATTAAGTTTGGTAAAAAAGTATTATATATATATTGTGTCCTTTACTTGTATCTTACAGATAATTGTTACAAACAAAAAGTTTATATATAATTTTTATACATAATAATGTGATTTATTATAAATCTTTCATTTTAAAACAAAACGTTATTAAAGATTGATTTATTTATAATAATGGTAATGCCATATCATTCTTATCAAGTTTGTTATATGAATTTTTTCTAAAAATAAAAATAAAAAATTCCATCATTTTATATCACCAAATATATGATAATATGTTATTTATTTTTATTAATTAATTAAAAATTTTAAATAAGAGAGCTAATAATAACTGTTCATATAAACAGTGATATAAAAATCATGACATTTGACATACTGATTGGGATTGTGGGTTTAAATCTTATGATGCATATCACAAAAAAAAAAAAAAAAAAAAAAAAAAGAAAGAAGAAGAAGCAATAATAACGTTTTTCTAAATGCAGATGGACAATTTGGTGAGAAATAATGAGAAATAAAATTCTTTTGTCATGTTTAATTTATAAATTGAGTGAGAAAAAAAAGAAACTAGCTTACTAAGCTTATCATTTCTTATGATGAGATTTGGTGAAAAACAAAATCAATTAGTTGTAAAATATTTATAATACCAAATATGCCTTAAAATACAATGGAAGAAAAATGGTTTCTCCTCAATTAAAAATTGAGACATAAAAGAAAGCAAGTGCACATTGTATCATTTCCTTAGTGAAAATATAATAATATCTTTTATTTTCTTAGATGAGAAATTACAATTATTATTTTTATTTTTTCGCATTACAATCCAAACGGAGTGTAACTTGTCACCCAATGGTAACCACAAAATTGGTATTGAAAGTGTAGGTTATGTTGCTGTTGAATTCGATGGGCAAATTTCAATTTGCACCATATTTTAAACCCAATTTTATTTAATATCTGATCTTTTAATTGTATAGTTAATCCCTAGGTTTCAAGTCAAATGACTATTGGGGCCAATTTTTTTTTTTTTTTTGGTAATTAATCAATAATCCCGGAGTATAGACATGTGGTATTCTATAGTATTGTGATTGGTAGAAAAAGTGGGTATGTGAGATATTGTGTTAGGTAATTGAAGAATATGAAAGACAGAATAAATTATGATTGATTAGGAGTACAGATACGTGGTACTTCAGGAATAGTCTATAATTTTTTAATTTTATAACACTGTTTTGAAACTTATGAGGAGTTCAAAATGAGATTTTGGTAAAAATAGAAAGGTGCTAAGGACTAAAATAAAATTTTAATTAAAAAAATAAGAGTGTGAAATGTAATTTATACTATTATGTAACTGTTTTCCATTAGTTATTATCTACATGGGTTCAATTATGATTTGACGTGAAATTTAAAATTGAGTGGAACAATTAAAAGATTAAGGGATAAAATGGGATTGAGTTAATATATTTTTATTAAAAAAACAAAATTATAAATACACTTTTTGAGATTCGTTTGAAAAACAGATTGCCCTTTATAGTTTAAAAATTATAAATACTCTCTTCTTAGAATTTTTTTATTGAAAAAATAAAATTCATAACTGCTCTCCTCTATAATAATAAAATTACATGAATTATTAATTGAAATAAATTTCTGACATCATTAAAAACTGTTAATTGACTTGATAATTTATTTATAAAATAAACTATTTGTCATGAAATTGAAAACTTTAAAGGACATGATAAAATTTTTAAAATCACAAGAAATAATTTGTATTTTAAATAAATTTTAAAAAATATATTTGTAATTTAACTTGTTAAAATATGTGAAGTTTTTTCATGCTAGCATAACAAAAGGGCTCTTCAACTCATTCTTTAAGTTTTTTTAAATTTTTAAAAGGGTTTTAACTTTTGTCTTTTATTTTGGAAAAATAAATGTAATTGGGTCCTTGATAGCATCGGGAAATGTAGTACATTACAATCACAGCAATCCACCATAATGTCGCATTATTGAAGTAAGCACAAAAAAATAAAAGGTTTGGCAACATGTAATTTTAGGAAAAATTATACTTGTGAGTGTAATTTGTATCGTATCGATTTGATTCAGATAGTTTATACCGTATGAAATTTATTTTTTAAAATTTCAAATTATCAATTTTAAATATATTTTTAAAATTTGTATAAAATATGAATTATCTCATATGATTTGAAAAATTACATCTCACTCCTTAAAATTTCTAATTTCATAACAAGCAACACATTTTATTAATAAATTATCAAATCAATTAACAAATTCTAGTGATGCTAAAAATATATTTCAATTAATAATTAAGGTAATTTCATTATTATATAGAAAATAAGTTAGGAATTTTACTTTTTCAGTTAATTTTATTAAATAACAAATTTTGACAATGAAGTATTTTTTTTTAATTTACAAAATTATATGGAGTAATTCATATTCTAAGAAAACCTTAATGTATATTTGTAAGTTACCCAATTTTATATTATGACAATTGCGTCTAATTTAATTCAAATTGGGTCATATGGTTCTAGTTGTGGAGGAAACGTGGGAGATGGGTGCCCAATGGTTGAACAGGGTCGAGGAGGGAAGAGAAATAGAGAAGAGATGGAGGAAAGAGAGAAGGTTAGGGCAAAAATAGTTGGGGGGAAATGTAATTTTGACCATCTTTTTGTTTGTTTTTTTAAAACTTACCATGTACACTTCAATTAGTTTTGGAAAGTTGCTATTAGTTTTGGAAAGTTGCTATTTACACCTATCTTAGCGTTGTTTGAAAAAACAAAAGCCAGGTTATTGTAGCCTCATATATAAAAATAGCCAAAAAATTTGAACAGTGCGACTGTTTGTACAGTTGGGTTCCATTATAAGGTACAATTACCATTTTACTCTTTGACTGTTTCAAATTGGATATACGGATTGCACCTATCTCACAGCTCATTCCACACATCTGCCAAATCTCTCTAATTTCTTGCGTCTCTCACCAACGGACTGAAGACACATGAGTTTGCCTCATCGATCTCTCTCTGGCAGAGCTCTGCCTTCCACACAACGCGATCGATGAAGAACGGCGACAGGTAAATGACCTAAATTGATCATACATCTATTTGTAGCCTTTGTCGACTCGGTTATGTTGATTTTTCATTCCGATTTGCAAGATCTTGCTGTGTTTTGCCTCTTACTCATGATATTCAGTGGATATTTTTGTGGATCTAATTATAATTTGTTTTTCCATAAATTGTTTTCGCTGGCAACAAGGTTTTTTTTTTATTATTATTATTATTTCAATGGCTAATAACAACCCAGAATATCGTGTTCCCCACTGATTGTATTTGTTGATATATGCAACCATCCCTTTTTTGTTTTTGCTCCCCAAATTGTTTCTCTTGCTTCCCCATTTTTTAATTCCAATTTTGTTCAAATATAAATTTTCATTTCTACCCTTATCTCTATCCTTCAAACCCTAGTGTTCCAAACCCTAACCCTAATTCCACCAGCCATCTCCATCACCTCCGACAGTCTTCTTCATCTCTTTTGGCCAGCCGTCCTCCGTTCACCTTCTCGTCACCTCCATCGTTGGCACCTCTTTTAACCCTAGACCTAGGGTTTTCAGACCCACAACTCATCACTAACAGAGCATGCATGACCCATGAGGCCCAAACAAACAAAAACTCAGCAAAAGAGAACATGAGAGACAGAGAGTTATCAGCAAAAAGCAACCAGAACAATTTCGGAGTGGTACTCGGCTATCCTGAGGAACATTGGCATGGTGAGGTCAAAATGGGGTCGGGGAGGGTTGCACCACCCGCTATTGTAGTTTGGGAGAGCGTAATTTGGTGGGCAGTGACGAGAAATTGGCGCACTTGATTTCGAAGCAAGCACTGCAACTCAGGCCGTTGTTAAAGAGCATGGTGCTTAGCGCCATCGTGTTGACACCATAGCCTTGGCTGTGGAGATTACCATACCCACATGCTCTACCTGAAAACAAAACCAAAAATAGAGTGATGAATTACCAATAGGTGTGTAATTTGGCTCCATTGTAGAGCTGTAAAGCTTGACTGTACAATTTAGTATGTAAATGGGTTTTGGTGGTTATGGAAGCGGCAGTGGTGGGACTACTGATAGTGAGGGCTTCAAGGATAGGAAGATTTGCCGAAGAAAAGTTTGAGGTCCAAATGAGGAGAGGTATGATTGGAATTATGGTGGAGGTTCAAAGAAAAAATGAAGGACACTGGTGGGTAGGGGTTTAGAGAAGTAGAGGTCTAAAGAAATAAGATAAGTGCAAATAGTTTGATTCCCAATTGTTTTAATTATTTTATTTTATTTTATTTTATTTTTTATAAACAATGCAAGGGGAAGATTATAGAAAATTGACAAAAGAGTACCAAGCTAATAAGAAAAGACATAATAGTTGTGGCTTAAAGATATTAATCCTTAATAGTGCCATAAGATATGAAATCCATGCAATTGATCCACAAAACTTGGACCAAAGTGGAGTTGAGTTAGCTTAATTCTCCATTTGTTTCAGTGAAAAATATAAAAAATATATTTTTCTTAAAAATGATGATACTGGTTATTGTTGTTGCGGTGGTGGTGAAAAATGTACAATTCAATAGTGACCACAGAAAGAAATTTGAGGCTTTCCCAAACCAACCAAACCCAACTCATCCCATCCCATCCCATCCCATCCCATCCTTTCCTTGGGCTTCTCCACCATAGTGTGAAAGCCCATATGTATTGCTAATCTTCAGAAGGAAAGAATTTAAAAACTTTGTTTATGTTAAGTATGGGCCCAAAAATTGAACCTGCCCAGACAAAATGTTGCCTCAACCCACTAACTTACTGTAAAGAAAAATAAAAAATTCCTTACTTTTGGGAGCCTTAGCTAGTTTGAATTTGGAGTGCCCATCTCTAGCGAGAATAGTCAAAATAGTTATTTAAAATTTCATTTTACTATTTTAACTAATTATTTTTTTAATATACACTCTAACAAGGCAATCTACTTTAGCTCTCTTCTATTAAAATATTCTTATACTTTAACTACTTTCTTTTCCATCTAAAAAAAAAAACCTTCTTTCAAATTATTATTTTTTTCATTCTTTTAAATATAATTATATTTTTGTGAAAGTTGTATTTTTATACTGTCATATTTTTCAAACGGTCATATTTTTTCAACGGTCATATATTTGTAACGGTCATATTTTTTTAACGATCATATTTTTATAACGGTCGTATTTTTCTAATGATTATATTTTTCCAATGGTTATATTTTTTTACTTTTTAATTATAAATAAGACATTCGCTCTCATTTGATCTTACCCTCGACTCAAATTTCTACTTCATCCAAGCTTTCATATCTCTTTATATGGCTTCCAATTCTCTTTATGATATGCTTGTAAATGACTCTGACTTCTCTGAATCTGATGATGATTTGGAGATGCTCAAAGCTGTTATTATAGATGAAGAACTACTAGATAGTGAGATAAGATCAACCTCACGTCGTGGTTCTGTTCGAGGTTGTAAAGTCATTCATCGTGACCATATTCAAGGTCATGAAACGCTTTTTCTTGACTATTTTGTTGAATCGCTTGTATATCCTACTGAGCTATTTCAAAGAAAGTTTCGGATGAAGCATTCACTTTTTCTTCGAATTCAAGCTACAGTAGAAGTGCACGAGCCATACTTTCTCCAAAAAGAAATTGTGCTGGAAAGCTTGGTTTGTCTTCTCTTTAGAAGATAACTGTTGCACTTAGGATGCTTGCTTATGGAGTAGCCGTTGATTTTATGGACGAATATGTGAGAATCGCAGAAAGCACTGTAATAGAAAGCTTAAAATATCTTATTAAAGCAGTTGTTGATATTTTTTTCTGATGAGTATTTGAGGTCACCAAACAACAATGACATTGCTAAACTGCTAGTGGTTGGTGAAAGTCATGGATTTCCTGGGATGCTGGGGAGAATTGATTGTATGCATTGGAAATGGAAAAATTGTCCAACTGCATTGAAAGGTATGTATATTGGACACATTCATGAACCAACAATTATTTTGAAAGCTGTTGTATCATATGATCTTTGAATTTGGCATGCGTTTTGTGGATTACCTGGGTCTCATAATGATATCAACGTGCTAGAAAGGTCTTTTGTATTTACCGAACTTGCTCAAGGGCGTGCTTCTGCAGTCAATTACACCATCAATGGTAATGAATATACAATGGGATACTATCTCGCCGATGGTATATAACCACAATGGTCAATATTTGTGAAAACAATTCTTTCTCCTCAAGGAAATAAGAAAAAACTTTTTGTTACAGCTCAAGAGGCGGCAAGAAAGGATGTAGAGCATGCATTTGGAGTGCTTCAAGCACGATTTTCAATTGTGCGTCGACTGGCACGTTTTTGGAATACTAAAATGCTTAAATATATTATGAAGGTGTGCATAATTCTACATAATATGATCATTGAGGATGAGTTGGATGACAATGGAGTAAAAGACTTCAATTATGATCAAATCGATTACAGTCCCCATGTAACGGTGTTATAGGAAAGAACTATTGAACTTGTGGAATTTATTCAATGTCATCATAACATTAGAGACAGGTAAACACATTCTTATCTCCAATTGGACCTTATCAAACACTTGTGACAATTACACAGCAAGTCGTAAAAGCTTTGAATTTGAAGTTTTGTTTTATGTACACTACAACAAAACTGGGTTTTCACGGCATCACATCAATGACATACAATAAATGCATGTCGTGATTTCTCACTTTTACGACTTGTTTTTTTTGCACGTCGTAAATAATTTTCCAACCATGGCATGTCTATTGTGTAGGCCGTGAATGGTAGTAACGATAATTTTTTTACGACTTACAATATTTGCCGTAAATAATAAAACTTTCTATGACATGTATATGGCATGCCGTTAATACATCAACTATACACGATACACATACGCCAGCTGTGAAATGTATTGCACTTTTCACAGTGCACACAACGCCCGCCGTTAAAAGTATTGCACTTTTTACGACACACACAACGCCTGCCGTTAAAAATATTATTTTTTTACGACACACAATGCATGTCATGAATATTATGGCCAAAAAAAAAAGTAGGCGCCAAAATAAAAAAAACCTCTAGCGCCAAAACATTAAAAAAATATATTTTAAAAAATAAATATATCAACTCTTTGACTTCTAATAATCAAACGGAACATAGAACGGGTTAGACCATCTCCAACCTGAACCAAATCTGGCATCAAATTTAAAATTTGGTGAAAAAAATACTTTTTCATGTTTCAACGGTTTCACTAAATTGATATCAAATCGAGATTTCACCAAACGTTTCACCAAAATGAGGACAAGCTCCGCATTTCATCAAAACACTGTGCATGACCGTTGGGGGAGACCAACCGGTCGACCGGCCGGTTGACCAACCGGTCGACCACCAAAATGTTCAAACAGTTTCAAAAAAAAGGTCAAACAGTTAAAAAAAAAAAAAAAAAAAATTTTTTTTTTGCCTTATCGGTCGACGAGCCGGTTGACCGGCCGGTCGACCACTAAAAGGTTCAAAAAGTTCAAAAAAAATCAAAAAAGAAAAAAAATTTTTTTTTTTTTGCTTAACCGGTCGACCAACCGGTTATTCCGGCACAGATTTGATGAAAATTTGATGAAAATCAGCTGTTGGAATACTCGGTATCAGATTGAGGAAAAAGTCATTTTTTTAACTCAGATTTGATGAAAACTTTGGTTCAGGGTTGGAGATGCTCTTAGGCGTAGAGAAGAGAAGAGAAGAGAAGAGAAGGGTTCGAAAAAGCAAAATTGCAGGGAAAAAGAAGGGTCTGAGCACTGAATACTGTTCAAAACATTCACTCCTTGGCTTCTAATGGCTGAACATAGAATACTATTCAAGGAGGAAAACCGAGAAGAGAGGGAGAAGAGAGGCTTCGAACAGTAAGGGTTTCAACAGTAGGTGGTAAGACTCTAATAAATGGTTAGTCATGTATTGGTATACTGCTGGTCTATGATGTCCAATCTATTGTTGATACAGAAGTTAATTATATTGGGAAATATATTATTATTAGTATTTGTATTAAATTCTTTACTTGGATCAACATTGATACTGATCTTCACCAACATAGTCCTATCATTTGTATTTCTATAGTTTTTTTATTACGACACAACAAACTGATAATTATGGACATTCTATCTTTACATTACATCACTAACCCACTAATTTTATCTTTCTCAATTACTTCAATGCATTTTTATGTTGCAATCTTTTGGTAATTTGTGTTTGCTTAATTTACATCTAATTGCAATTTTCATTACTTTGATATATGTATTATGACCACTTCAAATTGTTATTTGTGAGATTTAAGTTTGGATATTTATAACATGGTTTGATTGTTCTTCTATTAGGTGTAAATTAAGCAACCACTTATTGCTGGTTTGTACTTCGATTACTTTGTCAAAAATTACGAAAAGCTATTGTCTTTCTTTTTTTAAAAAATAAAATAAAAAAAAATAAAAAATTGGTTTGTTGTTGTTTCTTATTTGTATGTGTCATCAACTTCACTCTTTTATTTATCTTTTATATTGCTATCATCGTCTAAGTGATAGTTCACTTTTCTGTAGTATACAGCTGGAACGGGGTTCACACGGTCTTGAGCCTCTTGTCATAACCAACTTTCCGACAAAGAAGTACAGTGATGTGTTTTTTTCCTCTTCGAAAGATGCTTAGTAAGTTGGTTTTTTGTACTTGTCAATTTCCTTCCTCTACTGGCTTTGTCGGGTTTGTGTTTCATACACCTTGTTTTCAATCATTTAGGGCAATTTGTTTCTTCTTGTAGAGGCATGAATGGCTTCAAATAGGATTTTTGTGTTTTTCTTGCAGGCATGTTTGGTTATTTTATTACAATTATGGCCTGATTATTACTAGGGGAGTCAAGCAAGATGTGTGTGATGTTACAAACAAATTAATCAGAATTTTTTACCCTTATATTTTTAGTTTTAAGGAGTTTGATCATAAAGGACTAGGAAGAGAGACTAATAGGAACATGTTAAAGATGCATGAGGGTCATGGCTCCACTAATTTGATGGTCTTCAATATGAGAAAAAAGAATAATTTTAGAGTGGAAGTGCAGGAGTTGTAGGTGTTCAGAGTGGAATGCTGAGGGCCTAATAGAATATTATGTCTGGGAGTCTGCCACTGCATAGTGGTTGTAAGAAATTGCATAACACAAATGTTGTACATGACCTTCCATGTAGTTTTATTTGGTTAATGTTGTCTTTTATTTATTTAATTAGTAAGGTTATTTATGTGATGGTTGGCACTGCTCTAAGGGTGAAGTTTTAGGAATTGTTGGTTTGATTATGCTCCCAAAGTTGTTACTCTGATCTTGTAAGGATTGGTTAGGATAGAGATGTTAGTGGCTAATATTGTCAGTATTAGTAAAGTGATTGTTCTCTTGACTCTTATCAATTCCCTATTAAGATGTAGGATAAGGGGACATCATATAAAAGTCTTTGGGCCATCCTGTATATAATTAATTTGAACCCTGGCAGTGAAGACAATGGGACATGACCTCATTGTCCCTTAGGAAGTTCTCTTTTTTACTTCATTAGTTCAGTGAAGCTTCATTCGTATTAGTTTCATTTTTTTTTTTTTTTGGTAATTTGATTGCAATTTGTGTTTATCTTTCACTAAATTAGGTTTTGTGATTGTAATTATAAATTCTCTTTTTATAATGTTTGTGCATGTATAGACAAGATCATCAAGATTGATATATAACAAACTAAGTATAATTCATTGGTGTACTTTTAGCTTTGAAACTTGTACTCTTGTACTCCTAGGTCATGTTTGATTCACAAGATTAATAGTGAAGTATTAATAATCCTATTAAACTAGTGTGGTATTCACTATCCAATTGGATTAATATCTATTGGATTAATAATCCCACCCTTACCCCATTACTAATAATCTTACAAATTTGTTGGATTAATTATCCATTGGATTAATAATCCTAAACCAAAATGTTAAAACAAACATAGGATAATTGGGCCCACGGATTAATAATCCCAATCCCATGCTCTAATCCGCCTAATCAAACATGCCCCTAATGTATAATTTTGGTGCTTCTTCAAATTATCTATTTGGATAATATATAAGGTTAAAAAAAAAAAAATGTTTGAGAATGGCTTCTTGGATTTTTACGAAAAAATGAGCAAAAAAGTAGAGATAATGGGAAGGTATTTTGACTTTTTTAAAATTTCTTGATATTTTCTTAATACCTTAAGAAATATTTTTGTCCCTAAGTCGTTGGTTTTTGTACTTATGTGAAGTTTTCTTTGTCATGCAGACAAGAAATGCAACAGGGTTAGTTGTTCTAGCTATTGTTGCGGGTTTAAGTGTCTTAACACATACATTGGGTACCCTCGTCCCTGTGATAGGAGCAAGTGGGTTTGCGACAGCTGCAGCTGCAGCTGCAACTGCTATAGGAACTGTTGTCGGTAGTTTTAGATAATCTCTTAATAGTTGTCAATATGTTTAGAAAGTTAGATATGCATAGTTTTAGATGGTTTAAACTTTTTGTACAGTTTAGAACTTAAGGATATAGTTTTCGAATGTTTGGAATGTATATACAATTGTTGAATGTTTGTAATTTATGGATATATTTTCTTTTTGATATTTCAAATAATATTTTGGTGGTTGATTGATGTTTTGTGACGCTTGTTTGTAATATTTGTTAGATTGTACAAAATTGGTCAAATAGAACCTGTTGAATTTAAAAATAAAAATAAAAACTACATATTCTATGGCAGGCATAATAAGTCGTCGTATTACATATTTTACGGTGCGCAATCAGCGTCGTTATTTGTCTCACAATTAACAGCGTGCAAAAGTAGTCGTCGAAAAAGTAACAACGACGCATAAAATCTGTCGTTAAATAGTTTTTAACGGCGTACTATAGCATGTCGTAGAAAAAGTAACAATGACATACAAAATCTGCCGTTAAATAGTTTTTAACGGCGTACGAAGCATGTCGTTGAAAGTGAATGATTTTCCATGACTTGTCATAATATGACGCGTGCTGTACGTCGTAGAAGGGTTTTTACGGCGTGTATTGCGCGCCGTAAAAACCTTTTTTTGTTGTAGTGGTAGTATGTTATTAGTTTTGAGTGTAATCGGTATATGCTTTTGATTTATGTGTAATTTTATAATTCTATATGCCTTTTAATTATATGGTTTTCATTTTAATTATATGCCTTATATATATATATATATATAAATAATTAGCAATGCAGAGAAAATACAGCACATATGATGTTTGGAAACATGGTGTTAATGCTTCAACCTTGGCAAGTGATAAAAAATAGGTAGAAGAACTTCAGTCAAACTCCTCAAAAGAGATTAAAGAAAGGGGAAAAAATGGTTACACAACTAATAAAATAGCAGCAAAAACAGCACAAAATAGCAGCAAAATAGTAGCAAAACAACACAAAAATAGCAGCAAAAATAGTCCAAAAATAGCAGCAAAAATAGCCCAAAATCACCAGCAAAATAGCAGCAAAAACATATTAAAAAATAGCCCCAAAATGGCAGCAACACAACACAGAGAGCAGCAGAACAACGTAGCGCAAACAGCATCAGATTAGACAACTAACATTGTGTTCCAAAACATTGTTGAGTTTAACATCTATCCTAGACAAAAGCAGAACCAAATGCAATACTAGACAAACGTAGGACCAAAATACTAGCAGAACCAAAATACCATATATCAAGTTTCTAGCCTACTAGACAAAAGCCAAAATATCATAAAGAGCAAAGAGAGAATGAATACTGATTCATTCTTCTTTTCTTAATGATTTCCATCTACCGAGCACGATAAAATTCTTGTTGGATTTCTGGAAAGCCACTGAGATCCATCAAAATAACTCTTTTGTCCTCTTTGAAAAGTTCTATTTCATGCTTTTCAAGTTCCACCTCATGCTTTTCTTGCATGATACGAAGTTCCACTTGTTTTTGAACGTAGACTTTGTCAATCATTTCAATTTTCTTGTTGAAAAACCTAAGTGATTCGTGATTAGATCAAGACTTAATTATTCTAATTCCCAATCAATTAAAACTCACAATCTAAATCATCAAGCACGTACGAAAGTGATTTAGATTGTTGTTTTCGAAAATAATAAATCGACACAAACGATTTTTACATGAAAAAACCACAATTGAAGCACCTTCAATTGTGATAAAAAAATCACGGGCGAAATGCCACTAATCAATCCACTACTAAAGAAAGAAAGATTACAAAGATAACAAACAAATTACCCAAACGCTTCCAATTTGTCTTCAAATCTTCTATATATCTTTCACCGCAACCTTCGTCTCGAAATTGATTAGATTGAAGTTGAATCCACAATTTCTATTGTCGAATCAACGACCACGCACAGTGTCAAACTCCTTTGACACTCCACACTTGAATCTTCGGATTCCACCGAAGAAGAACACTTTTGAATATGAATAAACAAACTCCTTGATGTATGCTTATCAAAACATGAGTTTAATACTCAATCAAAACATCAAAGAAAACTAGCAAACAAGCCCGAAAACAAAACCTTAGAGCTCCCAAAACAGATCTAGGAGACTTAACCCTAAAATAAGACTTAAACACATATATATAGAAAACAAGGGCTGCGTACTCTGCTTGAGCGGAGTCACTAAAACACGCGTGCGAATAAACAGGTATCTGCTCGAGCGCTGGAACCCACGCTCGAGCGTGAAATCACACTTCCCAGTTGTAGACACCCCATTTTTGACGACCCTTTAAGACTTGGATGATCTTGTAGGTACATCTGATGGCGAGTCTGATTGCTCACCGAACGCTTGAAGTCTGTGGCGAAACGCCACAAGTTTGAGTTTTCCAAACCCTGCATCCTTTTTGGCCTCATCTTTGGACCATGCTTAGGTCTTTTCAGAGTGAGGTTGTTGATGGCCTGCCGACCATCCTTGAAGGCTGCCGGCCATGGCTTTTGGCCTGCCGGCCATTGATGTGCCTGGCCGGCCATCAATGAAGCCTTGCCGGCCATCAGTGTTCCAGCAGATATTTTGTGATATTTTGTGCCAGCTGTTTGCACAGATTGATACATCTTCCAACACGTGTGTGGCTGGATCTTTGTGAGGGGAATTTGTGTTTTCTATATATAGAACCCCTCTCTTGCATGTGGAAGGGTTAGAAAAATTGGAAGACAAAAAATTCTCTCTCTCTCTCTCTAGAATTTCTTCTCTCTCTTGTTATTTTGTGCTTTAAAGTCTAGTTTCTCTACACTTTTGCATATCAATCCTAAACCAAACACTCTCACCTTGGAGCTGAGGTCTCTTGGAGCTTTTTTTGAGCTTTAGAAGAAGGTTTAAGCTTGTTTTGTTACTCCAAATTGCATCTTGTCTTCAAAAGGTAGAACACTTGTATTTTACTCTGTTTAAATACTTGTTTTGCCATCTTTACATACTGTTTTAAGGCTGTTTTTGAAGTGTAAAAAACTCTATTTTTGAGGCATAAAAATGGTAGTTTGAGTCTTTGTGAGTTAGGGGGTTGTCCCCCAATTTTGTTCCTTTTCTTGTATAGCTTTTTGTGCCACCTTTCCTCACATTTAAATCAAAATTTTTGGGCCTTTTAACCATTGAAATTCAGAGTTATTTCAGTGGCAAAAACCTTCTTTTGAAGTCCAAAATTGGAGGGGTTAGCCTCCCCTCCTTATGTCTTGTTTGCATGCCTAGATAGCTTAATATGTGAGCATGTTTTTCTAGCATTTTGTAACTTGATCTTAGCATATTTTTGTTATTGTTTTGACTTGTTTTAGCTCTGTTTTCGGCTGGTTAGGTCCTTTGAGCCTTGTATGGCATAGTTATAGTGTAAATTCCTTCACTAGCTCATTGTTTTAGGCCTTTAAACATGAGTTGCTTGAGTTGGTTGCATGTTATAGTGTCATTTTGCATGTAATTTCAGCATATATAGCTCTGTCACATTCTCATTTGTTTCACTCTTTCAATTGCTTTTGAGAGTTGTTTCAAGTTTGGGATTCTTTAAGCTTGAGATAGAGTTTATGCTTAATAGTTTAATCCTCTTTGAGGGTTCATTACCAATGGCATGAACTCTCTCTTGCCTTACATTATCCTTTGGTTGACACTTCTTTCTCTTTAGAGGACTCTCACCATGGACTAAATCAACTAAAGAATGAGTTGGTAACTTAAAATGAGTAAACAAAAGTGATAAGTAAAACTTGAGCAAGATAAGCATATTGTGTTGCATTACATGTGTTCAATCGGACGTTATATTGAACACAAGGAAGATTGGAGCATTTCATACTCAAAGTGATGAAATGAGCCAATCTCCTTAGTCTCCATTGCCCTTAATCACACATGATAAGGTGATGGTCTTGAGTCTTGTTTTTATATACAATGAAATTGCATTCCTTGGTTCTTTGGCCATCATGCATTGAAAATGCTTGGTTTGTGGTTTTGGAGCCAAGGGTACCACTCCTTGGAGATGTTTTGATGATGGGGAGTGGTATACAGTACATACAACCTGTGAAACTACTTCTTTCCTGCTCTATGTTGTGCTCTGTTGTAGCAGAATGAAGTTGTTCATCAGTGGCCGGCAGTTCATACACTGATGGCCGGCAGTGCCCTTTTGTAGTAGGCACATAGCCGGCAGCCTCCATTAGTGGCCGACCAGCCACTGAAGTACTCTCAGAACAGTGTCCTTTCAGCATACCATAATTCAATTGTACAAACAGAGACAGTCAACAGCAAAGCAGTGGTATTCCTGGTGGAAACCGAACGTGTGCATGTGCATTTGATGCGTTTCAAGTTTAACTAGTTAGAACAGCATGCCTATTGTTATTTTTGAGCTGGTTTTGTACTTAATTAATTTGGTGTAATTAATTATCGCAATATGTATTTGATTAGCTTAGATTAGTTAATTGATTGTTGTAATAATTAAAGTAGCTTAGCTTTGCTATTTCTTTATTTTGTGTTGTAATAATTAGCTTAATTAGCATAACTAGTTAGCTTATTCATTCAAACCCTCATTCGCGAGGGCGTAATGTTGTAACAAGTGTGCGTGCGTGTGTGTATGTCTTCCAACCTCATTTCTTTCTCCCTTTTATTTATCCGCTTTTGATAGTTAGATTAGGAACATTTTCAATTAGCATACCTTATGTTTGCATGTTTGCATCCATTCATTTGTCTTGCATGCACCGAGGCTTGGCGCATCATTCAAGCTGCATTGCAATTTCAATAATTCTTTGAATACATGTTTCATCGCATGTTTTCAAATCGAATTATATGCCATATTAGTAGCCGAGCCTATTAATTGCATTATTGCATGTGTTGCATTAGACATGTCGCATAGTTAGGATCATGCATCTTTTTAACTAGCTTTTGTTTTGGCTTGGAGTACTCGGTAAGCTTTTTTCACTTTAGCATACTTGCATGAGTGCGCATGATGCCATGATAGCATGTTAGCCATGAGGCTATGTGCTTAAATGATTAACTGCATGAATGCCTGTGGATGAAGGCTTTGTTGTTTGAATTGGAACGATTCAATGAATGTTAGTTTTAAGTCCACTTTGTTGTGGGAAAATCATGTTTTAAGTCCACTACGTTTGGTGGCAAATTTGCATCTTTAAGACTACTTGAGGGTGGCAAATTCAAACCATTTTCACAAACAAACATGACTTGAAATGTTCCAATTCTTGCGATGTAGTCTATACTTGCTTGTGTGCGTCACATAGTAAAGTTAGTTTAATAACCGAAATAAAAAGGTTTATAAAATGACATATTATGATTAGTAGAGACCAATCTTTGATTGGGCAAGTGGGGGTACTCAATTCATGACCTTCTCCCTTCGTACCTAAGTTTCCGAGCCGAGGCAACTTTGGTGATGACGGACGCATGGCCTTTGGCATGAGTCAGGGTTTCCTAAATTTTCCCAAAAACAAAATATTTAGGTGGCGACTCTGTAATCTGGCAAAACAGTCCAATTTTGATATTATTTGATTGAAAATCGATTTTCCAAAACGATTTGCCTGATTTGGACTCTTTGGTGTTTATTAGTTTCACATTGCACTTTGTGAGACTAGATACAAAACCACGGAAGTCCGAATTGTAAGGCCTTCTTTTCAAATCCTTTCCGAAAGGCGGGAGCGGAAAAAGGCGAGTCCACACTAGTATTTTTGCAAACACGCCCAACTATTGAGATAGTGCACATTCCGCTCGAGCGCAAATGTTCCCGCTCGAGCGGGAAGACCAAAAACAAGGAAAAATTATAACTCTATAAAACAGAGTTTGTTCGCAGATTTGGCAACATAGGGACCTAACAATCTCCCCCTTTGTTAATTCCCAGACAAAACTCTTCTGACAATTTTCCTAAAAACACACGCACTAGACAACCTCACAAACACAACCTATCGGAAAAAACAAAACAAAACAAAGCTGTAACCATACAAATAGGTTAAGTTGATAACAATTGAGAACAATCCATCAACCATCCACCTGTGAAACAGTGAGCAACACACCATAAAAAAAACAAAACTGTGGAATTCCATAAAATGATAAAAGACAACAAATGTATATGAGATATATGAAAGCCCACAAAACCAACAACTGTAGCAGTTATATCCAAAATATACAAAACCAACAACTGTAACAGTTATATCCAAAATATACAAAACCAACAATTGTAGCAGTTATATCCAAAATATACCAAATATACCACCAAAATATACCAAATATACCAAAAATTCTCCCCCTTTTTGGCCGGGAGGCTAGAAAAAAAAAACAGTCCAAGAAACAAAGATCTCAGTCAAGAATCAACTGGAGGAGGATGAGGCTGCTGTAGCTGAAGCAAGGATATAATGTGAGCAAGTTGAGTAGAAGTCTGGGCGGCGGATTGCTCCAAATGTCCAAGACGGCCATCAAAAACATCAAAACAAGCATACAAAAGATCCAACCGCTGAGTCACAGCCTCCTCAAAATAGTGAAGCTAGCCACGAAAAGTCTAGGGGTGAACATCAGCCTCCTCCACACCAGCCGTCGCTGCATCAATCTCCACCTCCTCGGCTAGAACATCCGTTGTACCTGTAGAAGGACTAACCCTAGAAGACTCCCCCTTGACATGTGCCCGACTCTGAGAAACAGTTTTCTTAGTGAAGGATTTAATAAGGAAGACAAACTCGTCGTCCTCAAAGACTGGAACTTTAAGCCGGGACAAGAGACAGTTGATTAAACAACATAAGGTAGTCCTAATTGCTTGTTGCCAAAAATTGCAATCATCTTGCGAAGAATGGGGTGGCTAGATTGATGGAGAGATGGCGAGCAATACAGAAAAGAACAAACCCTTGTTCTTGATTGATTTCAGAAAAGTGAGTGGTGACAATGATATTTGCACAAACAATAAGATTAAGCAGTCAAAACTCGGGAAGGAGTTCAAACTGTTTAATCAAAGCTCCCTTGATCCAGTTACGAAGAGCACTACACAAAACACCAGCCACCTCATTAAAATCACAAGTAGGATGAACAAGAAAAGAATAATGCTCCGGAAAAACACGGTCAATGCCAAGGAGCTCTCTAATAAAATCGGGTGAAACAGATATAGACTTAGAACGGACCCATGTCCGGGCCCAATCTAGGTTTTGGCGACTAGAGAAGGATAAAACTAAGTTACTGCCTAATGGATCGAACAAAGGACGGATGGGAATGGACTCGAAAGTATCTGGCTGGACATGACGTTCGAGATGAACTGTCCTAGACGCGAAGGACTCTCTAAATGACTTGGCTTTTTGGGCAGAAGGAAATCTATCAGGTTATACGAAGGGTGAGACACAATAGACTTTCAATGTTTGGAAGCAGACATAGTGAGTCCAACGTCAAAACAACAAGGTTGAATCAGGGAGGAAATCGAAAAAGGAGGTCCGAATCAAAGCCCAAAGAAGTCGTATTCAACAACCCTAGGTGAGAGAGAAAGAAACACTTCGTAAGGAATGAAAAAAATGCGACTGAAACAGTGGGGAAGGATTTTATACTTAGGGTAGTCCGCTCGAGCAGTATATACAACGCTCGAGCGAGTCCACTTATGCGCGTCCCATCGCTTGAGCAAAGTAAAGAACGCTCAAGCGTTAAATAGCTGCTCTCAGAATCTCGCGCATGCTGCAAAAATGCTGGATGAAATAAAACCGCGCTCGAGTGCAAATAGGTCCGCTCGAGCGGATTAGAGAGAACAACAAAGACCAACAAACACCTTTCTGAGCGGTTTAAAAAACATCTTATACTACCAAAAGAGACCTGAAACAAAAAAGAGGTGAGTACAATAACAAGTATGTGACACTAAGATGAAGTAATCCACAAACCATGACACCTGCAAATTCGCAAATTTTTGACACTAATGAATACAACATCATGTGCAAATCCGATAAAAATTGATAAATAAACACAAGCAACATGAGAATGCACAACTCAAAAACAAACATGAGAGCTCACATACTGAAAGTGTGTGTGTGCAGTCCTTGAAAGGCCACACAGCTAGAGTTAATCCTCGTAGTGATCGAATGGCTGGACCTTCGACAAGAGTAACTAACCATCATAGAGAAAAGTCAAACCACTAGGAATCAAGGAGTATTTGTTGAGTAAACGCGGAGGCTCCCCCTCAATCAATGAGTCCCATTTTTTTATTTTATATTTTATATTATGTGACTTTTCTTTTCTGTGGATACTCACTGGTGGCTTGCACGCTCAAGAGTATGGAGACCAAACCAAAGAAGCATGAAATCAGAAAGGATGGCCTGGTTGGTGCCTCTGAGGTAGCCTTTCCCTAATGCCCGAACTGCAATGAACAGGGAGGAACCATGGAAGTGAAAAACAATGGTAGATGGTTAAGAGACTCAACATCACCCATGATATGCCACTATAGGTCAATTCCTCCAATAATGTAAAAGTTACACTGTTAGTGGTCCATAGAGATCTTTGATCACTTGTGCGGAAACCCTGCAACAATTTATCTCAAGAACGTGTACAAAATGAGTTTATGAAGTCAATGAGCATGGACATTCAGAATGAGCTATGAACATAGAAGAATGAAATCTTGCAAGCAACATGAGAGGTGTTTATATGAGTCTAAATGCAGGGATGACATGAATCAATGAGAATAAGATTAAAGCATCCAAGTACACATAAAAGCAATCGCTCACACCCCGTCAAGAATAGGTAACACCCTAGTAACTGAGCACTACACCCAAGGTCTTTCTAAGGAACTCGAACCTAAGAAGATCAAGGGGTTTTGTAAAAATATCAGTTTTTTGATGCTCAGTGAGAACATGTTCAAGAACAACAAGGCCTTCTTCCACTGACTCTCGAATAAAATGATGACGAATGTCAATGTGTTTGGTGTGAGAGTGTTGGACAGGGTTTTTTGAAATATTAATGGCACTTGTGTTATCACAAAAAATGGTGAGAGTATTCTGGTCAATTCCATAATCATGAAGCATTTGCTTCATCCACAGCATTTGTGCACAACAACTCCCTATAGCAATGTACTCAGCCTTAGCTGTCGAAAGAGAAATGGCATTTTTCTTTTTGTTATGCCAGGCAACTAGATTATTCCCAAGGTAAAAACACGCCCCAGATGTGCTCTTACGATCAGCAGTACACGCTGCCCATTTGGCATCAGAAAAACCCGTAATTTCAGCTGTAGTGTCGGTCAAGAACCAAATCCCATAACCCAATGTCCCATTTACATACTTAATGATGCGTTTGTGTCACGACCCAAACCCGGCCCTATGGGTTTAGCACCGTAACCGGCCAGTAATCCGAGATTACCGAAGGCCTGCTTAACAGTAGTACAGTAAAACAGAGTTCAGGGCCTGGCGGAAGCCAATACAGTAAATAAATAATGTCCATTGAGCTGTGACAGTCTGTATGCCAAAGAGATTTTTCATGCATTCACACATGCAGACCAGTACAGACTATACAAAATTTACAGTCATACAGTACAGGGACCCAATCCCTTGATAACAGTACAGTAAAGTATGAACATTCGGTCTATACAATATTACAAAACAGTACGGAAGGGGGAATTACTAAAACACCCCTAAGCCTTAGCATAGCAGGCTCGGAACCTCGCGTTGAGGCACATAGGCTGGCTTGACAAAAACTGGAATAACCCCGACGCGTCTAGCTTTGGTCCGGTGCCTGTACACCTACATATATATATATAAGCAGTGAGCTAAAGCCCAGTGAATAACATAATGCGTAAAGAGGTTAAGAATGTAATGTCCTTATAGTAATGAAAACAGTTCATTAACAATGTTTTCGTCTTTCAGTTAGAACAGTTATTCAGTCATATGTGGTACATCCATTAGCATAGCAGTAAACAGTATGTCTTTAAGACCGAATAGTAATGATGGCCATCAGTAGTAAACAGTAGTGGTTCCACGAGGGAACCGACAGAGATCTCTGTAACAGTAACAGTAAACAGTAGGTGCTAAGGATGCCACAGTACAGTTCAGAATATAGGACATACATTCATTCAGTAAACAATATCAGTTCAGTAAACAGTTCAGTTCAGTATTCAAATCATTTGAACATATCTTTACACAATTGTTACTCACAGAGTTCTGGGCTACAGTATGCTAGAGCGTGTCTCCCCAGTCGCCAACCCTACACAGTTAACAGATTGAACATACGCTAAGCTATGTAATTGGGAAAGACCATAACTTAATCCCTAATTTGCCTTGGTGTGTTCTACAACTATATCCTCATTAGGATGCCTTTAACTAGGCCTAAGAATGCCTAGAATGGGATGAGGATGCAAAAATACACTTAGAAAACATTTTCAGAAATTTTAATGAAACAGGGTCCCGCTCGAGCGCAGGTTTCCCCGCTCGAGCGAACAAGAAAACAAAGGTACCCGCTCGAGCGTCCACTTAGCCGCTCGAGCGGACCAAAAAGTACTGGATAGGTGAAATCTCCGCTCGACGCCCGCTCGAGCGTGTCACCCAGTCCTCCGCTCGAGTGCAACTTCCTCCGCTCGAGCGGACTGATGTACAGTGCAAGATGCTGGGAGCTCGATTTCCCCGCTCGAGCGCCACTTTCCCCGCTCGAGCGGGACTCAAAAATCTGGAAAACCCAGATTCGAACTCCAAGTTCAAAACCAAGTTTCCAACCACCAAAATCGATCCTCTTGGGCCCATTTTCTGGAAAACTCTTGTAAACACGTAGAATAACATGTTTTAAAGCTCAATTTGTAAAATCAAAGCCCAATGGTGAGTTAATTAAAACCAAATTCAAACCCATTTCCGTGAACAATTTCAAACCATGCAATGCATGAGTTTTTAACCAAATACAAGGTTCAAATCTTGCTCTAATGAGCTCAATAGTTGGAAAACAAAATGAAAACATGGACTTTGATAGAAACATGAGCATGCATGTACAATCCATCATGAATTCCACTTCAAAATGCACCAATTCCAGCATGCATGCAACAATCCAAGCATAATTCAACCTCTTAGCACTAGATCATGATTTAATCCTACAATGGAGCATGAACCATGCAAGATGAAGCTTAAAGACAACAAGAAGAAGATGGATTCACTTACCTAAGTCTTGTAATCAAGGTGTGGGAGCTAGATTAGACAATCTACACCTCAATTCTCAAGCAATTCTTCAAGGTTTCAAGCCAAATCAACAAGAGCAATTCTCACTCTCTCTAACTCTCTTCTAATTTCGGTGGGACTAAGGAAATGGCTGAGGAGAAGCTTCGATCAACATGTAATAAGGCCTAATATATTATTCTAAGTGGCCCACTAAGAGTGGCAATATGGTAATTAAGTTAAATTTGGCAATTAACTCATTTTAATCTAATTTAATCATTCCTAATCAATTTTCAGATAAATATACCATTAAATCACAAATATTCTACTGATCCCAAAACTCTAAACGGTTCCTAATTCGGCCGCCGATAAGGCCTTCAATTAGCAGTTTAAACATATGAATTCAAACAGATAATCAATCAATCAAACAGATGCAATATGCGATTCAATAGATAAACTCATTCAACTTCAGTTTCGATTTCAATCAGTCCATTCAGTACTTCAGTTAATTCAATTATCAGTCATTATCAGTTCAGTTTAGCAGTAACCAGTAGCTAATTCAGTCGTTCATCGGTAATCAGTACGAGGGTTGTTACAGTTTGACTGCAAGAAGATGAGACTCTTTAGGACATGCTTGATAACGGGCACAAACACCTACACTAAAAGCAATATTGGGACGACTGGCTGTAAGGTACAAGAGACTCCCTATCATACTCCTATAAAAGGTAGGATCAACATCAATACCAGAGGAATCTTTGGAAAGGTGAAGACTGCTGCTCATGGGACTACGAGCATGTTTGGCCGACTCAAGAACGAACTTAGAGACAAGGTTTTTGGCATATTTAGTCTGAGAAACAAACATACCCGAAGGAGACTGTTTAATTTGAAGACCTAAGAAGTAAGACAACTTTCTCATCATGCTCATCTCAAACTCATGTGTCATGCAATCCGAAAAATATTTAACAAGATGATCAGCAGTGGATCTATACACAATATCATCAACATAAATCTGAGTAACAAGAATATGAGACTTAGTATGTTTCACAAATAAAGTCTTGTCCACACTATCCCTTTGAAAATCATTATCAAGTAGGAAGGTAGTAAGTCTGTCATACCAAGCCTGAGGGGCTTATTTCAACCCATACAAAGCCTTGTCTAACTTGTAGACATGGTTTGGACATTTAGGATCCTCAAACCCTTTCGGTTGCTCAACATAACCCTCTTCTTTCAAGTACCCATTCAGAAAGGCACTTTTCACATCTATTTGAAACAGTTTGAAACCAAGAAAACATGCAACACCAAGTAAAATACGAATAGATTCGAGACGTGCAACTGGGGCAAATGTCTCATCATAGTCAACACCCTCTACTTGTGTGTAGCCTTGAGCAACCAACCTAGCTTTATTTATAACCACAGTACCATTCTCATCAGATTTATTCTTAAAGATCCACTTGGTACCTATCACATTCATGTCTCTAGGTCTGAGAACAAAAGTCCAAACATTGTTATGTTCAAATTGACCTAATTCTTCATGCATAGCATTGACCCAACTATCATCTAGTAAGGCCTCTTTTATATTCTTAGGTTCAATTAATGAAATATAACACATATGAGATACCTCATCTTGAATTTGTCTTCGGGTTTTCATTTGATCTGAGACACTTCCAATCACCTGTTGAGTTAGATGATTTAGTTTCACCCTTGCTGATGGTTTGAACTCTGGACTTGTGGTGATAAAAGCATCAGAAATGGTGTCTCTCTGTGCATTCTTTGGACTTTGACTTACCTGAGAAGTTGGTGCTTTCTCAACTTCTTGTGCTTGGACCTCAGCTTCTCTTTGACTTTGTGGTTTAGTATCCAGGACTGGAGACTGACCATTATCTTCCTCATTTGTTGCTGAAGTAAGAGAACCTGTGTCATCTATAACCACATTGATCGATTCCATTAAAGATGAAGTTCGCAGGTTATAGATACGAAAAGCCCTACTAGTGGTTGAATATCTTAGAAAAATACCTTTATCACTTCGGAAGTCAAATTTGCACAAAGGCTCTCTATCTTTGAAAATATAACACTTACTCCCAAAAGTTTTGAAGTATTTTACATTAGGTTTCAGTCTCTTCCACAATTCATATGGAGTTTGTAAAGTACCAGGCCTTAAATACACACGATTTATGACATAAATAGTAGTATTTAGGGCTTTAGCCCAAAACTTTGGAGGAACTTTTTTACTCAGGAGCATGACTCTAGCCATCTCTTGAACAACTCTATTCTTTTTCTCAACAACTCCATTTTGTTGTGGAGTAATAGGTGCTGAAAATTCATGTTTAATTCCATGTATATCACAAAAATCCGAAAATGAACTGTTTTCAAACTCACGACCATGATCAATTCGGATTCTTATGATACGCCCAATAGAAACACCCTGTTCATTTTGGATTTTAAGGACTAAGGCTTGGAAAGTATCAAACGTATCAGATTTTTCTCTTAAAAAATTTACCCATGAAAAACGAGTAAAACCATCAACAGTTAAAAAAATGTATCTTTTACCTCCAATACTTTCAGTACGAGTAGGTCCCATTAGATCCATATGAACCAATTCAAGAGGACGTTTGGTTGTAAAACTGTTCACCTTTTTATGAGGGGGCACGGGTTTTCTTTCCAAGTTGACATGGTCCATACACATGGTTTAGATTCTTACCCAGTTTAGGTACACCTCTCACAAGCTCTTTGTTGGCTATCTTAGTTAGGTCTTTGAAATTCATGTGACCTAATCTTTGATGCCACAGATCAATGTTACTTATGATTGCTGAGTGGCAAGTGAGATCATTAGTGGTAACAATCCCGTAGCAGTTATCAGATATGCGAACCCCATGAATGATAGTATTTCCCTTTTTATCCAAAATTTCACATTTATTTTTTGAAAGCAATACTTCATGGTGGGAATCACACATTTGACTGATGCTTAAAAGATTTGCTTTAAGGCCATCAACAAGTAATGCATTTTCGAGCTTGGGAAGACCAGCCACACTTATAGAGCCCTCACCAATGACTCTAGAAGTGCCACCATCTCCAAAGGTAACGATTCCTCATTCATATTTTTCAAGGGAGGTGAAGTAGGATTTGTTACCTGACATGTGACGAGAGCACCCACTATCAAGATACCACATGTGTGAGTCATGTACTTTTAAAGCAGTGTGAACAACAAAACAAGTCAAGTCATCTTTTCTCACCCATATCTTTTTGGTCTTAACAAAATCAGGACTGGCGGTCTTGGTAAATGTCTTAGCGTTGTGAACACCCTCATGTATCTTGGTGTTCTGCCTAGACATGTAAGGTTGTCTCCTAACCCAAAAAGTATTAGAATTTCTACCCTTTTAAGACACCTTACCAAACAATTCAAAGCAATAAGGACGAATGTGGCCATACCTACCACTATGATGACAAACAAAAACAAGTTTTACCTCCCTTTTGTTGATCTTACCCCCATTAGGTAGATGAAGAGAAGGATCGCCCTGGTGCACCTTCAGCTTTCCTTTTGCTTAAGTCTTTAGGTCATGAGATGTAGAGGCTTGTTCCTTGTGAGTTGTCGCATTACCATAGCCTAGCCCACTTTTGTCACAACCCATTTGTTGAGACCCGAGGATTTCTTCTAATTGCTTGGAACCTTTGTTCCACATGGCAATTGTGGCTTTAGCAATTCTGAGTTCTTCATCTTTATGACAAACTGTAGACACCCCATTTTTGACCGACCTTAAGACTCAGACGTCACCGATTGAGCGCTCGGTGATGTTGCATATTGTGCTCGTTCAGAAGTCTCAGAGTCGCGGCCGTGCGCCCTGCCTCCGGACTTCCGAACTCTCTTCTGTGCCTTGCATCGGTTTGCGAACCGGACTCGATTTCTCTGTTTTCTTTCCTGAGGGGAGGGAGAGGTCCCGTAGACCATCTCTCAGTGGCCGTGGGCTACATTTCGTGGCCGTAGGCCATTTTGCCCATTTCGGAGCCCGTTCCCGATTTTCGGAGCCGTCAGGCCGTGTGCCTCGGTTCGGGACCACCCAACCATCTCCGATTCCTCCGGTTTTTGGCATGCATCTCATTTACTCCCTTTCGAGGGACACTGGGGTCTTAGATACCCACTTCGTGGCCGAATGCCACTTTCGGTGCTTAACGGCCTATTTTCGGGACCCCGAACTGCGTGTTTTGGTTCCCAAGCATTCGTTTTGCATCGGTTTTCGTTCATTTTTGGCAGGTACCTCTGTTTTATCACCAGGAAGATCACTGGAGGATGGGAGGCCAGCAATTGTCTCAACAAGCAGTTATGCTCTTCCGGCGCCCCCCGGTGCCCGTTTTTCTCACTTCCGGGCTAATGTTGAACACCCTAGGGCCATTTTCTTCGAGCCAAAACCACATATTTGTGTTGTACACACATGGGAGGACCCTAAAAACATATGGCCGGCCAATAACTCCAATTGAACCTTTTGAACCCCTCTTTAAATTGGCCTATTCTCTCTCATGTTTTAGAGTTGTCAAATTTGAACCACAGGGTTGTGATCAGGAGACATGGGAGGACACCAATACTTGGTGGCCGGCCATTAATTCAACATGACCTTTTTGCCCCTTGGCCGGCCGGCCATAGGGGGTGGCCGGCCGGCCACCTGCAGCAAAGATAGCTGGCCGGCCTTGCTCCTTGGGAGGTGTGTTTTCCAGCTGTACAGCTTTTTTCCCCCAAAATATCTGATTTCGGGGGACTTAGATAGAGGGAGGGAACTTAATCCCAAGCTCTACACTTTTGCACTTACTTGCTCCTCCTTCCTTGCTTCCATACAAGCTCCAACACTCTCCTAGAAGGCTTAGAAAACTTGCCTCAAGCATACACACCCATATCCATCTCCATCTCTCTCAAACTCTCAAGTTTTGGTGCCATTTCTCCATCACTACCAAGCACCACCACCACCACTCCATTTCCAGCAGCAAAGGGAGCTTTTCAGAGGCTTAGAAGCAATATTTCTTAAGCCAAGAAGCAAAGAAAGAGTGGTCTCCAAGGGTAAGTTCTCATTTCCTTTTTTTGTAGCACTTTCTTGCCTCTTTTCTTAAGCCTATTTTCTCACTGTTTTAGGCTCCGACCTTAACTGAAACTAGGTCTATTTTGAGCTATTCTTCATGTTTGTTCAAGGGCTCAACTCTGTTTGAGCCCTCTATGGTGCACTTGCTTCAATATCATCTTGTATGTCAATATTTTGCATGCTTTTTCTAGCCTATGAGTGATCTGTTTTCGAGCATAATGTAAACTGTGAGTGGGCCTATTTTGAGCCCCTCTTCAACATCGAAGAAGGTCTCAATCCTGTTTAGCCTCTCTATCATGCACTTGCTTCATAATCTCTCATATTTACCGTAAACTTGCATGATTTGTTTGACCTACATGTAGTCTGTTTTGGAGCATGTAATGAACTGTGAGTAAGGTTATTTTGTGTCCCTATACAACATTGTAGAAGGGATCAAACTTGTTGGGGGTCTCCATGTTGTGCTTGTCTTTATATCCCTCTTTGGCCCCCATTTTTGCATGCTTTCTTAGGCCTATTTAGCTTCTGTTTTCGGCCATGAGCAGTACTGAAAATATCCATATTTTGGCCTTCTTGTCATGTTTGTTAAGGGTCCAAGGCTGTTTGATGAATGTATGGCATACCTCATGTTCTAGCCTTTGTTGGCTTCATTCTTGCATGGCATTTTTAGCAAGTTTGCATACTGATTTGAGGGTTGTCATAAAATTTAAGTGTGCATATTTTTGATCCCTCATCAGTGTTGTAGAAGGAAATTTTTCAGTTTGAGCATCACATACATCACTTGTTTCAATACCCCTCTCTTGGCCCCCATTTTTGCATGCCATTGTTGTCCTATCTATGCTCACTATTTCGCAATGTTTTGTACGGTAAAAAATGCTATTTTGGGGCTGCCTTGCTACTGTATTTTCATTCCATGTCCATATTATGCATGTTTAGTATGGCTGTAGGCCATTTCGGGTGCTTAATATCGCATTTCGGGACCATTCCGTACATTTGGTGTCATTTCCCCACCTTTCGGGACTGTTTTGCATCATTTGTGAGTGCTGAAATTCCATTTGCATGTTTGCATATCATATTTCATGTCATTTCATGCCTTAGGGCCATCGCCTCGGTTTGCGTGCCCGAGTGCACGCATTTCGAGGCGCCTCATTTTCATCCATCAGCCTCTTATGTGAGTGTGGCTGAGCCTCCCTCATGTTGGTGTAAGCCCATATTGCATCGCATATCTCATTTTAGTCCTGTTGCATTCCGTATGTCATTTTCTCGGTATGCGTGCCCGTGGGCACGCATTTCGAGACATCTCATTTTAGTCTCATTACATATCATATTTTAGGCCATTGCATTCCTTAATGCCATCACCTCGGTTTGCGTGCCCGTGTGCACGCATTTCGAGGCACTTCATTTTTATCCGACGGCCTCTTATGTGAGTGTGGCTGAGGCTCACTCATGTTAGTGTAAGTCCATTTTGCATTCTGTATCTCATTATAGTCTCATTGCATTCCTTAATGCCATCGCCTCGGTTTGCGTGCCCGTGTGCACGCATTTCGAGGCACTTCATTTTTATCCGACGGTCTCTTATGTGAGTGTGGCTGAGGCTCCCTCATGTTAGTGTAAGTCCAATTTGCATTGCGTATGCCATTTTATGCCTTAGGATCATCGCCTCGGTTTGCGTGCCCGTGTGCACGCATTTCGAGGCATCTCGTTTTCATAGCATTGTTGCATTCATGCATATCATGCATATTGCATCATGTTCGGGATAGGAGTTAGCCCGGGCACGGGAAACGAGGTGCGTTTCGTACTCCGAGTGACGAAACGGGTCTCAATTTCCCAGTCACCGACGCTCCGGATTACCCATGATGGAGTTAGGTTTTGTCATAGCATTCATCTGCATTCATCCTATATTGAGTTGTGCAATCCGATTCCTCGGCCATCATGCATCGATATGCGTGATTGGTGGCACGAGGATCGAGGCATGCATATATTTGTGAAATACATTGCTATGCCCCTTTCCTGCTCTCTGTTGCAGCGAAATAGAGAATCAGCAACCTTTTCGGAGTCGGGCACGCACTTCGAGAAACATTGCAAACAGAGGCTAATCGGGGCATCCCAGTGGATTTCCGCGCAAGGCAGCCCAAACTTGCAGCATTCGTCAGAATCGAGGCACCCCCTGGCTTGCATGCCAGTTTACAGTTTTTCTTAGTTAATTTGTTAATTAATTAGGGATCTGTATATTATTCGGACTGTAATATTCGGACTGTATTATTCTTCATTTGGACTGTATTATTTATTTGGACGCCTCTGCGCGAGGGCATAACTGTTAATAAGTGTGCGTGAGTGTGATGTATGTCTTCCAACCCACGTCTTTCTTCCCTTTTATTTACCCGCTTATGATGGTTAAGATTAGGGCATATTTCAATAGCATACAGTATGACAGCATGTTTGGCATCATTCATCTGTTTTGCGCACGCACCGGGCTCGGCGCACCATACAAACTGCATTTGTATTTCAATTCCAAATGAATACGTGTTAGTGTAGCATTCCATATGCCATGTTAGAATAGCCGAGCCTGCTATAATTGCATTATTGCATGCGTTGCACTAGGCATTTCTTATATTTAGGATCATGCATGATTTCTAATCATTTGTTTTTGGCTTGGAGTACTCGGTGAGTTTTATGCTTAGCATCCTTGCATGCGTGTGAGTGACTGCCATGAATAGCATGCTTACCATGAGGCCTATGTGCTTATGTGAATATAACTGCCTTGAATGCCTGTGGGTGGAGGTTGGGTTATTGGATTGGAACAAATGCATTGACTGTGAGTTTTAAGCCCACTAAATAGTGGCAAAATCATGTTTTATAAGCCCACCTGAGGGTGGCAAAAACTGCATTTTAAGCCTACCTGCGGGTAGCAAACCATTTTCAAACAAAAAACATGAAATGTTTTGTTCCAATTCAGGCGACTCAGTCTATACTTGTTTGCTGCGAGCATCACATAGTAACCTAGGCTAATAACCGGAATAAGAACACATAAATGTTTCAAAATAAGATATCATGGTTAGTAGAGGCCGGTCTTTGACCGGACGAGCGGGGTGCTCACGAAGTGACCTTCCCCAATCGTACCCAAGTTCCGAGCCGAGGTAACTTTGGTGATGACGACACGTGGCCTTTGGCACCGAGTCAGGGTTTCCTAAATTTCCCATTTAAAAAACATTTAGGTGGCGACTCTGTATCTGGTTAAAGCAGTCCATGTTTGGCACTTCTTTCCAAAAAAATCTATTTTCAAAACGATTTGCCGGATGGACTCTGGTTCAAGATTAAGAACCGTGACACGAATCGAGTCCAGCTGTAGCGAGGTCCCCCGCGGGCTTGAGAAGTATGTTGGGAACATTTCTCTGAGATGAGTCTTTAGAGAATATTTCAGAAATTTGTTTGCCAAACGCGTTTTGATACTTTTTTCTCTCAAAAATTGTTTCTGAAATACAAACCAAACAAGACCTTAATCCAAAAAACTCAAACCAAACACACTATTATTTTTATGACTTTACATTCCAATTGGCTTTACCTTCACCATTAGTATCAGTACTATTATCTCATCATTATCATCACCACCACCGTTACTATCTCACCACCATCACTCCATTACTATTGCCACCACAATACCATCATCATCATCACTCCATAGCTACCATCACCAACATTACCTTCATCTACCACCAGTAGTTACCACAACACCACCGCATCACTATTTTATGGTTGTTTGGTGTGTCCTAAATAAATGCACTTTTTGTTTTTTTGAACTAAAAAGTTGAGGAAAAAAAGATGGATGTTTGGGTTAACTTTTTGTCTTTTTACGAAAAAATGTGTAATAAAAAATTGTATAAATAAAGTGTATAATGGAAGAAATTTGATTGGTCGTACGACTGCCCAGCGGCTGCCCCAGCATGTCTGCACAGAAAATAATTGCCTCATTCGGGGCAAAGTGTTTGGGCAGTGATGGTCGGTCCGTGGGGGCCACTAAGGGTTTTGTTTTGATAATCCAAATCGTTCAATATGTATAACTCGTCGAGTATTATATGCTTATAAAAAATCACGTTGATCGGATATCGATAGCTATATGATCGGATTAGTTTTTTTCAATAGTTAACTATCGCACCATCCGTTTTGTTTATACAAAACTGATTTGATCATATAATTAACGATATCCGATCAATGTGATTTTTTACAGGCATATATTACTCGATGAGTTCTACATATTGAACGATTCAGATTATCAAAACGGAATCCTTAGTGGGCCCCCAAGGGCCCAATATTACCATCAAACTTTGTAACTTTACCTATGGAATTTTTTTTGTCCCAAAAAAAGTGTATAATGGCTAGTCTCAATCACAAGGACGGCTGTCACATCCACTCTCTGATTTGTATTATAAAAACATATATAAAATATTTTTTAATATTTTTTTTTTGTGAATATTAATGTCTTTTTTGCTTTGTGTGTAACTTTTTGACTTTTTGGATTATATGGGAGTTGCCAAACCAGCCCTAATTTGAATAACTTTTCAAGAAAAAGATATTTTTTTATTTAATAAATTTGTTACAAAATTTTCGAGCCTTACAATCACAACCAGTATATACCCCTCTCCCACTTTCAACAGTGGTATCAGAGCATATATTACAAATCTCTCTCTTTCTCTCTCTCTCTTTTATTTTCCGGTATGACACGATTAAGGTACAACCGTTGATCTGAACTGGTCAAATTGTTGTGGATAGATCTGATCTATTTGAAGTCGGATTTTAATGATCCAATAGTCGTTTCCAACTATTTGGAGCATTCCAGACACATTTAAATGGTCATATTTTGCAAATTCCATACCAGCAATTTGCAGATTTTGTTTGAAGA